>JAJONR010000343.1:0-163478 GCA_029582245.1 Solanum etuberosum
AAAATAAAAAAGCAAATTATAACGACCCTCACATTATATTTATTACTTGAATTTTTTACCTTTTTATTTTATTTGATTAAAATTTTAGGTATATGTTATTAGAATCTTACCCACAATATGACATTTATTTTCATAATTTAAAGTTTTTCTCATCTAAAATTCAAATTCAAATTCAAAATTTAAGCAAAGTATGTTAAATAATAATTTATGATAATTTTGAATTTGGAGTTTCATAAAGAGCCCATTCAAATTTGCCTTCTTTTATGTTAAAATAAAATTAACAATATATATTTTTTTACTTATTCAATACTTTGTTCAAATAATAAAGAGCTAACGTAGTAAGGAGAGAGTTTTATTATTTTGTCTAGTAATTAATAATAATAAAATAATGTAACAAACATTCTATGAAATATATATTATTCTCTTTTCCAATGAAAATTCAAAAATGTTAACCAACAATTTAAAAACTTACCCTACAATTTAAATTTTACAAAAAATAATAATCAAACAACACTCAATTAAAATTGAATTGAAGATTATTTGAATATCCAATTACTATTGTGAAGATTTAAAGAAAATATAAAAATAAAAAAGAAAATATTGATAGATATATGGTATATAGGAACTTTCCTGTAAAAAAAATAGATGAAACATGTTAAAATTGCAGATTTAAAACAATTAAATCCAAATTAGTAATAATCATATAATCTCATGTGAATTTTAAGAGAAAATAATTGAAATTTACTTTGTTGTCCTCTTATTGTCAATTTATAGATTTTTTTAAAGAATAAAAATTGAATTATATCGTAACAGATGACATGAAAATTTGTGAAAAGAATTTTTTTTAGAAAATATTTCTAAACTGAAACTATGAAATAAAAGTTCATGGCTTGTGATACTATTTTTTCTTAAATAAAGTAAATTAAAAAGAAGTAAGAAAAACTTTAAAAATTAAAATAAAACATAAAAATGTAAAAAAAATTTAACTATATATTTGAAATGACTAAATCTTATCAATAATATTTTTTTTATCATAAAATTAATTCAAAACATAATATCCTCATATTATGTCAACCCTCAATCCCACCAAATTTGTACATTGTATATGATTTTTTTTATATCAAATTTTTTTTTATTTGATATTTTATTAGCTTGCCATCTTATTTGATTTTAAAATAGAATCTTTTTCTTAAAAATAAATCTTTGACTTTAAATTGAACTATAAAAAGTACAAATTTTAATTGTAAGATTAAAACATCTTTTTTTTTTTTTTTCAAATTTATCATAAAAATAATTAATTTGATCTTTAAAGAATATTTAGCCTTTTCAAAACTGTTTGTAACCTGTTTATCATAAATGTAAAAAATAATCATTTCATTTAAATATAACTCATCCCACTCTATTAGGTTTTAATCGTTAATTGCTTTCATGTAAAAATATATATATTCAACAACTATATGATTAGTGTTGTAAAACAATAACTTAACATTTATATGTTAGACTTTGTTTGTTATTGAGTATTTTAATATATTAAAGTAGCTCATTTTTACTTTTGTCTTAGTACTGCCTAATTTCTCATGCAATGGTCATTTAATCAGTAGTCAAGTAATGCCAATTACTTTGGCTTTATTGGCTGATTTCATAGGTGCTAAATGTGGCGGGAAAACATTGTGAGAAATGGTCTTGAGTAGTGTCATTTGTCAGTTGAATTACATTTGCACGTTGGTGCATTTGTTGTTCTCACCATTATTTCACTCTTTATTCCTTCATTATACCTTGTAACCTATGTAACTCCTACGCCATTTATCTTTTCCTATTTACTACCCCATTATCTTCCAATTCATTGCTAGGAAGACTTCCTCAATTACAAGTAGCGCTAGTCTTCATTTTGTTTGGTATACACAAGAAAATAGAGAGTGCAAAAAGTTAGTCAAAAAGAGAGTTCTTATTAGTTGAAGGGAGGTGTTCTTTTTGTGGAGCTTTGGACTCAACTCTTGTCAGGAGTTTGTTGAGTTACACTTTGTGATTAGACTGTTGTATCCTGGAGGAACAAGTCAACAAGATTACTGTTGGGCCGGTGAAAACATTTGCTGCAGTGGGCTTGAATCTCCTTAAAGTGAGTGAGATATCCGCGCCTCAGCTTGAAGAGATTTTTATTTCTTCATTTTATTTTAGATTGTAATCTTGTAATTTTTCACTAACAATTTTAAGGAGATTCATAATGGCTACAATTAAAAATATTGCGGATGTCAAGATGGGAGACCTTAACAAGCCATTTCGGTTCAATGGTAACCATTTCAAGAGATGGAAGGGTAAAGTACTTTTCTACTTAAGTCTTCTCAATGTTTCTTATGTGTTAATTGAGAAGAATTCTAATAAAGTAGACATCACCTCTATGAATGATGATGAAACTATTTCTCATCTAGAGAAAGTGGAAAAGTACGATGGTGATTCCTAACGTGTCGGTATTATATTCTTAATTGTCTATCTGATAATTTTTATGATTATTATGATAGAACTTACTCTAGTGCAAAGAAAATTTGGAAAGCATTGCAGAGTAAGTATGACACCGAAGAGGCTGGAACAAAAAATATGCGGCTAGTTGATTTTTTCGTTTCCAAATGGTGGACAACAAATCAGTGGTAGACCAAGCTCAAGAATTTATAATGATTGTTAGAGAGCTCAGGTCCGAGGAGGTAAAAATTGGAGACAACTTTATTGTTTGTGGCATAGTAGATAAATTTCCACCTTATTGGAAGGAATTTCAATAAACTATGCACCACAAACAAAAGGAAACCTCTCTTGAGACGTTGATAATGAAAATTCGTATGGAAGAAGAGGCAAGGGGCCAAGATGCACTTTTACAAACAGAAGAGAGCAACATCACAACGAAGGTAAATTTAATTACTTCAAATAATGGTACTCCTGAATCTCACAAAAATACTTCGTTGAAGCCTAAGAAGAAAAAAATCAAGAAAAATAATGGTATACTTCCCAAGAAAAATAATGGTGAAAATAACCAAGCACAAAATCAACAAGTTCAAGATAAGGAACCGTGCTTTGTTTGTGGCAAGAGTGGGCATATTGCTCGACTTTACAGATTCCAGAAACGTGGTCCTAACCCTCAAACAAACGTTAGCAAAGAACCTTTTATGGCGGTGAGTACCGACATAAACATGGTTGAGAGTGTTGATGGATGGTGGGCTGATTTTGGTGCAAACCGTCATGTCGGTTATGACAAAGGCTGGTTTAAAAAATATACTCATTTTTAGAAGCCCAAAACCATCATGCTTGGTGATTCTCACACAACTCAAGTGCTTGGAACGGGAGATGTCGAATTGTGTTTTACTTCTCGAAGGGTATTAACTTTGAAAGATGTACTGTATACTCCTTCTATGAAGAAAAAATTGGTGTCTAGTTTTCTTCTTTATAAAGCAGGCTTTAAAAAATTTATTGAATCTGATCAATATGTAATTTTGAAGAAGGGTATTTTTGTGAGAAAGAGGTATGCTTGTGATGGGATGTTTAAACTGAATGTTGAAATGAATAAAGTTTCTACTTCAGTTTATATGCTTTCTTCTACCAATTTTTGGCATGCTCGTTTGTGTCATATTAATGATCGTTATGTTGGAATCATGAGCAGTTTAAGATTAATCCCAATGGTTAAAAAGAATTTTGAAAAGTGTGAGGCTTGTTGTAAAGCCAAAATCACTAAAAGGCCTCATTTTCAAGTTGAAAGCAAAACTGATTAGTTAGAATTAGTTCATACTGATATTTGCGAACTTGGTGGAATTTTAAATCGTGGAGGTAATAGATATTTATCACTTTCATTGATGATTGTTTTCTAAATTTATGAAGGAATTTTATACGCAAAACAACAACAAGATGTGTACCATATAACTTGCAGCGGAAATATTTGTTGTTGATTTTGTTGTCGAAAGGAATTGCTCCAGATCTCTCTTTGAATCACAAGGAAACAAAGATCATTTTTGTTCACAAACTAAAAGTCTCCTTAGAGTGTAGATTGATTTGTGTAAGAAACTTTCTTCTCTGTTTCTTTACTTATCTTTTGTTCTTAACATTTATCACGTTTTCCCTTTCTTCTCTTTTACGTTCACACGTCTCTTTCAAGTTACTCCCACTTGGAGTCTTTTAAGGGGAGGTTGAACAGTTAATATATACATGTTCCCTCATATCCTTTTAAAAGGATTATCCAATTAATTAATTAATTAATTAAACTGGATAGGGCAAAATATATTGGGTCGGGTCGGTCCATATGGGCGACCCACGACCCAAAACTTACATCTCCCACTTAGCACATGGTGGACAAGACCCAAGCCAACACAATATCAATCAGACACATAATTCATACGAAAAAATAGTTCGTGCGATCTGTGAGCATTAAGAGCTTACCTTTAAGGTTTTACTAGCCCTTCATATGAATCCAATCACATGTGGAAAGAATTCACTTCAACTTTAAGGACAATATTACTCACAATACCCCATACTTCATTCACTACTTCAGCAGTTACTTATTTGATCCCTCATCCTCTTAAAGAGGTTAACTCGAGTTCATGTTTAACTTTATACACATAATTACACTCGAGTGTAATAGCCGGCTTATGTATACAAGTTGAATTGTTTATTTTAATCATCTTCCCTTTCTACTCGAATCTATCTTGTCCATAAAAACTGCTTTTCTAGACATGCACTGCATTGCCGAATCACTCATGGCTATTAGTAACATGCTAAAGTAGCAACACCGATCGAAACTTCAAGAAACAGTAAAAGGTCAAAGGGTATTTCATTGAAAAGTCATTTTAACCTTTTGGGGTTTAACACAATGAAGAAGCAGGGAACCATTCTTTCATTGACCAATTGATCGCTTGACACACGTGGTATGAAAAACGTGGTATGATATTTACACCTTATATTGGTGTATGTGTATCATTCTTTTGATTATCCAACATCGTACAGACCTTGGTCTAAACACCTCCAAATGTTTAACTCTAGTTTCTCTCTTCAGTGATCCTTAAATTCATCTTCTTAGAGAAACTTTTGTCTGGCTCATAAAATAAGTCATAATATGGTGGTGAAACTCATCTCTTCATGTTCCCCAACGTACAAGGCGATTGCTCGTGTGAGAGAGCCAATCTCGCAACTTCTTCGACACACTTTATTTCTTACAAATGATCATATGCATATTATATTTGAATATAAATCCAATAGTATTATATAGAAGAGAATATTATAAAAATCAAGTTATTTTACAATACTGAAATATCATCATATTCTACGCAAACCTAGAGCCTTAACATGTTTTTCAAACAAGTCTCTAGAGATGGCCTTCGTAAAAGGATCAGCTATCATTTCACGTGTAGGAATGTATTGCAAAGTTATTTCTCCACTTGCCACTACGTCTCTTACAAAGTTATACTTGATGTCAATGTGTTAGGTCTTGCTGTGATATTTTGAATCCTTCGTATATGCGATAACCGCTTGACTAATCATGGGACCCTTAAAATTCTTTGCAATACTCAAATGCTCAAAGAATCTCTTTAACCAAAAAACTTCTTGTACTGCAGATGCACAAGCCACAAATTCAGATTCCATGGTTGAAAGAGCCGTACAAGTTTGCTTCTTACTTTTTCATGAAATAGCACCACCATTTAGTGAGAAAGCATAACCGGATGTAGATTTTCTATCATCCCGGTCACCAGCCCAATCATCATTTGTAGAAACTCGTATGAATAAATAAGATCCACTATAACACAATGTATGATCTATAGTTCCTTTTAGGTATTCGAATATTCTCTTTACTGCTTTCTAATGATCTCTTCCTCGATTGGATTGATACCTACTAACCAGACTCACGACATGACAAATGTCTGGCGAGTACACATCATAGCATACATCAAACTCCCGACAACACTGGAATAAGGAACTTGAGACATGTCTTTTTCTTTTTTTTCCAGTCTTTGGACACATTTCAAGGCTTAAAGTTTCACCCCTTGCTAGAGGAGTATCCATGGAATTGCAACTATTCATTCGAAAACGTTCCAATATTTTCTTTATATAAGTTTCTTGAGATAAACTCAAATATTTCTTGGAACGATCTCTTTGGATCTTAACACCCAATATAAAGTCTGCTTCACCCATATCTTTCATATCAAATGATTTTGAAAGCCATGACTTGAAAGTTTTCACATACTCCAAATTATTTCCAGCTAATAAAATATCATCTACGTAAAGAAAAAGAATTACAAAATTTCCAATGGACTTTTTCACATAGATGCAATGGTCTTCATCGATCATGGTGAAATCAAATGACATCACCTCCTTATGAAATCTTAGATACCACTGCCTTGAAAATTGTTTTAGGTCATAAATTGATCTTTTCAATTTACATACTTTCTTTTCTTTACCTTTAACAACGAAACCTACTGGTTGTTCCATGTAGATTTCCTCGTTTAATTCTCCATTGAGAAAAGCGATCTTCACATCCATTTGGTGTAATTCTAGATCTAAACGTGCAACAATAGCTAAAAGTAATCGTATGTGTAAACTTCACAACTGGTGAAAAAGTTTCCTCATAGTCTATTCCAACTTCTTGAGTAAAACCTTCTGCCACAAATCGTGCTTTGTGTCTTTCTATGGACCCATCTGATTTATGTTTTAACTTTAAGAATACATTTATTCCCAATAGCTCTACGTTCCTTAGGAAGGTCAGCTAGATCCCAAACTTTATTGGTTTTCATGGACTCTAATTCTTCTTTCATCGCTTTTAACCATTCATCCCTTTCAGGGCTCGATAAGGCCTCAATTACAGAATTAGGTTCATCCAATTCTGTAGGAGATACCAAGAAAACATAATCCTGAATCTCATAAGATCGTTTAGTTACACCTTTTCTTGTACTCTTACGTATTTGAAGTTCAGATTCCTCTATAGGATTTTAGGATTCATAACTCCCACTTAGACCAGGAATTATTTCTTGATCCATTGAATTATCAAGTATGTTTGACAACATTATCTGATATTCTGAATTCAGCATTTCATAGAGAGGCTCAACTTCATCAATTTCACCTTTTATGGGAAAATCATTTTCCAAAAATCTAACATCTCGTGATACAATTTCAGTAATACTTCCATCCTCCAGTTCATCGATGAACACATACCCTTTGGAGTGTTCAGAGTACCTTATAAAGATACATTTATTTCCTTTTGGACTTAGTTTACCAAACTCATCCAAACGATCTTTAATGTATGTTGCACAACCCCATGGTCGTAGATCATTCAGGTTTCTTTTGTGACTAGTCCAAAGTTCATAAGGAGTGGAAGAAACTGATATAGAAGGAACTTTGTTCAATATGTAAGCCGCAGTCAATAATGCATCTCCCCAGAAAGAGATAGACAAATTTTCCTGCGCCATCATTGATCTTGTCATGTCCAATAATGTTCTATTCCTTCTTTCAGCTACACCATTTTGTTGAGGTGTATAAGGAGTAGTTAACTGTTTGATAATACCCTTTTCAACACATAATTCTTCAAATTGTTTTGACAAATATTCACATCCTCGGTCAGTTCTTAAAGCCTTTATGCTTTTATCTAATTTATTTTCAACTTCATTCATATATCTTTTAAAGCACTCAATTGCTTCAGATTTATGAGAAATCAAATAGACATAACCAAATCGCGTGAAATCATCAATAAATGTAATGAAGTATGTAGCACCAGACCTTGCCTTCATATTAAGTGGACCACAAATATCAGAATGAATTAATTGAAGCGGAAACTGAGTTCTTTTAGCCTTCCCAAATGGTTTACGCATAATCTTTCCAGCAAGACAATTTTTACAAGTTGGCATATCAATTTTGGTGAAAGAACCTAAATGTCCTTCTTTTGCCAACCTATTCATTCGATGTCCTATGCGACCTAATCTTGCATGTCATGTAATAACATCAATATCATTGTTATTTGAATAACATGCCATTACACAATGGTCAACATAATAATCATAAGTTGAAGGATTACAATATAAAACGATAAAGAGGTCATAACGAAGTCCAAAACCATATAAAACATTATCTAGAGTTATTCTAACACCATTGCGACTAAAAAACAAATCAAAACCAATGTCCAAAAGAACAGAGGCAGATACTAAGTTTCATCGAATCTTTGGAGTATATAGGACGTCATGCAACATCAAGGAACAACCACCATGCAAGTCCACTTTGAAAGTGCCTATACCTTTGACTTCAAGCCTAGCATTATTTCCTACGTAGATCAACCTTGATTTAGATGAAACTCGATGAAACTCTACAAATGCCTCTCTATCTCTGTCACGACCCGAGCCTACACCCTGGACGTGGCCGGCACTCAAGAACCATTGTTGGTCCCCAAGCGAACCCTCATCCTGGCTGACTACTAGCGGAAGACTAACTTGAGCATACATAAGCATCAAATTGAAAGAAACGGTTAAAAACAGTTTATTGAATCTCAATACTTTGCTGAATATACTTAGTATGAAACATAAGTTTTAAATAAAATAACTGAAACTGAAAGACTCTCCAAAACTGTCTATCTATGAAGCCTCTACAATTAAGAAAGGATGTCGGGATAAGGCCCACGACACCTCAAAACTGATAACTGGAAAGTAATTGTGAAGTCCTCTGGAATACAAGGAGGCTCACCAAAGCTAACTAGAGTGTAGAGTGATCTCAATGAAGCGCCTGTTGATAATAATGAACACCTTTATCTGCATCATAAAAGGATGCAGGTCTAATGACATCACTACATGGACTGCATCATTGAGATTGTTGAATTGGTTTCATGAAATCTCTATGGCCAAGAATTATGATTTTCATTAGTGATTTATAATTTTATAGAGGAATTTGAGTTGGAAAGAATGGAATTCTTAGAGAAAAACTTACCTTAAAGAAGAATCTTGAAAAAGATGGGAAGAATCTTGAATGGAGTCTTCTACTTTGATTTTTCCTTAGGGTTTTGCCTAAGGGTTTGAGAGATAAGAGAATGATGGATTAAAAGATGAAAATACGATTGTTTAGGGCTTTATAGGAGTTAAGAAATCCATTTTAAGGTTTTCCTAGTGGTATAAGGAGAAGAAAATTACCTTATTTAGAATTTTCCCAAGGCTAAAACGGAATTGCACTACACCAGTTACTAAAATGGTCATAACCTTTTACTCAGAAATTGGATTAATGCGAAATTGGTAGCGTTGAAAAGAGAATTCAAATACCTTTAATTTGATAGGTTAAGGGCCACGTAACTCTATACATTCTAAGAGATATGGTTGTTTGAAGTTGACCTAAGTAGAATCTTACATCATAACTAAATCGGTAAGTAAACTTTCAAATCAATTTTGTGGTAGGAGATTCTAGTGACCTTAATTGATATCCAAAATCATTCCCACACTAAAGAATTACCTTTACACATATGGACAATTTAAGAATCACTCGATATGACCCTACAACTAAACGAAGAATGGTTAGAGTCTTAACTTTGAAATTTTCAGGGTGTTACAATATCTCCCCCATGGGATCATTCATCCTCGAATGACGGCTGGTTTGAGAATCAAAAGGGGTTACTCTTACTATATTCAAGCCTAACTCAAAATCACAAAGTACTTAACATAGGGTGATTATTCTTATCCAAATCACAAGATTCGGGTTCTATACCTCTGTAGGAAATCTCATCCCAAGAACACTACTCATTACCGCTACATTCAGCTAACCTTGAGCTCATATCATGAAACATCTAATGTATCACGGATTGTCCACATGTTAACAACACCACATTCAAGCTTAGAACCTTAACCACTCCATAGACTCCTACTAACTCACTATCTAAGAACTTCTCAGCCTCTCATCATCTCTACCAACTAAACATTCATGAATTACCACCAAGAAGATTACTTAGTACTCATTGTAAACCTTATCTCCTTCTTCCTCCACATTCATAACCTTAGATGGAATAAACACAGTATCACTATCACAATAAGAAATGACACTCCTCTCCTCCATCATCACACAACTACTATCAACAACACCACTTTCCAAAACTAAAAAGGATTACTGAAAGGACTTTAGAGCGAAAGATCATAAGCATGAATCATTCGAGAATTATGATATAACAATATGCATGACATAACATTATGTTGCTAGACATTAAGAGTAAATTATGAAATTGTGATACTGAACATACTATGAGACATGAATACTTATATGAATAGGTTCATATCATGAGGCTGATATCCACAACTTTGGATTAAGCTCGAGGTGAATAGGCTAAAGTTTTTGCCCCTCATTCTGAAAGTTGAGCATAGATGTGAATCTCTCTGAAGTGTATGAGCATAGGTCATGAACACAATTCTGATATTAGGAATATCCACAAGATGTTGTAATGACTTGACTTGAGGAATACACAAGATTATGAATGGATTGATATACCTCTAAAACTCATTCAGAATACATCACTATCTCATCCTCAACATTTGACTTGGTTTCTCATCTTATCATCTCCCCCTTAGGTCTAAAGCTGACACTTGAAAGTTATGGATCTATTTCATCATCTCCACACTGGTCAACAATCCCTTTACTCTAATACTTGGGAAAGTCTTATCTCATGGTTACTGAACTCAGGTACTAAGACTTCTTTTAAGACCTCTTTCTAATATGCTTCTATTAACCTCTTCTCATTGGCTTATAAGGTCGCTTCATTTAACTCTTAAGGAAAAAAATAATGCTCACATCAGCTTATTTCACATTGACAGCTCAAATATACTATCTAGTCATACATAAAAATCATTAACTTAATTGAAACCTCGCTGATTATATACAATATCGATAGACCTCTTAATGCTCTTGTTACTCTTACGACTTAGTCACACTTCACTGCTCTTATCTATAAGTTAGGATCTCTCACTTGTATCACTCATCTTCATTGAAGCTAACATCTCAATTCTTCACCTACTCGATGTCAAGTCTACCAGATCAAATCTCAAGACTAACATCATCACCCTCATGTTACCATTCTTTTGATAACGACGCTCATCTCAAATTCAATCTTAATATTTCTTACTAAACCCGGATATTAATATGATTGCTCACTTATTATAGTAACTTACGACTACTAGATAAAATAAAGAAACACTCGTCTACTAAAACCTCATAACAAGTAGTCAATCTTTATCTCTTTGTCTACATATTTACGAATTATCGTCACATTCAATTTCATGACTTAAGTACTATTTACTCATTCACTATACATCATTGCCTAATTAGTTCTATAACCCTTTGAATATTATGGGATCTCCCTTAAAGATCATAAGCCTAGCTTAGAGCTATCACCTCATGAATTCTCCTGCTCTTCTATTCAACACCTACACTTGGTCGTTACTAACACAATGACACATCATCATAACCTCATTTCTAGTTAAAGTATACTCTAACTCATCCTAACTTGTAACTCTTACTCTACCTCCTATCATGCAGTCTACACAAACTCATCACTTCTTAGTCTACCCAAAAGGGAAAAATCCTCTTTAATAACCTACTGGGTGCATGACTATAATAGCATAATTTGCCTCATCACTATCTCCCTTTCTTAGATTACTAAACCTCTGGATGGATTCTTCTAACTTTGGGCACTCTTACTACTACTGCTTATAATCTCATAACTCATACTATCTTTTCGGGTGCAAATACTACCCAAGCTAAAAAAAACACGTCCTCATAAGGGCCTCAACTGAAACAAGTTTAGGGAAAAGATTCTGGGAATATATCTCATTTTTAGCTCGAACGCATGAATCATATCGATAAGAGTGCATTCTTTCGAAACTCAACATTTAAGCTCACTCATAGGCCTCTCTTAAGCCCCTCTGTAGTCTCATGACTTTCTCAAGACTTTTGCTGAGACTAACTCATCGATAATGAACTGACTTTGCTTTTCAACTACCTTTAGTATGGGGATAGTCGAATAAATCTGAGAAAGGTACAAGTTTTGAATAAGTTCCTTATGACACAACTCTACTGCATGATTTGGAGTATGTAAGAAGGGAAACTTTTCTTAAATCTAACACCCCATTATTTGAAAGAGCTAAAATTAGAAAGAACCATTTTTGGATAGAATGAAAATCTGAAATTTGGCAAGTTATGTTAAGTATGAGTTTTGGGTCAACTTAAAAAAAGCATAACTCCTATTATAGGACGAGTTAGGTGGGCTACAAGATATCAACTGAAAGGTCTTTGAATTATCTTTCCAACACCGCTGAGTTTGCTAGTTTTTTTAGTTTGTATGATGGATCTATGCCCGTTTGGAGTCGGGCCGTCTGAATAAGGAAAGTTACCCGGATTTTAGAAGGGCATTTTGGTGTTTTCATTACCAAATTAATTAAATCAGTTATTAGTAATTTATTTGGGGTCTAAACTGAATTGGTTCAGTTTACTCACTCAAATTCCACGCTAGGGTTTTCAGAGAAAGAACTCAAGAGGAGAAAGGAGGAGAAAAGGTCAAGATTCATCAAGTTCTTGCGATTTTGGTTGCGTAGTTCGCCAAGGATTCGATCCTAAGAGGTATGTGAGACTTTCATAAGGTTGGGTTTGTTCACCCAGGCGCCAATCATGTTTAATTATGCGAAATTCATTATAGAAAGTTGAAAGTTTGATGATCTTAAATTGTGTTCTTGAAATTGGCTTTCGTTCTTGAGATTTGATAGGATTGTTGAGTTCTTAATGGAATCATGTCGATTTTAGAGTCGTTTAGTAGTAAATTCTTGTGTACATGTATTGGGTATCAGAATCTAACGAGAAATTGAGAAAAAGAATCAAATTTAGGTGAATTAGGGTTAGAAAACGAAGAAGGAAAAAGTCGGGCAAAAATGGCAACCCAGTCCGCGTCGCGGACCCCTCTGCCTCAAAATTTAATTCGCAACCAAATAATAAAATGCATCTCTGCGTCATGGACTTGCTTTCAGACAGTGATTTCTTGATCGTTTCTCATGTTTAACTATCTTAAAGCACTCCTAATCATCATGATATATTTCCTATCACAATTCATAACCTTAAATTCATAATTCAAATTCAAGGTAGAGTTAAGAGCCAAGTCTAGAGAGTTCTTAGAGTCTTTTTCAAAAGTCTTTTGCAAACGTTTTAAAACTTGTTTTAAAGACTTGAGCATTGAGTTGAGTAAGAGCAAGAGTGAAGTTCATTTCTTCAAAAGATTATATGGAAACTAAGTATTCCCAAGAGTTAAAATGTTTTCACATTTAAACAAGAGAGGAAACACCGATTTCCAAGAGATCTTTCGAGCTAGTTTTTGAGTAATAATCTCAAACCACAAAAAGAGTTATGTTTTTAAACATATGAGCTAGTTACATTTTGGGAGTAGTATTGATCACCGATTTGGGGACGAGTTTGAGTTCAGATAATTCAAAGTCTCCATAAATCGTGTAGCCAACATGGATAGAAAAGGGTCATACTTTATAGATGATTCCTTAATGCTTTTAGCATAGACTAGTGGATCCACTTAGTGAGTTAGGTTCTATACCCCTGGAAAGGTATAGGACGGCCCTGGCAGCGTGAGAAAAGACGTTGTACCATCACTTAAGCTCACAGAGATGGTTGTCGGTTAGAGAAACTAACAGAGATATTTGTATTCTTATATACATAGAGTTATTTGTATTTTCATATACAAACTGAGTTTTTTTTACATGTTTTAAAGCTTTTCTTTATATTTCATCCTTATTATTGCTTTTATATTGAAATGAGTTGAGTTGAGTTGAGAAAAGTTAGGTTTCTCCAGTTCCATTTCAATCTTATGTCTTGTTTAGTATTCCTCTCGCATGCTCGTACATTCAATGTACTGATGTCATTTGGCCTGCATCATTTTATTTTGCGGATACAGGTAACCAGGGTCAGTATTTATCTCCTCGTTGATCCAGTTGAGCGTTCAGACTGATTTGGTGAGCCTCTTGCTTTTCGGAGGTTCCCTTTTTACATTGCTTTAGTATTTTCAATTGTTAGGATGATCAGGTCTTGTCCCGACATCCCTCATAGTTTTAGAGGCTTCATAGACAGCTAGTTATAGTTCATTAGTCTTTTAATTTTGATTCTATTATGTTGAGACTTGAGTTTGCCTTATTGCCCAGTTGAATGTTTCCTTTATAACATTCTAGTTTATTACATGGATTTATCTTTGTTGAGTAAAGTCTTCCGCTTAGTAGTAAGTCAGGCCAAGGGTTCAATTGGGGCCAGGAATGGTTCTCGAGTGCCAGTCCCACCCAGGGTGTAGGCTTGGGGTGTGACAAACTTGGTATCAGAGCACAAAGTTCAAGAGTCAGAGGCCCGGTGATATGGCTCAGAATATAGATCTTTCGTAATGGAAGTGGGAGATGATCAATATGGACTTCATCACAGTTTACCACGGTCCCGCAGACAACATGATTTTATTTGGGTGATTGTAGATCAGATGACTAAATTAACCCACTTTTTACCGGTAAAGACTACCCCTTCAGTAGAGGATTATGCCAAGTTATATCTTCAAGAGGTATTTATAATTCATGGAGTTCCAGTGTCGATTATTTCAGATAGAGGTGCATAATTTACTGCACAATTTTGGAAGTCATTCCAGAAAGGTTTGGGTTCAAAGGTGAACTTGAGTACTTTTTTTAATCCTCAGACTGATGGTCAAGGAGAGCGCACTATTCAGACTTTAGAAGATATGTTGAGGGCTTGTCTGATTGATTTCAAGGGTAAATGGGATGATCACCTACCTGTCATTGAGTTTGCTTATAACAATAGTTACCACTCTAGCATCCAAATGGCTCCTTATGAGGCTCTTTATAGGAGGCAATGCAGATCTCCTATTGGATGGTTTGAAGTTGGTGAAGCTGGGTTGATAGGACCTGACTTAGTGCATCAAGCTATGGAAAAGGTAAAGGTTATTCAACAGATATTGAAAACAGCGTAGAGTCGTCATAAATCATATACCGATGTTAGGAGAAGAGATTTAGAGTTCGAAGTGGATGATTGGGTCTACTTGAAGATTTCACCCATGAAGGGTGTTATGAGATTTGGTAAGAAGGGGAACCTGAGTCCCCGGTATATTGGTCCCTACAGAATATCCAAGAGGATCAGTAACGTAGCTTATGAGTTGGAGCTACCGCAAGAGTTAGCAGCGGTTCGTCCGGTATTTCATGTTTCAATTTTGAAGAAGTGTATGGGAGATCCTCCACTTATTATACCTATTGAAGATCTTGGTATTAAGGATAGATTATCTTATTAGGAGATTCCTGTTCGGATTTTAGAACGCCAAGTTCGCAATTTGAGGACCAAGGAAGTAGCATCAGTCAAAGTTTTGTGGATGAATCAATTTGTTGAAGAAGCTACTTGGGAAGCTGAGGAGGATATGAAGAAGAGGTACCCACATCTCTTCGAATCAGGAGAGGTTCCAAATTAAGGTACTAATCCTTTTCTTGGCATTTACTTTAAGTTGACTTGTTGTGATTACATTTTGCTTGTTGGGTGTTTGAGCTGGATATTAGATGTTACACCCTTAGCCTACTAAGAGTAATCTCATTCGAGGACGAATGTTTCCAAGGGGGAGATATTGTAACACCCCGTTATTTGAATGAGCTAAAATTAGAAAGAACCATTTCTGGAAAGAATGAAAATCTAAAATTTGGCAAGTTATGTTAAATATGAGTTTTGGGTCAACTTCAAACGACCATAACTCCTTTTACAGGATGATTTAGGTGGGCTACAAGATATCAACTGAAAGGTCTTTGAATTATCTTTCTATTGCCACCAAGTGTGCTAGTTTTCGAGTGCGTTTGAGGGAGATATGCCCGTTTGAAGTCAGGCTGTTTGAATAAGAAAAGTTACCCGGATTTTAGAAGGGTATTTTGGTCTTTTCATTACCCAATTAATTAAATCCATTTTAAGTAATTTATTTGGGGTCTAAACTGAATCGGTTTAGTTTACGCACTCAAATTCCACGCTAGGGTTTTTAGAGAAAGAACTCTAGAGGAGAAAGGAGGAGAAAAAGTCAAGATTCGTCAAGTTCTTGCAATTTTGGTTGCGAAGTTCGCCAAGGATTCGATCCTAAGAGGTATGTGTAACTTTCATAGCGTTGGGTTCGTTCACCCACGCGCCAATCATATTTAGTTCAGTGAAATTCGTTATAGAAAGTTGAAAGTTTGATGATCTTTAATTGTATTCTTAAAATTGGCTTTTGTTCTTGAGATTTGATGGGATTATTGAGTTCTTGATAGAATTGCGTCGATTTTAGAGTCGTTTGGGAGTAGATTCTTGTGTACATGTACTGGATATCTGAATCTAAAGAGAAATTGAGAAAAAGAATCAAATTTAGGTGAATTGGGGTTAGAAAACAAAGAAGGAAAAAGTCGGGAGAAACTAGCAACCCAGTCCGCGTCGCGGACCTGCCCCTGTTTTCATAGATTTTTCTCCACGTCGCGGACCCCTCTGCCTCAAAATTTATCACGCGACCAAATAATAAAATACATCTCCGCGTCGCGGACTTGCTTCTAGACTGTGATTTCTTGATCGTTTCTCATGTTTAACTATCTAAAAGCACTACTTATCATCATGATATGTTTCCTATCACAAATCATAACCTTGAATTCATAATTCAAATTCAAGGTAGAGTTAATAGCCAAGTCTAGAGTGTTCTTAGAGTCTTTTTCAAAAGTCTTCTGCAAACGTTTAAGTACATGTTTTAAAGACTTGATCATTGAGTTGAGTAAGAGAAAGAGTGAAGTTCATTTCTTCAAAAGATTATATGGGAACTAATTATTCCCAAGAGTTAAAAAAAATTCACATTTAAACAAGAGAGGAAACACCGATTTCCAAGAGAGCTTTCGAGCTAGTTTTTGAGTAATAATCTCAAACCACAGAAAGATTTTAAACGTATGAGCTAGTTACATTTTAGGAGTAGTATTGAGCACCAATTTGGGGAGGAGTTTGAGTTCAGATAATTTAAAGTCTCCATAAACCGTGTAGCTAACATTGGTAGAAAAGGGTCATACTTTTTAGATGATTCCTTAATGCTTTTAGTATAGACTAGTGGATCCACTTAGTGAGTTAGGTTCTATACCCCTGGCAAGGTATAAGAAGGCCCTGGCAGCGTGAGGCAAGACGCTTTACCATCACTTAACCTCATAGAGATGGTTGTCGGTTAGAGAAACTCCCATAGAGATTTTATGTATTCTTATATACACAAATTTATTTGTATTTTCATATACAAACTTAGTTATTGTGTGTTTTTCAATACACTGAGTTGTTTTTACATGTTTTAAAACTTTTCTTTATATTGCATCCTTATTATTTCTTTATATTGAAATGAGTTAACTTGAGTTGAGACAAGTTAAGTTTCTTCAGTTCCATTTCAAGCTTATGTGTTGTTTAGAATTCCCCTCGCATGCTTGTACATTCAATTTATTGATGCCATTTGGCCTGCATCATTTTATGATGCAGATACAGGTAACCAGGATCAGCATCCAGCATCTCGTTGATCCAGTTGAGCGTTCAGAGTCATTTGGTTAGCCTCCTTGCTTTCCGGAGAATCCCTTTTTACATTGCTTTAGTATTTTTTCAGTTGTTAGGATGATCGAGGTCTTGTCCCGACACCCCTCATAGTTTTAGAGGCTTCATATACAGCTAGTTATAGTTCATTAGTCTGTTCATTTTCATTCTATTATGTTGAGACTTG
Organism: Solanum etuberosum; assembly: GCA_029582245.1. Classification (NCBI taxonomy): domain Eukaryota; kingdom Viridiplantae; phylum Streptophyta; class Magnoliopsida; order Solanales; family Solanaceae; genus Solanum; species Solanum etuberosum. Next base: position 17,747 of record JAJONR010000343.1, read on the forward strand.
AGTTTGCCTTATTGGCCAGTTGAATGTTTCCTTTATAACATTCTAGTTTTTACATGGATTTATCTTTGTTGAGTAAAGTCTTCCGCTGAGTATTAAGCCAGGCCAAGGGTTCGCTTGGGGCCAACGATAGTTCTCGAATGCCAGTCCCGCCCAGGGTGTAGGCTCGGGGAGTGACATTAAATGTCTATAGTCCCTTATTTATAGAAGTGTGGCCCTCACAACCATAAACAAAATCCTATTGACACGGCTTCATAGACATTCTAGGACACTTGAACTCTGTGCTCTGATACCAAGCTTATCACGATCTGAGCCTACACCCTAGACGTGGCCGGCACTCAAGAACCATTGTTGGTCCCCAACCGAACCCTTATCCTAGCTGACTACTAGTGGAAGACTAACTTGAGCATACATAAGCATCAAATTGAAAGAAAAATTTAAAAACAGTTTATTGAATCTCAAAACTTTGTTGAATATACTTAGTATGAAACATAAGTTTTAAATAAAATATCTGAAACTGAAAGACTCTCCAAAACTGTCTATTTATGAAGCCTCTACTATTCAGAATGGATGTCGGGACAAGACCCACGATACCTCAAAACTGCTAACTGGAAAGTAACTGTGAAGTCCTCTGGAATACAATGAGGCTCACCAAAGCTAACTGGAGTGTAGAGTGATCTCAACGAAGCACCTGTTGATAATCATGAACACATATATCTGCATCATAAAAGGATGCAAGTCGAATAACATCAGTACATGGAATGTACGAGTATGTAATATAACTGATTAAATAAATAACTGAACTGAATGACTGAAAGCAACTCAACTGAATCAATACATGAACATGAAGTGAAAACTATTTAAGCTTTACAATAAAATATACAATGAAAGCAACATGAAAATAATATACTTTACTTGCGGGGAGTTTCTCTAACCGACAACCATTACCATGAGCCTAGCAATGATACAACGTTTCACCTCACGTTGCCAGAGCCATCCTATAATTTGTCGGGGTATAGTATGATATTGTGACTATGGATCCATCTAATTGTCCTTCTTAGAGGCAGTGAGGAGTCTCATGAAGAATCAATGTTATCCTATCCTACGCTGGCTACGTAGTTCTATGGGACTTCCAAATCATAAAAGACTCTAACCCAACTCCGTGCTAGATACCACTCCCAAAAAAATTAATATAACTTTGTGCTCTATTCACCCATTACAAAGAATAGGCTTCTTACATTACTCGAAATACTTTTCAAAACATGAGACGTGTTTACCTTCTTGAAAACATGCACTTATGAACTTATCTTTCAAGTCCAATAATTAACATAGGTACATATGTATATGTATATATATGAATAAAATAACATTAGAAACTCTAAGTCTTTATGAAATAGAACCTTTAAACTTTTTCTCAAAACTCAGTTTGAAAGACAATGGTTGACTTTCAAAGACTCTCAAAACTTATAACTCAATTCGTAGGATTCATGCGGAATTATGGACAAGAACGACTCATCTTGAGGACCTCAATAACCATATAGAACCTCATGAATACAACTCTTTCTCAAAAATCATGTTTACTTCCTCAAAAACTCAGTTTAAAACTCAGTTTAAAACTCAAGTGTTGGCTTTGAAAATCTTTTCAAGATTGATAACTCAAAATAGGGTTCATGCTGAATTATAAACATGAACAAATCAACTCAAGGATCTCAGTAACAATATAGAAACTCAATACTTAGGAATAGAATTTCAAAAAAATCAGAAATTCAAGAACTCAAAATCAACTTAGCTCAAGAATACTCAAATCTAGGGGTAGAATCCTCGATTTCTCTTTTACTGATTTGAATGTAGATGTAGGGCATGAGGATGAAAGAGTCAAACACTATGATAGCCTTACATACCTGGAAGAACAAGGTTCTTGAAGAATCTTGAAGAAGAACTTGATTAGAAGCCTTGAAACCCTAGCTTGAAGGAGAACAATCAAGAAAATCTTTCTTGAGATTCTTGAATTATTTTCTTGAAATCTCTATGGCAAAAAACTATGATTTTCATTAGTGATTCATAATTGTATGGAGTAATTTGAGTTGGAAAGAATGGAATTCTTGGAGAAAAACTTACCTTGAAGAAGAATCTTGAAAAAGATGGGAAGAATCTTGAATGGAGTCTTCTACTTTGATTTTTCCTTAGGGTTTGAGAGAGAAGAGAATGATGGATTAAAAGATGAAAATAGGATTGTTTAGGGCTTTATAGGAGTTAAGAAATCCATTTTTCAGGTTTTCCTAGAGGTATAAGGAGAAGAAAGTTAACTTATTTAGAATTTTCCCGCGGCTAAAATGAAACTGCACTACACCAGTTACTAAAATGGTCATAACTTTTTACTCAGAAATTGGATTAACGCGAAATTGGTGACGTTGAAAAGAGAATTCAAATACCTTTAATTTAATAGGTTATGGGCCACGTAACTCCTTATATTCTAAGAGATATGGTCGTTTGAAGTTGACCTAAGTAGAATCTTCCATCATAACTTAATCGGTAAGGAAGCTTTCAACTCAACTTTGTGGTAGGAGATTCTAGTGAGCTTAATTGATATCCAAAATCATTCCCACACTAAAGAATTACCTTTACACATATGAGAAATGTAAGAATCACCCGATATGACCCTACAAGTAAATAAAGAATGGTTCGAGTCTTAACTTTGAAATTTTCAGGGTGTTACAATCTCGAATCACGTGATCGGTGGATCCTGAGTCTACAATCCACATAGGATAAGATTCACTTAGTAAAGAAGTGCTAGAAACATATGTAACACTTAGAGATGCGTTTAAAAATGCCATATTTTTGGATTCGGTACATTCACGCTCAAAATGCCCCATTTCTTGGCAATTCTAGCACTTCATTTTACTCGTCTCTCTTATTGAAAAACCATTTTCCTTACTTGAAATTTGGCTTCTTATTTTTTTTAGAGGGTCATTTTCCAGTCTCTTTGTCCTTCCCATTTCTTTTCCAATTTTTCTTGCGCTTGAAGCCTGAAGATTTTGTACCACTTGACTCTGCCACAAAGGCATTAGAAACAGTTTTAGCAGCATCAAGGCGCTCATCTTCAAGTTCAACATGGCGTGCAACATCAGAAAAAGTTTTGATGTTGTCATTATGGGTCAACTTAACCTTCAAATGTTCCTAATTATTGGGAAGAGACCGAATCACTGCCTGAACTTGTTGCTCATCTGAAAGAACATGTCCAGCACTCTTGAGTTGAGCTATCACGTTTGACATCACCTTAAGGTGTTTTTTGATATTCTGATCATGACGCTTTTTGTAAGTGTCAAATTTGATAGTCAACTGTCGGAGGCGGGTTACAGACTTACCCCCATATGTTCCTCACAGATGTGCCCACATAGCATGAGCAGTTGGGAATTCCTCACATTCATGTATGAGGTCATCAACCATAGAACTAACTATTATTCCACGTGCAGTGGAATTAGCTTTTTTCCAAGCTTTGTAAGCTTCAAGTTCCCTTCCGTGTAGTGCAAAATTACCCTCTTCTGGTTGATTCAAAACATGGTTTATACCTTTCAGAGCATTTTGCTCTTCTAGTACATACCATATTTTACGACTGTAGATGTCGTAATTGTCACCGTTAAGTTTTTCACCTTTGTTTAAGTCAACAATGATACTTTTCGATGTCATGTCTGTTTTGAGATATAATCAGGCAAGAATTTTTAATCAATTATGCATGTGACATACACATTCAAGCAAAACAATTCTCATAAAGGTTTCATATTTAAATGTAAAATCAAAAAGACATGTAAGCATCCAATCATCATCTACGAACTAAATATTTAACCAAAATTTGAAACTAACTTCTTAATGTGTACACTATTATAGTTTAGACTATAATCACAAAGATTTGCATGTCTAATAATCAAACAACATATGATAATGTGCAATAGAATAATAATCCACTTAACCAAAAAAGAGGATAAAACTCAAGTATTCATATTAAAGCATAATCAAAGATGTTCATCACATAGTTTGTAAAGAATAAACAACAAAATTCAATACTAAACTATGTTTATGTTGTGACGTTTTACCCACTTGACTCCTATATTTACCGTATACTTCCATAATGGTTCACTATCCCCAATTTTGAAATATGTTTCTTTCAGTTCAATCTTCTAATATTCTGGTAAGGAATGATACAAAACATCGTATGCTTACCTCTCTTCAACTTGAATGACAATTTCATTAACCTCATCAAATTTCATGACAAAGGATCTGAGAAAGTCTAATAAAGAGTCAAGATGATCCATCTTCAAAGACATAAACTCTTTTAGATCTTTTTCTCTTTTCCTTTGAATGGCCGATTCCTTAACATATTCTGTGTCGCCCTCGGAACACCAATTCGTATGTTTTCTCTCCCTCGGAAACATGTCTTACGGCGAGGTGCTCTTCTACATTGCCCTTTTGCTCTTCGAGAACTCTCACTTGGAATAATTCGAGTTTGTTCCTGTTCAGCCATATCTGAAACAGGAATAAGGAAACAATAAGAATGACTGAACCATTCAATGTGAAAATATATGTCACTTTCCATTGTAGAAGACACAAAAACCTATTTAAGGAACAAAAAGACTAAGCGAATAAACAAGACCAATATATATATATATATATATATAATAATAATGATCCTAAAAGGACACAAATTCCTTTTCCAAAAAAAAAGTAATCCTAAAAAGGACATAAAACTCATCCCAAGAAAATTAATCTTAAAAACTTTGTTTTTTCAACTTCAAAAGTTCATATCTCACTCGTTTTAAATCAGTTTTTCTATAATAATATATTTTCGGAAAGCTTCAAACGAGTAGATCTTGAAAAATGATGTTTTGAACCAAAAAAGTGTACATCCAATTTCCAGATCGCAACCAACAGAAGCAGTTTTTCCCAAAAAAAAAAGTCTAAAACAACCAACTTTCAAAAATTCATATCTCACTCGTTTTAAATCCGTTTTTATGCTATAATATATTTTCGGAAAGCTACAAAGGAGAAGATCATATATAAGAAGTTTCAACCAAAAATATTATACAAACAATATCCAGATCGCAACAAACAGAAGCAGTTTTTTTAAAAAAAAAACAAATTTCTTTCTTTGTAGGATAAGGAATTTTATCTACAATATGAGTTAGAATCAAATCAAATTTTGAATCCTATTTACCATATAATTAGTCCACATTCAGATAGCCAAAAAAACTTAACATCTTCCAATTTTTTTCTTTTCACTGATTTTCAAATTATGTTTTATCAACAATACAGTGAATGTACATGGAAGCATCAAATAATTGGATCAATCAACGATAGTTCAAATACCAATGAATATTTTTTTTAGGCAAAACAACAACAAGATGTGTACCTTATAACTTACCGCAGAAATATTTATTGTTGATTTTATTGTCGAAAGGAATTGCTCCAGATCTCTCTTTGAATCACAAGGAAACAAAGATCGTTTTTGTTCACAAATTAGGAGTCTCCTTAGAGTGTAGATTGATTTGTGTAAGAAACTTTCTTCTCTGTTTCTTTACTGATCTTTTGTTCTTAACATTTCTCACGTTTTTCCTTTCTTCTCTTTTACGTTCACACGTCTCTTTCAAGTTACTCCCACTTGGAGTCTTTTAAGGGGAGGTTGAATAGTTAATATATAAATGTTCCCTCATATCCTTTTAAAAATAATTAAATTGGATCGGACAAAATAGATTGGGTCGGGTCGGTCCACATGGGTGACCCACGACCCAAAAACTTACAGTTTACGTATGTTTACTTGATGAAAAATAAAAGTGATGCTTTTGAAAATTTTATAACTTATCTCCATGAAGTTGAAAATCAGTTTGGTAGAATAATAAAAAGAATTAGAAGTGATAAAGGCCGTGTATATGAGTCAAATGAGTTTAATTCTTTTGTTAGATTATTGTGAATAATTCATGAAACTACTACTCCTTATTCTCCTTCATTTAATGCTGTAGCGGAAAGGAAAAATAGAACTTTGGTTGAATTGACTAATGTCATGCTTATTGAGTTACATGCAATTTTAAATTTATGGGGTGAAGCTATTTTAACTGCATGCTCTGTGTTGAATTGCGTGTCTCATAAAAATTCAAAATTGACACCTTTTGAATTGTGGAAAGGTTACAAGCCAAGTTTGAGATATCTAAGAGTTTGGGGTTGTCTAGCCTTTGTGAGGCTAATGGATCCGAAGATTACAAATTGGGTTAGAAAGTTAGTACTTGTGCTTTTCTTGGTTATTCTTCAAATAGTACAACCTATAGATTTTTTAATCTTGAAGATAATATTGTGATAGAATCGGGTGATGCTATTTTTCATGAGAATAAATTCTCTTTTGATTCTAAAAATAGTGGGGGTCAAAGGATTGAACAAAATATTTTGTCACTACCTAGTTCTTCTACTTCTACTTTTAAAAATAAAGAAATTGATGATTTGGAGTTAAGAAGAAGTAAACAAGCTAGAGTAGAAAAAGATTTATGTCATGATTTTTATGTGTTTAATGTTGGAGATGACCCTATCACTTTGAAAGAAGCTTTATCTTCACATGATTGCATTTTTTGGAGAGAGACTGTAAATGATGAAATGGAATCACTAATTTCTAATAAAACTTGGAAGTTAGTTGATTTACCACCGGATTGTAAAACAATTGGTTGCAAATGGGTCTTACAAAAAAAGTTGAAACCGGATGGATCTATTGATAAATATAAGGCTAGACTAGTTGCAAAAGGTTTTAAACAACTAGAAGGCCTAGAATTTTTTGATACTTTTTCACTGATATCAATAATTACATCCATAAGACTTTTAATTGCTATGCGGCAATTTTTGATTTGTAAATTCATCAAATCGATGTAAAACTAGCTTTTTTAAATGGAGACCTACATGAGAAAATTTATATGGATTAACCTGAATATTTTGTTGAAGCAGGCCAAGAAAGAAATGTATGTAAACTTACTAAATCTCTATGTCTTGAAACAGGTACCTAAGCAACGGCATGAAAAGTTTGATTCCTGCATGATTGAAAATGATTTTAAAACAAATGAGTGTGATAAGTGCATATATAATAAGTCTTGGAATAATTCACATGTGATTATTTGTGTCACGCCCCGAGGCTATCCCCTTGACGTAAACACGGGAGCTAGGATCAAGAGTGACCCCAAACTAACCCTGAGCTGGTATATCATAAGCATACTGCAAACAACTGAATATAGAGATACTATGTGGAAGCTTAAAACAAGAGATAACTCAAAGTGGGGAATACCCAAAACTGATCTAAATATATAAAATACTATGTGTTTAGTGATGCTGAAAAATCACTCAAATAATAAAGCTGAATCTAATACTATGTCTGGAAAAGCCTCTAAGTGACTAGAGTTGCTGGGACATGCCCCCAGCTAACTCTAGTAAAACTGAAACCGAAATAAAAGACTGAATATAGAAAACATGTCTATTGTCCTCGAAGTATGAGGACTCACCACTGAAGCTGCTGATTACGGATCGGGAACCGATCTATGAGTGATCTGGATGCTGAGTACCTGAACCTACATAATGAAATGATGTAGCGCAGAGTATGTGTCACTACTTGGAATGTACTGAGCATGCAGGCTATAGATAATATCTTAACAACACATATAAGCTAAAATAAGGCATAACTGAGCAATACTGTAAACACTGGACATAACTGAATTAACTAAACTGAATGCAATGACCAAGTACTAATCATGACAATAACATGCTGAGCTGAATACTGTAGTATAACTAAAAACCTGGTCAATTCCCTAAGAGTCTAACTGTGGGAGCTACTATCAACCGACATAAAACCACGTGAGCTAAACATGGAGTCCGATGTATAAGCCCCATCGAGATGACTCAATATACCTTGCCAGGGGTATAGAGGCATGACTGGCGTGATCACTAAATCAGATGCCAACAGAGGGGACTTATAAACCTATGAGACCTAGTCTAACTCGATGTTAATCCTACTCCCAACTGGAAATGTGTACATTACAACATAACTGAAATATACTGGATAGCTCGATATTCTGACATTCTAACTGAGAATGCAACATTTAAGTACTGATAATGAAACATTCGAAATCTGAGGCATGTATATCTGTTTAATTGACCTTGCTAGTGTAATTCATGAACTAAATGAATCTACACAACTAGGGTTCTGATTTTAATGCAAGGAACTAAGTAATAATGTTACGAAAGTATGATAATCTGATTAAGAACACTATAGTAGCTAAATCACAACAATTCTCTAAAGTTCTAGAAACCCTAGGTCTAAACCCTAGGGTGACGGACCGTGGTTCCTTTCACGGTCCGTGAACCCCTCTGTGGTTTATAGATTTTCTGTTGTTCTGCCTGAGTTAAGTTCTGAGGTGTTACAATATCTCTCTCTTTGGAACATTCGTCCTCGAATGAAGTCTAAACTAGCTGAGTATGGAGGGAAGGAGCTGCAAACTCTACCACTAAGTACTAGAAACTGATATCTAACTGAACTGAGTTCCAAGAACATGCAAATATGCTGAAATGCAAGGATAACTGAAGGAACATGATATTAAGAATGAATTTTTGCAAGAGTAAACTGAGAGACTGGAGAGGAACTATTACCTGAAGTTGAAACGGAATCGTAAGGAAAGAGGTGAGGATACTTGGCCTTCATTTCTGCTTCTGCTTCCCAAGTAGCTCCTTCTACGGACTGACTCCTCCATAAAACCTTCACTGAAGTGACTTCTTTATTTCTCAACGTACGAACTTGACGATCAAGAATTTCAACTGGCACCTCTTAATAAGTGAGACTATCTTTCACAACCACACTCCCTAATGGTACTATGGATGCTGGATGACCCACACACTTCTTCAACAAGGAAATGTGAAAGACTGGATGAACCGCTGCTAGTTCTGCTGGAAACTCTAACTCATAAGCTACATTTCCCACTCTTTTCAGGATTCTGTAATGACCTACATATCTCGAACTGAGCTTCCCTTTCTTGCCAAATCTCAACACCCCCTTCATAGGTGAAACCTTCAGGAAAACCCAATCATCACTTTAAAACTCTAAGTCCTTTCTCCTCTCATCTGCATAGGATTTCTGACGACTCTAAGCTATCTTAAGTCTATCCATGATGAGCTGAACTTTTTCCATAGCTTCATGAACTGAATCTGGCCCAATCAATGCTGCTTCACCTACCTCAAACCAACCAATCGGGGATCTGCATCTACACCCATATAGTGCCTCATCCGGAGCCATCTAAATATTGGAATGAAAGCTATTATTAAATTCAAACTCTATAAGAGGTAGGTGATCATCCCAACTACCCTTGAAATCAATCACGCAAGATCTCAACATGTCCTCTAATGTCTGAATGGTACGTTCTGCCTGACCATCCGTCTGCGGATGAAATGGTGTACTGAGATTTACCTGAGTACCAAGACCTTTCTGAAACTATTTCCAGAAATGAGAGGTAAACTGAAGACCTATATCTGAGATGATAGACAAAGGAACCCAATTCAACTTGACTATCTCATTGATGTAGAGTTTGGCTTAGTACTCCACTGAATCTGTAGTCTTGACAGTTAAGAAGTGAGCGGACTTAGTAACTCTGTCTACTATCACCCAAATAGAGTCATGTTCTCTGCGAGTACGAGGTAAACTTGTAATGAAGTCCATGTTTATCACTTCCCACTTCCATGTAGGAATGTTAATCTCTTGAGTCATACCTCCTGGTTTCTGATGTTCTACCTTAACTTGTTGACAATTAGGACACTTAGCCGCAAAATCTGCTATGTCCCTCATCATGCCATTCCACCAAAAGACTTCCCGCAGATCACGGTACATCTTAGTGGCATATGGATGAATGGAATACCTGGAGTTATGAGCTTCTATAAGAATATGTTGTCTCAACTCACCCACATTAGGAACACATAAGCGACCCTGGTAACGAAGCGCACCATCTTCCCCTTGGGAGAAAACCTGAACTTTCTGCTGATGGACTGGAATCTTCAACTGAAGTAATATAGGATCACTATCCTATTTTTCCTTAACCTCCGCTACTAGTGAAGATTTTGATCTATTTTGAACTATCACACCACCATCTGACATGTCCGTAAGACCAACTCCTAAGCGAGCAAGCCGGTGAACATCTTTTGCTAATTCTTTCCTTTCTTCCTCAACATGTGCTACACTACCCATAGATAGTCTGCTAAGAGCATCAGCTACTACATTGGCCTTACCAGGATGGTAAAGCACATTCATATCATAGTTATTGAGGAATTAAAGCCATCTCCTCTGACGAATATTCAACTCTTTCTGGGTGAACACATATTGGAAGCTCTTATGATCTGTGAACACATCTACGTGAACACCATAAAAGTAATTTCTCCAAATCTTTAGGGCAAATACTACGGCTGCAAGCTTTAGGTCATGAGTCGGGTAATTCTTCTCATGTACCTTAAACTGTCTAGAAGCATAAGCTATGACCTTACCGTGCTGCATCAATACACAACCTAGGCCGACCCTGGATGTATCACAATAAATCACATAACCGTCTGAACCATCTAATAAAGTCAAGACAAGAGCTGTAGTAAACTTAGTCTTCAATTCTGCAAAGCTTTTCTCACACTCATCTAACCACTGAAACTTAACCTTTTTTTTAGTCAACTTGGTCAATGGGGAAGCTATGGATGAAAATCCTTCAACAAACCTCCTGTAATAACCGTCCAAACCCAAGAAACTTCTGATATCTACTGGAGAGGTGGGTCTGGGCCATTGTTTCACTGCCTCTATTTTCTGAGAATCCACTCGGATTCCTTCGCTAGATACCACGTGACCAAGGAAAGCGACGGACTGTAGCAAGAATTCACACTTGCTGAACTTAGCGAATAACTGGCGATCTTTGAGAGTTTGCAGAACAACTCTCAGATGAGTTGCATGCTCCTCCTCATTGCAAGAATAAATGAGGATATCATCTATAAAGACAATAACGAACAAATCCAAATACTGTTTGAACACCCTGTTCATTAAGTCCATGAAAGCTGCAGGAGAATTTGTTAGTCCAAAAGACATAACTACAAATTCATAATGACCATACCTAGTTCTAAAGGATCTCTTTGAAATGTCAGTATCTCTGACTCTGAGTTGATGATAGCCGGATCTGAGGTCTATCTTAGAAAATCAACTAGCACCCTGAAGTTGGTCGAACAAGTCATCAATTCTGGGGATGGGATACTTATTCTTGATGGTGACTTTGTTCAACTGATGATAGTTAATGCACATCCTGAGTGAACCATCTTTATTTTTCATGAACAACACTGGAGCACCCCATGGAGAGATACTAGGTCTCATGAAGCCCTTATCTAGAAGGTCATTCAACTGCTCTTTCAATTCCTTAAGCTCAGCTGGAGGCATTCTGTAAGGAGGAATCGAAATAGGCTGGGTATCTAGAAGGAGATCTATTCCAAAGTTGATTTCCATTTCGGGAGGAACTCTAAGAAGATCTTATGGAAACACTTCGAGAAATTCACTTACTACTGGAACTGACTCAAGAGTTGGTGTTTCGGAGCTTGAATCCTTAACCCGAACAAGATGATAGATATACCCTTTTGAAATCATCTTTCTAGCCTTAAGGTAAGAAATGAATCGACCCATAGGCACTAAGCTACTACCCTTCCACTCTAAGACTGGCTCGTTTGGAAACAGAAACCGAACGATTCTGGTTCTACAATCGACTGAGGCATAACAGGAATGTAACCAATCAATCCCTAGAATGATAGCAAAATCTACCATTTCTAACTCTACAAGATCTGCTGAGGTGACTTTCTGAAAGACTGTGATAGGGCAATTTCGGTATACATGTCTACCTATAACTGGTTCACCAACTGGAGTAGAGACTGAGAAGGGTTCTGAAAGAGTTTCTGGAAGGACACCGAAGTTTACTGCTATATAGGGAGTTACAAAAGACAATGTAGCCCCTGGATCTAACAATGCATAAACATATAAATGAAAGACTCATAACGTACCAGTGACCACATCAAGAGAATCTTCCTGATCCTGGTGAGCCTGGAGAGCATACAACCTGTTCTGGCGTTGACCGCCACCTGTACCAGATGAAGCATACTGCTGAGCTGGGCGACCTGTTGGTGTTGCTGGAGCGTTAGACTGAGACCTATTATTGTTAGCTCCTTGCCCCTGTCTGGAAGAAGGACAATCTTTCAACCTATGGCCAGAGTGACCACACCCAAAGCACCCTTCGTTGCCTGCAAGACACTCGCCCGGATGGTTCTTACCACACTTTGAACAAGTTGGGAAAGTCCTGTTACCTGAAGCACTCCATTGAGACTTAGAACCTGATGCCCTATCTTTCCGATCCTATCGAAACCTGGGGGATGGAGCACTAGCTGATGAAGATGATGGGGTTGTAGACCTCTGCTGAAACTGTGAGTGATTTCCACCACCCGATTTTTGTTGAGAGTACTCATAGTTACCTGTTCTAGCCTTCTTGTTGTCCTTAGCTTCCCTAAGCTTGTCTCCCTCAACCTGCTGAGCATAAGTCATGAGCCTAGAGATATTCATATCTTCTAGCAGCATAGCATTCCTACACTCTATTTTCACCAAGTCGGATACCCCAAACAGAAACTTACTCATATGTGCCCTTGCATCGGCAACACTATGTGGAGCATACTTGGAGAGTTGGGTGAACTTAAGTCCGTACTCTTGGACTGACATGGTACCTTGCCTCAAATTCATGAATTCCTGAGCTTTAGCCTCCCTCAACTCTCTCGGGAAGAACCTATCCAGAAAATCTCCAGTAAAACACTCCCAAGTCAGAGGAGCTACATCCGCACCCCTGTTTTCTTTCTACTGACTGAACCAAATGTGAGCCACATCTTTAAGCTGGTAAGATGCCAACTCTACCATATCATTAACAGTCACTTGCATCACTCCAAAGATTTTCTTAACCTCATCAATGAAATTTTGTGGGTCCTCATCAACCCTTGACCCTAGAAATTCTGGTGGATTCATACGAACAATGTCTCGAAACCTGGATGCTACTGACCCACTATTAGCATTTGCCGGAACTGGAGCATGTTGGTTATTCTGGTTGGCCACACTCTGAGCCAAAAGCTGGATGGTGTTCCAAAATTCTGCATTTGAAACCTCATGGTCTGGAACTGGAGGAACTGCATTAGCGTTGCAGGCATTAGCATTCCTTGCGTAAGCTCTACGAGGAGGCATGATCTGAACGCATAACGACGGATTAGAAAGGAGATCACACCTACGCAAGATAAGAATAGAAAGAAAGTGAAGTTTTTCCTAAAACACTTCGTAGCCTCCCTCTCATTAGATGTGGTGCACTTCACACCCATGAAATGGACTCTACTTAGTGTAGCTTTTCAGACATCCTAGGACTCTTAAACCTAATTCTCTGATACTAAGTTTGTCACGCCCCAAGGCTACCCCCTAGATGTAAATACGGGACCTAGGATCATGAGTGACCCCAAGCTAACCTTGAGCTGGTATATCATAATCATACTAAAACAACTTAATATAGAGATACTATGCGGAAGCTTAAAACAAGAGATAATTCAAAGTGGGGAATACCCAAAACTGATCTGATTATATAAAATACTATGAGTTTAGTGATACTTAACAATCACTCAAATACTAGAGCTGAATTTAATACTATGTATGGAAAAGCCTCTAACCGACTAGAGTTGCTAGGACATGCCCCAGCTAACTCTAGTAAAACTGGAACTGAAAGAAAAGACTGAATATAGAAAAAATGTCTATTATCCTCGAAGTATGAGGACTCACCACTGAAGCTGATGAATGCGGATCGGGAACCGTTCTATGCGTGATCTGGATGCTGAGTACCTGAACCTACATCATGAAAGGATGTAGCGCAGAGTATACGTTAGTACTTGGAATGTACTGAGCATGCAAGATATAGATAATAGCTGAACAACACATATAACCTGAAATAAGGCATAACTGAGCAATATTGTAAACACTGAACATAACTAAATTAATTAACTGAATGCAATGACCAAGTACTAATCATGACAATAACATTCTGAGCTGAATATTGTAGTAGAACTGAAAAACCTGGTCAATGCCCTAAGAGTCTGACTTTGGGAGCTACTATTAACCGACATAAAACCATATGAGCTAACCTTGGAGTCAGATGTATATTCCCCATCGAGAGGATCCAATATACCTTGTCGGGGGTATAGAGGCATGATTGGGGTGATCCTCTAACTGACTAGAGTTGCTGGGACATGCCCCTAGATAAATCTGGTAAAACTGGAACTGAAATAAAAGACTGAACATAGAAAACATGTCTATTGTCATCGAAGTATGAGGACTCACCACTGAAGTTGTTGATTATGGATCGGGAACCGATCTATGCGTGTTCTGGATGCTGAGTACCTGAACCTACATCATAAAAGGATGTAGCGCAGAGTATGCGTCAGTACTTGAAATATATTGAGCATGCAGGATACTGTTAATAGCTGAACATCACATATAAGTTGAAATAACGCATAACTGAGCAATACTGTAAACACTGAACATATCTGAATTAACTAAACTGAATGCAATGACCAAGTACTAATCATGGTAGTAACATGGTGAGCTGAATACTGTAGTATAATTGAAAATGTGATCAATACTCTAAGAGTCTGACTGTGGGAGCTATTATTAACCGACATAATACCACGTGAGCTAAGCATGGAGTCCGATGTATACGCCCCATCTAGAGGAACCAATATACCTTGTCAGGGGTATAGAGGCATGACTGGCATGATCACTAAATCTGATCCCCATAGAGGGGACTTATAAACCTACAGGGGTACGTAGTTCTAGGACTATGAGGGTAACTGAACCCTAGTCCAACTGGATGTTAAGCCTACTCCCAACTGGAAATGTGTACATTACAACATAACTGAAATATACTGGATAGATCAATATTCTGACATGCTAACTGGGAATGAAACATTTAAGTACTGATAATGAAACATTCGAAATCTGAGGCATGTATATCTGTTTATCTGACCTAGCTAGTGTAATTCATGAACTAAATGAATCTACACAACTAGAATTCTGAGTTTCATGCAAGGAATTAAGCAACAATGTTACGAAAGCATGATAATATGATTAAGAACACTATAGCATAGAAATCACAACAATTCTCTAAAGTTCTAGAAACCCCAGGTCTAAACAATATATAGGGAATCAAGAATCTGACTGAATTTTAGGAACCTAGTGGAAGAAAGGAATCCACTATGAAATCCCACATACCTACTAACGAATTTCATGGAGAAATCTTTCGATTTCAGTGCAGGAACTAAAGAAAACCAGTTGCGTTCTTGGAGAGGGCTTGGTCGACTGTTTGTTCTAGTTTTGGTAAATTTAGGTGAATGAATTGCTTAGGGAAAGATCTGATTAAGTTACTAGGCTTAAACTTTACAAAACTACATAGTTTACGGGTTAAACGACGTAGTTTAGGTGCCCAACGCATAGGGGAAAAGACCAAACGACCCCTAACTTAAAATCTGATGAGGCCGACCACAGACCCTATGACGGACCATCAAAGGGACCACAGCCCGTCAGGTGGGTCGTGGTCTACTGGCCAGTGTCTATTGGTTCTGGGGAGGTCCGACCACGAGCCTTACCACGGCCCGTGTGAAGGACCACAGACCGTGAAGGACACCGTGGTTCTTCACTTGGGCTGGATGTCTGCTGGCTGAGGTCCACGGCCCGTGGAGGGCTCCGTGGTGTGATGCGTGTGCTGGGGAGGTTCTGCCTTACTCCCACGAGCCTTCCCACGGCTCGTGTGGTGGTCCACGGCCCGTGAAGGGTCCCGTGGTCTACCATTCCAGGGAGGGTGTGACCCACAATGAGGGTGACAGACTGTGGTTCCTTTCACGGTCCGTGAACCCCTCCGTGGTTCACAGATTTTCTGTTGTTCTGCCTGAGTTAAGTTCTGAGGTGTTACAATTTGCCAATATGTTGATGATTTATTGATCTTTGGCTCTAACATGAATGTTATTGATGAAGCTAAAAATATTCTTAGAAGCCATTTTGATATGAAAGATCTTGGTGAGATAAATTTTATTCTTGGAATAAAATTAACAAGAACATGTGATGGAATTTTCCTTGACCAGTCACATTATGTTGAGGAAAGTTTGAAAAAATATAACTTTCATGATTGCAAGTAAGTTGTACCTCCTTTTGATTCAAGTGTTCACTTATTTCCTGTTGAAAGTGAAAATGATATAATAAACCAAAAGGAATATGCTAGTATAATCGGAAGTTTGAGATATATGACTTATGACACTAGGCCTGATATTGGATATGCAGTAGGAGTACTTGGACGGTTTACAAGCAAGCCAGGTAATGAACATTGGCATGCTATAAAAGAGTTATGAGATATTTAATTGGAACAAAAAATTGTGGTTTGTTCTATAAAAAATATCCTGATTTACTTGAAGGCTTTTCTAATGCAGATTGGAACACTTTATCAAGTGATTCCTGTTCTACCACCGGTTATTTCTTTACTTTGTGTGGTGTTTCTATTTGTTGGAGATCATAAAAACAAACTATAATTGCTAACTCTACCATGGAGGCTGAACTAATTGCTTTAGCTTCAGCTAGTGAGGAAGCGAATTGGTTAAGAGATTTATTATTTCAAATACCTTATTTTGAAAAACTAATTCCTCCTATTTTAATTCATTGTGATAGCACTGCTGCAATTGGTAGAGTTCAAAACCATTATTACAACAGTAAATTCAGACCTATAAGGAGGAAACACATTAATATAAGATCATATTTGACAAGTGGTACCATTAATGTTGATTATGTCAAATCTTGTGATAATCTTGCAGATCCTTTTACTAAGGCCTTAACAAGAGAAAAAGTCTGGAGCACATTGTGAGGGATGGGATTGAAGCCTATAAATCCTTGAGTCATATATGAGGAAACCCAACCTGGGACTAGAGATCCTATAACCACGTTCAAAAGAAAAAACTAATCATATGATGACTTGTGAAAAATGCACTATTTTTTATTTCCTCCGTATGATGTGAGTGCATTGTTCTCTGTAGTAATTTGTGAAGGTTGAGTTTACAAAACTCTTAATGAAAATTTGTAGCCCCTATGGGCGGAGTGTTAAGCTTACAGGAGCACTCTCGACAGATTTCACCTATGTGAGTGTGGAAGTAGGTCGCTTCCTATGAGAATTGGGCTTATTCTCAAAAGCACTCATGAAACTGGGATAGCACAAGACCGTAGCGTGTTGAATTTTAAAGCTCATGTCAACACCTTGATTATTATGTGTGGACAGTGATATTTTATTTCCCTTAAGCAGCCATAGTTCAAGTCTGAGACCACTACCACTCTGGAGTAAAAGTTACTGTTTCACTAAGTGGAGGTTCAATGCAGAGCACACTTTCATTATACATAATAGTCTTTCTTAAGTTGATAGACTCTCTTTGTTAATATTAAAATGAGTGGGGGATTGTTGATTATTGAGAATTTTAATATATTAAAGTAGCTCATTTTTACTTTTGTCTTAGTACTGCCTAATTTTTCATGCAATGGTCATTTAATCAGTAGTCAAGTAATGCCAATTACTTTGGCTTTATTGGCTGATTTCATAGGTGATAAATGTGGCAGGAAAACATTGTGATAAATGCTCTCGAGTAGTGTCATTTGTCCGTTGAATTACATTTGCACGTTGGTGCATTTGTTGTTCTCACCATTATTTCACTCTTTATTCCTCCATTATACCTTGTAACCTATGTAACTCCTACGCCATTTATCTTTTCCTATTTACTACCCCATTATCTTCCAATTCATTACTAGGAAGACTTCCTCAACTATAAATAATGGTAGTCTTCATTTGGTTTGGTATACACAAGAAAATAGAGAGTGCAAAAAGTTAGTCAAAAAGAGAGTTCTTATTAGTTGAAGGGAGGTGTTCTTTTTGTGGAGCTTTGGACACAACTCTTGTTTAGAGTTTGTTCAGTTACACTTTGTTATTAGGCTGTTGTATCCTGGAGGGACAAGTCAACGGGATTACTGTTGGACCGGTGAAAATATTTGCAGCAGTGGGCTTGAATCTCCTTAAACAGAGCGAGATATCTGTGCCTCAGCTTGAAGAGATTTTTATTTCTTCATTTTATTTTCAATTGTAATCTTGTAATTTTATTATCTTGTAATTTTTCACTAACAGACTTGTTATAAAATTAATATATACAAACATGTTGAACTAATTTTAAAAGAAATTCATATACATATAAAATAAAGTATAGCTTATCATTAAAAATATATTTTTCTATAAAAAAAGTTATATTAATATACTAAATAACATTATGTTCATTTGAAACAAACATACATTAATTCAAATTCAAAGAAACATGACTGCTTGTATATACAACATAATGATAGAACGCTTAAAAATATGTGTTAATCAATAGATTAGTAAGAAAATCAGTTATGTAAATGACTATAAAGAAAACACCTTAAATATGTCAATATATGGTAAATAAGAAAACATATTTTTTATTAAGTAAAAGCTAATGAATTACCATTTGCTTAATCTTCTTGTCTTCATCAAAAATTTCTCCCAACACCAAATTAAATAAGCAGATTATCACAAATAAAAACATAAAATAATATGATCACTAATTTTAATAAAATAATTATTTAAAATGGCAATAAAAGTTAGCATTTAAAAAGCTATATACTTGCCTAAAATTCTCAATAAATGGTGATTTTATTTTTCATTTACTTAATCAAATATATCTGTTTTTATCAGAAAATCAAGCGAACAAAATTTAGTATAGAAAATATGACTTACTTGATTTTTAGTCTGGAAAAGAGAATTTAGCTTGTAATACAACTATGACTCATCTGCATATAAAAATGAAAATATTAAAACAAAAAAATCTAGAAAATGAAGAATAAAGTAAATAAATTCAACAATAAAGCTAATGATCAATCTATATATAAAAAAAAGAAAAAGAAAAAGAAAGCTTAACATTATATTACATTGTAAAAACATTTATAAGACATTAAGAAGCTAGAACCCTATTCCATCCCAAATTTCATTTAAATTCAAATTCAAATTCAAATATCAATTTGTTAAAAGAAGAAAAGTTTATTACGACTTGTTATTCTTAACTTTTTATATACAATTATATCTTTCTTATAATTAATCAATATAGAGAAATTCAAATATCAATTCATTTTTTTTTTCAATTTTTCTATTGTTCTTTACTACTACTACTACTATTATACTTATAATTATTATTATCGATGCTACTACTACTATAACTACTACAACGGCCATTGTTGTTATAATAATAATAATTATAACAGTAATAATAATAATAATAATAATAATAATAATAATAAAAAAAAAAATAATAATAATAATTATTATTATTATTATTATAATTATAATAATAATAATAATAATAATAACAATAATAATAATAATAATAATAATAATAATAATAATAATAATAATAATAATAATAATAATAATAATTATGTCACGACTCAACCCACCGGGCCGTGCGGGCACCTACTTTAACACTTAAGTAGGAGAACCCTCGATTCCCAATCAATTTAAAACATGCGGAAGATTAAGAAAACTAAGATAGAAACAAATTCACGGAGATTTTTTTATAAAATACGAGTTTAAAACGTTTCAAAGTTAAGACTTGTAAAGTAATTAAAATCCCCAGGTATCTAGTCTAAACAGGTACAAGAGCTACTAAGATTACATGGTATAGTAAAATTAACAAATGATGCAGCTCCCACCACACGGAAGGAAAAATAGAAGCTGTTGGAGATTTTCTTCCTCTTCACCTATGAAACATCACTGACCCTGCAACCAGACTATGCCAAAAGGCATAGCAAGAGTAGTATCAGTACCACCACATGTACTGGTAGGCAACATCGGTCAACCCGATGCCCACCGCATAATATAAGAAATCGACTTGCAAGAAACATGCAATAAGACTGTTCATTCCTCCACCTTTGTATTTTCCTGATACTTAAACATATACTAGTACACTGGACTCTAACCCATGTCTCGATCCATCCTTGATCATAGCTTAACCATTCTATCTCTTAGAGGAGTTTCCGGATGTAACAACTACCAACCCGGCCAACCACTCACGACACGCCCGTACTTCTTCCACATCACCACCCAACCCTTGACCCCATAGTACGTTCTATCAAGGCTTGTTAGCCGTTTCAATACCCATCCCATTCCAAGTAATACCCAACTATTAATATTGACGACATAGCACCACCCCAATTCTTAACGACAATACACATCGCCACCTCTCTAAATAACACATGATAACACCGGGACCCTTGGTCTCCAGTTACCATACCACATCCCGATTTGGGCCTGACCATTCACAGTTCATTCATTAACGAGATATACCCAATTACCTTACGACACCGCAAACCCACGATATATAATGCACAATTCAGTTATCAGTTCGGAGAAACATACCGTCCCACATTAATAATAACAAGCAGATATGAACATATCAACCACACATGGTTCTCTCACAGAACCGACACCCCAAACTGTTAGTGTGTCAGAACATGACAACCGATCCAATGCATGTGTATGTGTCGGAACGTGACAGCCGATCCAATGCATGTATATGTGTGTCAGTACGTGATACCCGATCCAATGTATGTATGTGTGTCGGTACGTGACACCCGATCCAATGTATGTATATGTGTCGGAACGTGACACCAGATCCAATGTATATATGTGTGTTGGTAGGTGACACCCGATCCAATGTATGTATGTGTGTCGGTACCTAACACCCGATCCAATGTATGTATGTGTGCCGGTACGTGACACCTGATGCAATGCATGTATGTGTGTCAGTACGTGACACCCGATTTAATGAATGTATGTGTGCCGGTATGTGACACCCGATCCAATTCGCACAATCACAATCATAATCACATCCATAACGAACATATTTACAGTCATACAATCAAGTATTAGGTTTATGGCATGCAACTGTACATATTTATTTTATTAATTAGGTTCGATTCATAAAACTCTATTCGCATACACACATGCATACAATATAGCAATCAATCGAAATACATCACACAAACAGGAACTCATTCATCACCTACTCCTAATTCGCAGAATAGGGCTTCCTCCTACGGTATACATTTTCGGTAACACCTAAGAATACATATAAAATCATCTCTTTTCTATGCATGAAAGCCTACGCATAAATTCTAACATCAACTACCCATATACTACACAGTGAAATACGAATTTATAACTACTCAATTAAATAAACCTAGCCTACTTGGGTGCCAAGCAGACGTAGAGATATTACAGCTCCAATCCAGGCTTCCAAACGATGAGACGGTGGATTTTGACCGGAAATCCGCAAGCTATCGACATCGTTACGCTAGAAATCTCCTTCTCCTTCCTTCCCAAGCCTAGAACAGTCTTTTGGGGTTTTTTGGGGTGATTCTCGCCACTTTTTGGTGTTTTAAAAAAAAAGGAGAAAATAAGACTTCGAATTATTTAAATTTTGTCTTGCCCATCCCGCTGTGGCGTGCCCTATCCCGCTGGAGCGCCGCTGCCCTAGAGGCATGTGGCCCGCTCTGGCAGGATGAGGGGCCCAGTTTTTCCTGACATTTTTACCTTCCTAATTAACGACGGTTCAAGTCGTTACAAATTATTATTATTATTATTATTATTATTATTATTATTATTATTATTATTTATCATTATTAGTATCTCTTATTTAATATTTGGATTAAATGTATTCAATATATGCACTATTTATCAAAACTTTGGTAGATATTATAAGTTAATAAAAATTTAAAATATATAATCAATTTTTATCTTGTATTGAATTAAAAATTTACTGAATAGATAGTCAAAATCTGTGAAATAAATTACCGCATATACTTAGTTATTAAAATCTTAGAAAATAATCTGTTACAAATATTTTTGGAGATATCAATTTTTGATTTTTATTATATTAAGATATTATCAAAGAGATAGTCATAAATTGTGAAGAAATATAGGTGAATATATTATTGATTTGTGAGCAGGACATGGAGTCTCCTATTTTTATTGTGTAGGAGTTTTTAATTATTTTTTTTGAAAGCATAATAATTTCAAATTTGAATACTTTTAATTATTTAATTAAATTTATTTTTAATATTATTTATCAACTTGAAAGTCACTTATAATATTTATCAACTTGAAAATTGTCAAGTGGCTTTTCAATAGCTTGTAACTTGGCTCAACCACATTGGAAACTACTCTTCTTTATTATATATATACCTAAATTTTCTATCAAACTTTTTTTCATATTTATCTTCTCTTCTTTTTGAATTTCGTTTTTCTGACTCCTTTTTTTAGTTTGTTTAAAAAGAAATGTGTTTTTCCTTTTTTTAATAACTACAATTTTAATTTTTCACATGACATTTTTAAGAATAAAAAATATTTTTATTCTTTAGCTTAAGCTTACAAGATTCAAAAAATTATTTACTCAGTTAAATTTCATGTCAAGTCAAAAATTAGATAATTTTTTTTGTTTTCTTAATTTTTGGATCAAGTCAAAATCAAATAAAAAAATGTTTTCTTAAATTTATGTCAAAAATTAGATAAAATTATTTACTAAAATAAGATGAAAAAAATAAAATAGAGGGAGTATTATTTTCAAAATTTGTAGAAAAAATAGCGGCACCTCCATCTCTTATCTCCCACGTTACCTCTGTCTTCCACTATCTCTATTTTTTTTTAATTTGTTGAATTTAGTGTTTTATTATTAGACACATATTCCTTAAAGAATATGAATATGCAATGCTCTTTCTCACTTTTTTATTAAATATAAATATGCAATGCTCTTCCACTTTTTGTTATTTCTCACTATGAATTCTCAATGACCTTTTTAGGACTATTTCAATCAGTAAATTCCAAATATTTTTGTTACAAAGTAAATTAATTTGTTATAAGTTGACTACATTGCAATTCAAGAATGATTCTGGAAACATTAATACTAGGGCTAAAACAAACACATGGACATAGATATACACTAGTCATTGAAACAACTAAAACATATGGATACAAATTGAATAAAAATGTGAGAAAGAACCTTAATGGAGTAAACTTTCTTCACTTTATTGATGAAAATCTCTAAGCATTAGATTACAGTAGAAAATTACCAGTTAAACTTTGCCAACTTGACTCTACCTCCATTTAGATCTTGAGGAACCAAATTTGTTGTGTTGTTGCCTTAGTTTTTGGTGAACTAGAGTAGAATGATTATTTTCATGACATTTTAAAAATGGTGTCTTTGAATTCTTCATGGCTATGTAATGAAAAAATATCAGTGGAGAATGTGAATTGAAGTTGTTTCTTTTTTTGGGCTAGCTGCCGCTGCTCCTCTTTTTCTTAGAGTCCCTTCTTTTAGTTTTATAGATTAGGGTTAGGGTGAATGTGATATATTTCTTTGAGTCTAATCTTCCTAAAATGCCCTTATAGATTTGGGATAAGATAAAAAATAAATTGGGGGTGGATTCGATCTTTTCATTTTTCTTTTATAAATAACGAAAAATAAAATACTATCTTAATATTAAATATAAGAAAATTAAAGAACAATTTTCAGATTTTTTCCTTGAAAATTGAAAATAAAAGTATCATCTAAAAAATAACTATTTTTGTGGTTTTGCAATTTATTAAGTAAAAGTCTACCAAAAATGACATAAAAATTAGATCTAAAATAGATATTTTAAGCTAAAAACTGGGTTGAATCGAGGAGGATCAAAACTCACGTATCTACAATAACAAAGTTTTGTATTAATCAATAAGATTCAACATTATAAAACTATAACTAGCCATACACAACTAGCTAACTCAAAAAACATAAAAACAATATTTATTCTTGCTATTAATAAATTCATATGGTTGCAATTTTATGAGATCGTCGAAACCCTTCAAGATTGAGCGTTTGTGTCCCTTTGTTTTCTTTTAATATTATTTACTACTTAAATTACTAAAAGTACCTTCGCGAGCAGATTGAATTCTAGTTAGGGAAATATTACAAGCTCAAGGAGATGTTTAATGGGCATAACTCTTTTGAAAGTTCAAATTTAATTTTCTATTTCGGGTTGCATCTAGTAGTATTCTAAAAGGATAAAGTAGTTTTCAAGAATGTTTACCATATTATGTCTAGGTAGTAGAATTATGAGACAATTTGATTGTTCATTTTTGTAGGTTTAGACGATAATTAATCATCTTGATATTGATAAATAAGTCATCATACGACGATTCACATTAATCATTCACAAAAATTATAGTACTTTATTTTTTATAAATAATTATTTAATAAATACAAAATATTGTACTACATTCAACATATATATTTATATGTAACACCCCAGAAATTTTTTGAGCTAAGACTTGAACAATCCTTCGTAGTGAGTAAGTTTTTACCAAGGAATTTAAATTTTTTCTAAGTATTAAGGTCACTAGATGTAGCACCTTGTGTTCCAAAAAGAACTAGAGAGATTTCATTGAAGTCATTCCTAAGTTCTTCTAAGTTTAGGGTAAATTTCAAACGACCATAACTCTTAGCACATGATGAGTTAGGTGGGCCATAAGATATCAAATGAAAGATCTTCAAGTCTTCTTTCCAACACCACCGAGTTTGCAAAATTCTGAGCACTGAGTAAAAAGTTATGACTGATTTACTAACGACGCTCAAACCTGGCAGCAGCTCTGCGATGGCTGCGCGTTACGGAGCCAATACGGACCTCACTGCCTGGTGAAAATTTTTTCCGACTCCCAGCTCATTTTATTTATTTATTTAAGGGTATTTTGGTCCTAAAAACCCTTAGGAGGTCATCTAAATTGCCCTAAACGTGTAGAAAAATCAGTTTTCATAAATCAAACCATCTCATCCACTCCAAAAATTGTACGCTCAAGAAATTCAAGAAACACTAAGGCTAGGGTTCTTCTTCAAAGATTTTCCTTCAAGTTTCTTCAAGAAGAGGGTTCTTTCAGGTATGTAAGCTGCCATAGTGTCGGGTTTGTTCACCCACACGCCAATCATGTTAATTTCAGCGTTAAATTCATTCTAGAAAGTTGAAGGTTTGATCTTCTTGAATTGTATTCTTGAAATTGGCTTTCGTTCTTGAGTTAAGATGAGATTGATGAGTTCTTGAGAAACTCGTGTCAATTTTAGAGTTTTGTTTGATTAGATTATTGTGTACATGTATTGGGTATCTTAATCTAAAGAGAAATTGAGAGAAAGAATCGAATTTAGGCGAATTGGGGTTAGAAAACGAAGAAGGAAACAGTTGGGCAGAATCTGGCACTCCACTCTGCGTCGCGGACCTGCCCTCCCTATGCCCAGAATCTTTCTCCGCTTCACAGAGAGGTCGCGGACCCCTCTGCCTCAAAATTTATTTTGCGACCAAATATTAAAATGCATCTCTACGTCGCGAACTTGCTCCCAGACAGTGATATCTTGATCGTTTCTCATGATTAACTATCTCAAACACCTTTAATCATCACTATATCTTTCCGACCACAAATGATGACCTTGAATTCACAATTCAAATTCAAGGTAGAGCTAAGAGTTAAGTCTTGATAGTTCTTTCAAAAATGTTTGAGAAAGTCTCCTTAAGTCTTTTGAGGAGTCTTCTACAATTTCTAATAACTTGTTTCAAGACTCGAGTAAGTGAGTATTATAATGAGGAGAATGTATTCATGAGTCTACATTATCATCACGATATCCTTCATATTATGAACCATAACTCTTGAATTCATAATTCACATTCAAGAGAGGGTTAAGAGTAGAGTTCAAGAAAGTCTTTGCGTTCAATTGTAAATCCTTTGAGATCTACTATCTATTTGAACTACATTTTGAGGAAGTAAGTATGAGAATGAGAAGAGTCGTATACATGAGTTCCATAATGTTCTTTAGACCCTTGAGTCGAGTCGTTCATGCTCATAAATTCCGCATGAACTCCATACATTTAGTGTCTTCGAGAGGAGTAACATCTTCAAGTTCTAAATCTTGAGTATTGAGTTCCTAACCCTTTTAAGATTATATTCCTAATCATGGGACTATTAGATGTTACTCATGAAGTCCTTGAGTTGAGTTGTTCATGCTCATAATTCCGTATGAACCCTCCGAGTTGAGCATTCTTGAAATGAGTAGTATCATTGAAGTTCTTGAATTCCAAGTATTGAGTTCTATCTATGGTTATTGAAAATATTGAATTGAGTCGTTCACGTCCATAATTCGGCATGAACCCTATTTTAAGAAGTCTTTTACAAATGCTTTAAACTTGTTTTAAGACTTGAGCATTGAGTGAGTACGAGTAAAAGTGAAGTTCATTTTCTTCAAAAGATTAGATGGGAACTAAGTATTCTCAAAGAGTAAATGTTTTCACATTTAAGCAAGAGAGGAAACACTGATTTCCAAGAGAGAGTTTGAGCTCATTTTTGAGTAATTATCTCAAACCACAGAAAGAGTTATGTTTTTGAACATATGAGCTAGTTACATTTTGGGAGTAGTATTGAGAACCGATTGGGGACAAGTTGAGTTCAGATAATTCAAGATCCCCATAAACCGTGTAGCCAGCATGGGTATAAAAGAGTCATACTTTTTAGATGATTTCTTAGTATTTTTTAGCATAGACTAGTGGATCCACATAGTAGTTAGGTTCTATACCCCCGTCAAGGTATTATAGGACGACCCTGGCAGCGTGAGGCAAGACGCTGTATCATCACACAGCTCATGGTGATGGTTGTCGGTTAGAGAAACTCCTACAGAGATATTTTATATTTTTATACACACAGAGTTTATTTGGTATTTTTATATACAAATAAAGTTTATATTGTATCCTTGCATACAAACTGAGTTACTATTGAATTTTTCAATACATTGAGTTGCTTTTTACTGTTTTAAAAGTTTTTCATATATTGCATCTATATTGTTGCTTTATATTGAGTTGAGTATTCAGAGTTGAGTACCCAGAGTTTAGTATCTTATAATTGAGTTGAGCCTTATTTCACTGAGTTGAATATCCTATTGTTCAGTTGAGCCTTATTACACTGAGTTGAATATCCTATTGTTGAGTTGAGCCTTATTTCACTGAGTTGAATATCCTATTATTGAGTTGAGCCTTATTTCAGTGAGTTGAATACCTTATCATCGAGTGAGCCCTATTTTTTCTGTGTTGAGTTGAACTATGTTTCTTTCAGTTGAGTTGAGAGAGTTGAGAAGAGGTAAGAATGTTTCTATCCCACCAGTTCAAGCTTATGTTATGCTTTAGAATTCCCCTTACATGCTCGTACATTCCATGTTCTAAGCCATTTGGCCTGCATCATTTCATGATGCAGATACAGGTACTCAGGATCATCAACAGGCGCTTCGTTGATACCGCATGCAGTTCGAGTTAGCTATGGTGAGCCTCTTTGCTTACGGAGGGTTCCACTTGTACTTTCAGTTATATCAGTTGTTAGAATGTCGTGGGTCTTGTCCCGACTTCCATATTTGTCAGTTAGAGGCTTCATAGATAGACAGTAGAGTTTCAGAAGTCTGTTCATTTATTTTGTAACATGTTTTAAAGACTTAAGTTGCCTATTTTATGGCGAGTTGAGTATATTATTTTCATTTAGAGTTATTCATTTGAGTTAAAGATTTGTAATTGAGTAAAATGAATTTTATTCAGTTTTTAAGCTTTGTATGCTTGAGTTAGTCTTCTGCTTGTAGTCAGCCAGGATGAGGGTTCGCTTGGGGACCAGTAATGGTTCTGGAGTGCCGGCCACGTCCAGGGTGTAGGCTCGGGTCGTGACAAACTTGGTATCAGAGCACAGAGTTCAAGTGTCCTAGGGTGTCTATGAAGCCGTGTCAGTAGGGTCTTGTTTATGGTTGTGAGGGCCCCACTTCTATAAATAAGGGACTACAGACATTTAAGAAAAGTTTCCGAGGAATGCACCCATATTCATATGAATCATGCATTTGAGCAAAAAGTGAGTTGTTCACTTTTCCTTAAGCCTTGTTACAACTAAGATCCTTATGAGGAAGTATGTTTAGAGCTTGGGTGGTATTTTCTCCCGAAAAGGTAGCATGATTTATGAGATCATGAGCAATAGTAGTGATAGTGCCCAGAGTTAGAGAAAAGTTTGCAGAGGTAAGGTAATATATGAAAAAGAGATAGTAATGGGGAAGAATATGTTATTATAGTCATGCATCCAGTAAGTTGTTGATGAGGAGTTTTTCCTTATGGGTAGACTAAGAAGTGATGAGTTGTGAAGATTCCATCATAGGAGGTAGAGTATGTTTTAGCTACAAAGGAGCTTGTAATGAAGTGTCATTGTTTAGGTAATGACCAAGTGTAAGTCTCGAATACAAGAGCAAAAGTATTAATAAATTGATAGATCTAGGCTAGGCTTATGATTTTATTAAGAGGGTCATGATGTTCAGAAGGTTGTAGAGTTGATCAAGTAATGAGGTGTAGCATAGTAGGCGAGCAATCGTATTGATATTCGGGTTTAGTAATGAACATTAAGTTTGAATTTGAGATGAGTGTCATGATCCAAAGAATGGTAACATGAGGGTGATGATGTTAGTATTGAGATTTGATCTGGTAGACTTGTGTCACGACCCAGGGGTATGCACTAGATGTAACACGGCGTACTTGACCCTGAAGGGGTTTCATTCAAGCCCTTAGCATATCATGACATAAGATAAATAGAAATGATGCGGAATTTAAAACTTTTCTTTAAAATCGAAGTCTTTCATAAAAGCAAATGGAAGTCTAGACATTATCTCAATAAGCCATCTAATACAATCGAGTATCAAATAGAGTCACAACCCTTTTACAACATAGTCTCAAAAAGGGAATGTAAGAAGAAACTAGAAATGAACAACTTCCTCCCTCGAACCATGAGGACTCACCAAAAGCGTGAGGAATAGTCGATCCAAGCTTTGATCAAGAAGGAAGCACCCCTCAACAACCGGGTCCTACACTTATAGAAAAATATAGAAAATATGGGTTAGTACAAAAATACACGAAGTATGATAGCCATGCATAAAATTCTTGAAACATGCCAAAAACGGACATTTTATTTGAAATCATGCACTTTATCAAGTTTAAGAATCATCATGAGCATTAGTGTAAAAACACAAGTTAAACCATTTCATAAGTAACCCTAAGCTATACTTGTGAAATGCATAGATTAGATCCCATAATCCTATCTAATACTAAGTACCACTTTTAGGCAACCCTAATCATACATATAATGATTTTGACCTCATCATAGCCAATACTCATAGACAAGGAAACATTCATGTTCATAAACTCATATCAAGTAAGTCACTCATAGCAACAATCGACATCAAGCATGCATAATTCATATATCTTCAGAGCATAAGAGAACCACACCACGACCACTCTCAAAGTCTACTTGTGCAATGCATGAATGAAGTCCCATACCCCCACTCACACTAAGTAGAACTTCTTGAGAAGCCATAAGTCTTAGTTCATGTTCATGTTCTTTTCATAGTTCATATTCATGTTCTTGTCATAGTTCATATTCATGTTCTTGTCATAGTTCATATTCATGTCATGTAGGGAAACCGCCTTAACTGACATAGACCATGTGAGCTACATGGAATTCGGTCTTATTCCCCCACACCGAAAAAGGTGTCCTACTTACCTAAGGTAGAACTAGAGTTTGTTAGCATAGGTGGATCCACTAGTTAAAGACCTATGTGGGCACATAGTTACGGGATAGGGAGATTGATTCTAGAAACCCAGACTTCTGAGGTAGAAGGTTTCCATCTCATGAGATAACTGTTTTGGGAACCCGGACTAACTGACGTATAAGGAACCCATTTGGAAAGCCGGACTAACTGCTGTAAAAGCTTTCATCTCATATTCATATCCACTCGGTGCTAAGCATCATTCCCATTAAGTTTATGTTAAGTCTTAACTTAAGTTCATACTTATTGAAGAATGCCCTAGCATTCAATCAAACATGATAGCTCATATATTCAATAGGTGAGAATACCCTTTCAACCTTAGAATCATTGTTATGTGAGTAAACCTTTCACATCATGTTCATAATGTGTTCAAGAGAATAGCCTTTCAATTAACACAACTAGATTATCATAGTCCTAAACATTTCATACATAGTCATGTGTAAGGGTATATGGGAGAATGACCTTTCAACAATACCACAATTACACCATAGTCATAGGATCTTCACTCTCAAAGTGAAGCTTCAAGCACATGCATAATTCTCATAATCATGTACAATTCTTATAATTTACCCTTCGAGGACCATGAATCACATTCAACCCAAACATCTAAAATTTCTAAATTAGATATGGATAATAACATGATACAATTAACTCAATCATTCTAAGCATAATCTCTTCAATGCTTCTATAATCAATCAACCCACATCATGAGATCACAATTTAGTAATATCGGGAATTCGTGGGTTCAAGGGGCTATTTCAGCATAAACCAACAATAAATCATCAATTCAATCATAATCCAACATAAATCAATCATTGGAAACGTTTTTGAAAAGAACCCATGACTTGGAGTGAAACCCTAGCTTTTTGGGGGAAATCCAAGTTGTGAAATTAAGTTTTGAAGGGACTCTATGGGTGGAGGCTACCCATAGATGAAAAGATACCATACCTCAATGAAGAATCCACATGAAATTGATTGGAAAAGGCTTCTACTTCAAACCCTAGCTTGATTTTCTTCTTCTTCTTCCTTGGAGTTCTAGAGAGAAGATTTTGGGGAAGATGGGTTTTGATTTGGGAAGTTGGTAGTTATGATTTAGATGACTTAATTTAGGGACTTAAAACACTTATATAGTTAGTCTAAAAGAATACAAAACGACGTCACTTAATAGTTAATTAAAATGGAAAACCCTAAACTATCCATCAACTAACTCCCCAAAACCCCCTTCCAGGTGTGACCCCCGACCCCTTCACCTACGGACCGTGGTTGGACCCACAGCCCGTGCAGGTGAAGCGTGGGTCGGGGTTCTGGGACTTGAAATGGGGGGCTTGACCTATGGATGCAAGCCACGTGGTGTGGAACCATCCTCGAGGCGTGGGTCTTGCCCGTGGCTACTGCCTTAGGCAGATTCTAAGGAGGCCTCACCCACGCTGCCCCCCTACGGGGTGCGGGTTGACCCACGAGGCCTGGATGCCCTCCGTGGGTCACTGCCTGGCAGCCTTTTAGGGCTTTTCCTCAAGGACCCATGGTTGGTCCATGGGGTTTAGGCCTTGACGTTCTAAAACGAACACATGAATTTTAAGGTACGGGAGCGTACATTCAAGGCTCCAACCCTAACGTCGAGCTCTAGCTTAGCCTACTAGTCCCGGAGTGTTACATTATCTCCCCCTTGGAAACATTCGTCCTCGAATGACGATCTAGACACCCTACGGTATTAAAGACTCAAGACTAGCAACCCATCATGCGTGAAATATCAAAATAATGCACCGCTCAAAGGAGGAAACTTCTACTCCATTACAATCACAATCAATGCAACACAAGGAAGTAGGAACTACATCTACCAACCCATGATGCATGAAATTCAAAATTTCTTATGTTCATAGGAGGAACTACTTTCTCCAACAAAAGCATGCTCAGCACAACATTATGGAGCCACTATGCCATTTCATCAAAAGCCTAATAAGGCATGTTCATCATCTCATCTCATGAAGTCAAATATGCGACAGCATACTAAAATGCACAACAACATGAGGGACACATATATCATGAAAACTCATTTTATACTTAAACATGAATTTTCTCAAGAACATGCATATCATAAGAAAATCATAAAGAACACATATAGCACACATGACTCCCAAAACTACAAACTTTAGAGGAACTACTTACCTCAAGCTTGGATGTGAGTAGGAGGAAAAAGATGAGGATAGCGGGACTTCATATCGGCCTCGGCCTCCCAAGTGGCACCCTCAACTAAATGATTCCTCCATAAAACCTTTACGACCTATTTCCTTGTTTCTCAACCTTTTAACTTGCCGGTCTAAGATTTCCACCTGAATCTCTTCATATGAAAGACTCTCATCAACCCCCAAGCCTTCTAAGGAGAAAATGGATACTGGATCTCCAATGCACTTCTTAAGCATGGAAACATGAAATACCGGATGAACCAGAGCCAATTCATTTGGCAAGTCTAACTCATAGGCAACTTTCCCAATACGCTTTAAAATTTTATATGGGCCCACATACCGGGGACTAAGTTTCCCTTTCTTTCCAAACCTCATCACACCTTTCATAGGTGAGATTTTCAAATAGACCCAATCATGAACTTCAAATTCTAGATCCTTTCTTCTAACATCGGTATAAGACTTTTGCCGACTTTGGGCCATCCTCAACCTCTCTCTAATGAGTCGGACTTTCTCAATGGCCTCATAAACTAATTCGGGACCAATTAGAGAAATTTTGTCTACTTCAAACTAACCAACCGGAGACCTACATCTCCTATCATACAAGGCTTCAAAAGGAGCCATGGCGATACTTGAGTGGTAACTATTATTGTAGGCAAACTCTATTAATGGCAAATGGTCATCCCAATTACCCTTGAAGTCTATAACACATGCCCTCAACATATCTTCTAGTGTTTGGATGGTGCGCTCCGCTTGCCCATCGGTTTGGGGATGAAAAACCGTGCTAAGCTTAACCTTTGTACCAAGCCCTTTTTGGAACGACTTCCGAAAGTGTGAAGTAAATTGAGTATCCCAATCTGAGATAATAGATAAAGGAACCCCATGAAACTTCAATATCTCTTTGATATGTAAATTGGCATAGTCTTCCGCCGTAAAAGAAACCTTGACGGGAATGAAGTGGGTTGATTTTGTCATCTGATCTATAATGACCCAAATAAAATCATGTTGCCTTCGCGGACGAGGCAAACTACAATAAAGTCCATATTCACATCTTCCCACTTCCAAGTGGGAATGTCTATATCTTGGGACAAACCTCCCGGCCTTTGGTGCTCAGCCTTAACTTGTTGACAATTCGGACATTTGGCTACAAATCCCGTAATATCTCTCTTCATACCATTCCACCAATAGACTTCCCATAGATCACGGTACATCTTGGTGGCTTCCGGATGAATAGAATACCGAGAACCATGAGCTTCTTCTAAAATTTGCTCTATCAAGCCATCAATATCCGGAACACATAATCGACCTTGGTACTTAAGCACCCATCTCTCCCTTGGGAGAAAGCCTCTACGGACTTCCGGAGTACCGACTCTTTCAACTCAACTAATATAGGGTCAAGGTCTTGCTTTACCTTCACATCCATCACAAAGGATGATTCGGAACCATTGTGGATCATGACACCACCCTTGGTGGAATCCACTACTTGAACACCTAGCCGGGCCAACCTATGCACATCACGAACTAATTCCTTCTTTTCATCCTCTACATGAGCCACACTACCCATGGACAACCTACTAAGAGCATCCGCCACCACATTAGCTTTTCCGGGATGGTAAAGGACACTCATGTCATAGTCCTTCAATAACTCTAACCGCCTTCTTTGCTGAAGGTTCAAGTCCTTTTGGCTAAAAACATATTGAAGACTCTTGTGATTGGTGAAAACATCCACATGTACCCCATATAGATAATGCCTCCATATTTTTAAGGCAAACACAACCGCTACTAATTCGATATCATGGGTCGGATAGTTCTTCTCATGACCTTTTAGTTGCCTCTGAAGCATAGGCAATCACTTTACCACTTTGCATAAGCACACATCCCAACCCCACTCTAGAGGTATCACAATACACCAAAAAACCATCTGTACCCTCCGGCAAGGTAAATACCGGAGCGGAAGTAAGTCTATCTTTCAATTCTTGGAAACTTTTCTCACAATCTGCTGACCACAGAAACTTAGCCTTCTTTTGAGTCAAAGCCATCAAAAGAGAAGCAATGGAGGAGAAGCCGACAACAAACCTTTTATAATAACCGGCCAAACCCAAAAAACTTCTAATGTCGGAGGGAGTAAGAGGTCTAGGCCAACTCATGACCGCATCCTTCTTCTTAGGATCTACCTCAATACCCTTGCTTGACACGATGTGACCAAGGAATGGTACGGACTTTAACCAAAACTCGCACTCGCTAAACTTCATGAAAAGTTGATGGTCCTTAAGAACTTGCAATAGAACCCTCAAATGGTCAACATGCTGATCCTTACTCCTTGAATATATCAAAATGTCATCGATGAACACTATCACAAACATATCGAGATATTGACGGAATACCCTATTCATTAAGTTCATGAATGCCACCGGAGCGTTAGTCAAACCAAAGTACATTACTAGGAACTCATAGTGACCATATCTTGTTCGAAAAGCCATCTTGGGAATATCAACCCCTCTCACCCTCAATTGGTGGCAACCCGAACGAAGGTCAATCTTGGAGAAATAATTAGCCCCTTGAAGTTGATGAAACAAGTAATCAATTATTGGAAGAGGATACTTGTTCTTAATGGTCACTTTGTTCCATTGGCAACAATCGATGCACATTCTAAAAGACCCATCCTTCTTTCTAACAAACAATACCGGAGCACCCCATGGAGAGATACTCGGTTGAATAAAACCCTTGTCTAGCAAATCCTTTAGTTTCTCTTTCAACTCCTTTAACTCTGCCGGAGCCATTCTATAAAGAGGAATAGAGATAGGTTGCGTATCCGGAATAAGGTCAATACCAAAATCTATTTCCCACTCGGGAGGAATACCGGGCAAATCATCAGGAAAAACTTCCGGAAACTCCTTCACTACCGGAACCGACTCTAGAGGAGGGGTTTCAGATTCAACATCCTTCACCCTAACAAGATGGTAAATGCACCCTTTAGAGATCATCATTCAAGCTTTAAGACAAGTAACAAATTGACCTCTAGACATAGAATTTCCCCCCTTCCACTCTAAAATAGGCTCATTCAGAAATTAAAATTTAACCACCCGAGTTCTACAATCAATAGAGGCATAACATGCATGCAACCAATCCATACCAAGAATCACATCAAAATCTAACATGTCGAGTTCTACCAAGTCAACAAGAGTAACAGTATGGGACATCTCTTATAAACCCTCTTAGCCACCACAGAATCACCAACCGGGGTAGAAATCGAAAAAGGCTCTAATAACTCTTCCGGAGGAACATCAAACCTCATCGCCACATAAGGCGTTACAAAAGATAAAGTAGCACCGGGATCCAATAAAGCATACACATCAATAAGAAAAACTTTTAACATACCGGTAACCACATCCGGGGAGCTCTCTTGGTCACCTCGGATTTGAAGAGCATAAAAGCATTTTTTCTTGGGAGCATCGGAATTTGAACCGCTAGGAGGAACTTGCTTTCGCTATCTTCCTTGAACCTTAAGCATGGGACAATCCCTCATCAAATGACCACTTTTCCCACAACTATAGCAACCATCCGTGCCAACTAGGCACTTGCCATCATGTTTCTTACCGCACTTAGTACAAGTAGGCCTAGCCATAGAAGATCCACCACGATTACCTCCTTGAGGTTTAGGGTTAGGCACCCTAATGTTGTTGACCCTTGGAGCACTAGAGGAGCCTCGGTTGGAGAACCTTTGCTTGAACCTTGGTCTCCCTTGACCCTCGGACTTACCCTTGGAAAAATTTCCATCATCGGTTGTTGCTCTTTTTGCCTCTCTATTCTTTTTCCTAAGTCTTGACTCCTCAACTTTTTGAGCATACACCATTAGACAAGAGATATCCATATTATCATGGAGCACGACATTCTTCTTCAATCAAGTTAGACAAACCCGTCAAAAAGCTACTCATTTCATCCATCAGATTCGACACGAAAGATGGGGCATACTTGGACAATTGAGTGAATGTTAGGGAATACTCTTTCACACTCATGCTTCCTTGAAGAAGATTGATGAACTCTTCAACCTTAGCCTCCCTCAACTCTCAGGGAAAGTATCTAGCAAGAAATGCCGATTTGAACAGTTCCCAATCCATAGGACCCGCTCCTACCGGTCTATTGTTCTTCCATTAAGTATACCAAACTTGAACAACACTCTTCAATTGGTAAGCGGCTACTTCCGCTTTCTCTACCGAAGTCACCCCCATAATGTCAAGTATCTTGAAAACCTCTTCCATAAACTCATGAGGATCTTCTCCCCCTTTGGAGCCATGGAATTCAGGAGGATTCATTCTAGCAAAATCTCAAATCCTTGAAGCGGCCGTATTTATATTAGGATTAGCCGGAACAACAACTTCCCTATTAGCTTAGGCCGTCATGGCTTGGGCTTGAGTTGTCATGGCTTGAGTCAATATTTAGAGAGCCGACCTAATTTCAATATTTGTCATAGCCGCTGGATCATTCGGGGCTTGAGGAGCTTGAGGATCTTAAGGAGGAACTCCTTGATCCACATTCTCTTCTTCCACCCTTCTAGCATTAGCCCTTCGTGTATTCATATCCTAAAGATACACCAAAGAAGGATTAGAAGGAATACCTTATAGAGTTAAACTCTATCGCATGACTCAAGAGTAATGAAAGAAGTGAATTTTTCTAAACATCTTATAGCCTCTCATTCATAAATATGGCGCGCTTCACACTCATGAACAAGACTCTACTTGACGTGGCTTATGAGACATCATCCTAGAATCATTCTAAAACTTATGCTCTGATTATCAAGTTTTTCACGATCTAGGGGTACCCCCTAGATGGAACACGGCGTACTCGACCCCGAAGGGGTTTCATACAAGCCCTTAGCATATCATGACATAAGATAAATAGAAATGATGCGGAATTTAAAACTTTTCTTTACAATCGAAGTCTTTCATAAAAGCAAATGGAAGTCTATACATTATCTCAATAAGCCATCTAATACAATCGAGTATCAAATAGGGTCACAAACCTTTTAAAACATAGTCTCAAAAATGGAATGTAAGAAGAAACTAGAAATGAACAACTTCCGCCCTTGAACCATGAGTACTCACCAAAAGCGTGGAGAATAGTCGATCCAAGCTTTGATCAAGAAGGAAGCACACCTCAACAACCGGGTCCTACACTTATAGAAAAATTTAGAAAATATGGGTTAGTACAAAAATGTACTAAGTATGATGGCCATGCATAAAATCCTTGAATCATGCGAAAAAGGGACATTTTATTTGAAATCATCCACTTTATCAAGTTTAAGAATCATCATGAGCATTAGTGTAAAAACACAAGTCAAACCATTTCATAAGTAACCCTAAGCTATACTTGTGCAATGCATAAATAAGATCCCATAATCCTATCTAATACTAAGTACCACTTTTAGGCAACCCTAATCATACATATCATGATTTTGACCTCATCATAGCCAATACTCATAGACAAGGAAACATTCATGTTCATAAACTCATATCAAGTAAGTCACTCGTAGCAACAATCCACATCAAGCATGCATAATTCATATATCTTCAGAGCATAAGAGAACCACAGCACGACCACTCTCAAAGTCTACTTGTGCAATGCATGAATGAAGTCCCATACCCCCACTCACACTAAGTAGAACTTCTTGAGAAGCCATAAGTCTTAGTTCATGTTCATGTTCTTGTCATAGTTCATATTCATGTTCTTGTCATAGTTCATATTCATGTCATGTAGGAAAACCGCCTTAACAGACATAGACCATGTGAGCTACATGGAATCCGGTGTCATGCCCCCACACCGAAAGAGGTGTCCTACTTGCCTATGGTAGAACTACAGTTTGTTATCTTAGGTGGATCCACTTGTTAAATACCTATGTGGGCACATAGTTATGGGATAGGGAGATTGCTTCTAGAAACCCGTACTTCTGAGGTAGAAGGTTTCCATCTCATGAGATAACTATTTTGGGAACCCGAACTAACTGACGTATAAGGAACCCATTTGGAAAGCCGGACTAACTAACGTAAAAGCTTTCATCTCATATTCATATCCACTCGGTGCTAAGCATAATTCTCATTAAGTTCATGTTAAGTCTTAACTTAAGTTCATACTTATGGAAGAATGCCCTAGCATTCAATCCAATATGATATCATGATAGCTCATAGATTCAATAGGTGAGAATAGCCTTTCAACCTTAGAATCATTGTTATGTGAGTAAACCTTTCACATCATGTTCATAGTGTGTTCAAGAGAATAGCCTTTCAATCAACAAAACAAGATTATCATAGTCCTAAACATTTCATACATATTCATGTGTAAGGGTATAGGAGAGAATGACCTTTCAACAATACCATCATTACACCATAGTCATAGGATCTTTACTCTCAAAGTGAAGCTTGAAGCACATGCCTAATTCTCATAATTATGTACAATTCTCATAATATGCCCTTCAAGTACCATGAATCACATTCAACCCAAACATCTAGAATTTCTACATTAGATATGGATAATAACATGATACAATTAACTCAACCATTCTAAGCATAATCTCTTCACATGCTTCTATAATCAATCAACCCACATCAATTTAGTAATATGGGAAATTCATGAGTTCATGGGGGAATTTCATCATAAATCAACAATAAATCATCAATTCAATCATAATCCAACATAAATCAATCATTGGAAACGTTTTTGAAAAGAACCCATGACTTGGAGTGAAACCCTAGCTTTTTGGGGGAAATCCAAGTTGTGAAATTGAGTTTTGACGGGACTCTATGGGTGGAGGCTACACATAGATGAAAAGCTACCATACCTCAATGAAGAATCCACACGAAATTGATTGGAAAAGGCCTCTATTTCAAACCCTAGCTTGATTTTGTTGTTCTTCTTCTTCTTCCTTGGAGTTCTAGAGAGAAGATTTCGGGGAAGATGGGTTTTGATTTTGGAAGTTGGTATTTATGATTTAGATGACTTAGTTTAAGGGCTTAAAACACTTATATAGTTATTCTAAAATAATAGAAAATGACGTCACTTAATAGTTAATTAAAATGGAAAACCCTAAACTAACCCTCAACTAACTCACCAAAACCACCTTCCAAGTGTGACCCACGACCCCCCTTACCTACGGACCGTGGTTGGACTCACGGCCCGTGCTGGAGAAGCGTGGGTCGGGGTTCGGGGACTTGAAATGGGGGGCTTGACCTACGAATGAAAGCCACATGGCGTGGACCGATCCACGAGGCATGGGTCCTGCCCGTGGCTACTGCCTTAGGCAGATTCTAAGGAGGCCTCACCCATGCTGCCCTCCTACGGGGCGTGGATTGACCCAGTAGGTGTGGATGCCCTCGGTGGGTCACTGCCTAGCAGCCATTTAGGTCTTTTCCTCAAGGACCCATGGTTGGTCCTTGGGGTTTAGGCCTTGACGTTCTAACACGAACAAATGAATTTTAAGGTACGGGAGGGTACATTCAAGGATCTAACCCTAACGTCGAGTTCTAGCTTAGCCTACTAGTCCCGGAGTGTTACAACTTGACATAAGAGTAGGTGAGAAATTGAAATGTTTGATGCAATGAATATGAGTAGTACCAGTGAGAGATCATAACGTTTAGATAAGGGCAGTGAAGTATGGCTAAGTCACAAGAGTAACAAGAACATTATGAGGTGTACCGAGAGGATATGTAATCAAAAGAGGTTAAGAGAAACACCTTAGAAAGAGGTCTTAGTACCTGCTTATGGAGGGTTCGGTAGTCGTGAGATAAGCTTCTCCCGAGTGTTAGAGTAAAAGAGAATGTACACCAGTTAGAGATGATGGAATAGGTCCATAGCTTTCAAGTGTCAGCTTTAGACTTAAGGGGGAGATGACAAGTTGAGAAATCAAGTCAAGTGTTTGAGAGTAATATAGTAATGAGTTCCAAAGAGTGTGGGAGATATCTTCTCAGAGGTCCTTTTAGTAATGGAGTGATGTTAAAAAGAGGAGGTTGATGTTCTTATCGTGATAGTGATGGTGTGATAATTCCATCTAAGGTTATAAATGAGGGGGAAGAGGAGGATGAGGTTTTACCATGAGGAATAGTTAAATGAGAGCCCTTAGTTGGTTCTGAAGGAGTTGGTTAGTAGGAGTCCATGGATTTGTTAGAGTACTAAGCTTGAATGTGGTGTTGTTAAACATTAGGTGGTTCTTAATATGAGCCCAATGTGGTGGTAAAGAGTAATAGTTTTGGGATGAGATTCCCTATAGAGAGGTATAGAACCCGAACCTAAGGATTTGAGTTAAGCTTGAATATAGTAAGAGCATACCATTAGACTCAGACCTTAATAAGAATAACCCCATTCCATACCGAGTGGAGTCGTCATTCGAGGATGAATGATCCCAAGAGGGAGATATTGTAACACCCCTGAATTTTTTTGTGCTAAGACTTGAACAATCCTTCGTAGTGAGTAAGTTTTTACCAAGGAATTTAAAATTTTCCTAAGTATTAAGGTCACTAGATGTAGCACCTTGTGTTCCAAAAAGAACTAGAGAGAATTCATTGAAGTCATTCCTATGTTTTTCTAAGTTTTGGGTCAACTTCAAACAACCATAACTCTTAGCACATGATGTGTTAGGTAGGCCATAAGATGTCAAATGAAAGATCTTCGAGTCCTCTTTCTAACTCCACCAAGTTTTCTAAATTTCGAGCTCTGAGTAAAAAGTTATGACTGATTTACTAACGACGCTCAAACCTGGCAGCAGCTCCGCGATGGCTCCGCGTTACGGAGCCAATACGGACCTCACTGCCTGGTGAAAAAATTTTCCGACTCCCAGCTCGTTTTATTTATTTCTTTGAGGGTATTTTGGTCCTAAAAACCCTTAGGAGGTCATCTAAATTTCCCTTGACATGTAGAAAAATCGGTTTTCATAAATCAAACGCTCTCATTCACTCCCAAAATTCTACGCTCAAGAAATTCAAGAAACACTAAGGGTAGGGTTCTTCTTATAAGATTTTCCTTCAAGTTTCTTCAAGAAGATGGTTCTTTCAGGTATTTAAGCTTCCATAGTGTCGGGTTTGTTCACCCACACGCCAATCATCTTAATTTCAGCGTTAAATTCGTTCTAGAAACTTGAAGGTTTGATGTTCTTGAATTGTGTTCTTTAAATTGGCTTTCGTTCTTGAGTTAAGATGATATTGATGAGTTCTTGAGGAAATCGTGTCGATTTTAGAATTGTGTCACGACCCAGACCGTCGTGATTGGCACCCATACTAACCCTCCGGTGGGAGAACCATTACTACTAACAAACTAACCCTAGAAGCTAGACATTTAAAGATACGGAAGCAGATTTAAATGAAGAAATCAAATAGAGTTCCCATAAACTCCAAAGGTTTAAATAAAACTAACCAAACTAATGTGGAAGAACAACCTCTAGAACCTAAAAGTCAATGTACCAAAACTCTAAAGTTCAACAAGTGTAACAAAATGGGTGCAACCCAAACTTAACATAAGATTATCTAAAGTACTAGTCTAAGTCCGAATAGAAATTGACTAAACATAACGAGAACTCATGGTAGCCTGGAAGAACTGGCTCACCCTTGAATTAGATCTCGATCACTGAT
The DNA here is from genome assembly GCA_029582245.1 of Solanum etuberosum. Lineage (NCBI taxonomy): Eukaryota > Viridiplantae > Streptophyta > Magnoliopsida > Solanales > Solanaceae > Solanum > Solanum etuberosum. Next base: position 59,391 of record JAJONR010000343.1, read on the forward strand.
CTCCTAAACGAGGTCTGGCAGTAGCCGCCTGAAGATGCCTTGTACTCAACAAGGAAAGAGTAAGTGCAATATCAGTACACAACCACAGTGTACTGGTAGGATCACGTGGCTATTCCAGTAAGTGAAACATAAATAAGCAGTCACAACATAGTAAACACGCATATACCGAACATATACAATATCAGTTATCATTTCAGGATCAATGTACAATTCCACATTCTAAATAATACGCATATATGACAAGTCAATGGTCCTCTGATGGAACCCATACCCAAACTGTTAGTGTGCCGGATCCAAGTTAGTATGTCGGAACGTGACACCCGTTCCAATATGTATGTCTTACGTGACATCAAATCCCAATAGTGTGCCAGAACGTGACACCCGTTTAAATATGTATGTCGGTACGTAACATCCGATCCCAGATAGTGTGTCAAAACGTGACACCCGATCCATTCAACATGCCACAATCACAATCACAATGTACATTCTCATAATCATACAATCAAGTGTTGATCATGGCTTACAATCAATCATTCATAATCATTTACATTAGGTGTGATCAATAGTGCAACATTCACATACATACATCACACAAAACATGAAATCAAACCATCACCTACCTCGAAACCAAGCTTGAATCCCCCTAAGGCACTTGAATCCCCCTAAGGCACTTGAATCTTCCCTTTCCTGATTCTTTCTGCTTGTTCGTGGTTTAAAAACAATAAATTAATGCAAGGATCAATAAACGAGGGCTAATTACCTAGATTACAATCGAAATAATCAACCCTAGGCCAAACCCAAGATCCCAATACCCAACTTAGGGCTTTTTCCACCATTAACTTCAGATCAAAACCTTCCCCCAACAATAATTACCCAAGAATATAAGTTCTACGGATCGAAATACGAACTATGGGAGTAAAATCCTTACCTTTAGTGCTAGAGGAGGTGGAAAACCTTCAAGATAAAGCCCTGGGTCGTCTCTTAGCTCTAAAGAATGAAATTTGTAGAATAATAACATTTTTGGGGTTTATTTCCGACATAAGTCGCGTCTATCCCGCTGTGGCGGACACTATCCTGCTACAACGGCCCCACCCTGGCGAGATAAACCCTGCCCTGGCGACTTGCACGAAGACAGAGAGTCAAATTTAGAGTTCCGAACCCCCATTTCACAACACAGCTTCAACCCTTGACATTCAAAAGATACCTGTTCACGCTAAGATCAGTTTCGGAAGTTCTACTCGCCTGAATTCAATTCTGTAAAGTCGTACGGGTTTCTTAACGTCTTAGCTATCTACTCATGTGATAAAATTCATTATTAGATCTCTCATTCATTACCAGATTTTCCTATACCATAATGACTCCAATTTCATCTAAATCTGGACTAGGCTAGGAATTCTCTAGTTACTACCAAAAAGTTTTCTGACCCCAATTCTTTCTCCATTGGCTTTTCCCTAACGACGGAATCAGGTCGTTACAATAGATACCAATTTATTCATCACTCATCCTCGAGTGATCAAAAAGGAAAGACTAGCTAAAGTAAGGGTATAGTAGTACTTGTATCGTCGAACAACTGGGGATACTTGTATCGCATGTCCTTCTCAGTTTCCCAAGTAACTTCCTCCTCTGGACGATGCTTCCATTGAACTTTGATGGACTTAATATCCTTGGTCCTCAGCTTCCGGATATCGCGATCAAGAATTTCCACCGGTTCCTCCTCATACTGGAGGTCTTTGTCTAACAAAACTGAGTCCCATTTTATGATGGAATCCCCATCACCATGATATGTCTTCAACATGGACACATGAAATACTGGATGAACTCTCGATAAGTTTGGAGGTAAAGCCAACCTATACGCCACTGGCCCTACACGGTCAAGAACTTCAAAGGGTCAAATATATTGAGGTCTAAGCTTGCCCTTCTTACCGAATCTCATCACCCCTTTCATGTGTGACACCTTAAGAAGAACTTTCTCCCCAATCTGAAATACCATGTCTCTTACCTTATGGTCTGCATACTTTTTTTGTCGACTTTGGGCTGCTCGGAGCTTAGCTTAGATGCTTCTTACCTTATCCCGAGCATCCTTCACTAAGTCTACCCCCAAAAGGTTTCACATTTCCAGTCTCAAACCATCCTATGGGTGATCTACATCCTATGGGTGATCTACATCCTCTCCCATCAAGTGCCTCAAATAGTGCCATATCAATGCTGGAGTGGTAACTATTATTATAAGAGAACTCACACAAGGGTAGGAACTAATCCAATGTCCTCCAAAGTCAATCACTCATGACCTCAACATGTCCTCTAATACTTGAATAGTTCTCTCAGACTGCCCGTCCGTCTGCGGATGAAAGGCTGTGCTAAAGGTGAGTTCTGTACCCAACTCCTCATGAAATTTTCCCCAAAACTTGAATGTGAACTGCGTACCACGGTCTGAGATGATAGAAAGGGGCACTCTGTGCAGCCTCACTATCACTTTCACATAAACCTTAGAAAACTGCTTAGCAATATAATCTACTATGACTGGAATAAAATGGGCTGACTTAGTCAATCTGTCAACCATTACCCAAATAGAATCAAATTTCCCCAAGGTCTTGGGGAGACCAACCACAAAATCCATAGCTATCTTTTCCCACTTCCATTTTGGAATTGGCATTCTCTGAAGCAAACCTGCAGGCCTTTGATGTTCATATTTTACTTGTTGGCAATTTTGGCACTTAACCAGAAACTCCGCTATATCTTTATTCATGCAAGGCCACCAATAAAGTCGCTTCAAATCTCGGTACATATTGGTCACACCCGGATGAATGGAATACCGCAAACTATGGGATTCTGTCAATAAATTATGAATCAAGTCACCCACTCAAGGAACACAAATCCTTCCTTTAAAACTGAGCACACCCCCCGCATCAAGAACCATATCTTGTGCCTTACCAATTACTGTCTTCTTTCTAATCTCATTCAAATTCTTATCCTCAAACTGTTTAGCCTTGATCTCCTCAACGAATGTGGCGCTAACCTCAATGCTAGCTAACACCCCACCTCTTTCTGAGATGTCCAACTGCTTGAACTTAGACTCCAAATGTTGAATTTCCTTAGCCAAAGGTCGCTTGGTCACACCCAAGCAAGCTAGACTACCCATACTCACCACCTTTTGGCTTAATGCGTCTGCCACCACGTTAGCCTTACCCGGATGGTACTGGATGGTCACATCATAATCCATGAGTAACTCCATCCACCTTCGCTGTCTCAAATTTAGATGCTTTTGAGTGAATACATGTTGTAGGCTACGGTGGTCAGTAAATACCTCACACTTGACACCATAAAGATAATGCCGCCAGATCTTAAGAGCAAACACTACCGCTGCCAACTCCAAATCATGTGTTGGGTAATTTCGTCATGTACTTTAAACTGCCGCGATGCATAAGCTATGATATTAATATCATGCATCAACACCGCAGCCAAACCTGAATGTGAAGTATCACAATAAACATTAAAATCTTTACCTTCCACCGGTAGTGCAAGAATAGGTGTTGTGGTCAAGAGAGTCTTGAGCCTTTGAAAGCTCTCTTCACATTTTTCAGTCCATTCAAAAGGTACCTCCCTTTTGGTCAACCTTGTCAAATGTGTGGCAATAGAAACAAAGTTTTTCACAAACCATCAATAGTAACTAGCGAGCCCCACAAAACTCCTAATTTCAGTTACCGAACTAGGCCGAACCCAATTACTGAGTGCTTCAATCTATTGGGGATCTATCATTACCCTTTCCCTTCAAACTACATGCCCCTAAAAGGCAACAGAAGTCAGCCAAGATTCACATTTAGAAAATTTCGCATACAACTTTTGTTTCCCAAGAACACCCAGAACAATACAAAGATGGTCGCCATGCACTTCCTCAGTTTTCGAATAAACCAAAATGTCATCAATAAATACTATAACAAACGAATCAAGAAATGGTTTGAACACACCATTCATCAAACTCATGAAAGCAATAGGTGCATTTTTCAACCCAAACGACATAACTAGAAACTCATAGTGCCCATAGCGGGTCCTAAATGTTGTTTCTGGTATATTTTCAGGCCTAATCTTTAACTGATGATAGCCAGACCTTAGATTAATCTTAGAGAAAATGGAGGCACCCTGCAACTGGTAAAAAAGATCATCTATCCGAGGCAATGGATACTTATTTCGAATGGTGACCCTATTCAATTATCGATAGTCTATGCACATCCTCATACTACCATCCTTTTTCTTAACAAACAACACAGGGGCACCCCACGGTGAAGCACTAGGACAAATGAAACCTTTATCAAGAAGTTCTTTGATTTGAGCTTTAAGCTCTGTCAATTCTGCCGGAGCCATACGTTAAGGAGGGATGGAAATGGGATGAGTACCAGGTTCCAAATCAATGCATAAATCTATATCTCTATCCGGAGGCATACCAGGCAAATCAGTAAGGAACACTTCTCTAAATTTTGACACCACAGCAATAGACTCAATAGAGGGAAACTCAACCTCAACATCCCAAATATGAGACAAATAAGCCAAACAACCCTGCCCCACAAGCTTCCTAGCCCTAATAGAGGATATGATATTAGCTGGCTAAGGCTTGTACACCTATTCCCACTCTAACTTTTCCCTACAGGGGATCTCTAGAGTCACAAACTTAGTATTAAAATTAAGCACATCATAATTGGGGGACAACCAAGTCATGCCTAAGATTATGTGGAAGTCAGTCATATCAAAAATAACCAAATCAGCCTAAGTCTAAAAACCCATAAACAAGATAGGACAAGAACGATAGACATGGGTGACTATGACTGACTCTCCAACTAGGGTAGAAATATGGATAGGGGCATCAAGTACATCAAAAATCATATCAAATCCCAAGGCAAACTGAACGAACACATAAGAGTAAGTAGAACCCGGATCAAACAACACATTAGCCATCCGGTCACAAACAAGAATAGTACTTGTGATCACTGCGTCAGAAGACTCTGCCTCGCTCTTGCCTAGAAAGGCATAACACTGAACCCTGTCATCTTTACGGGTGACTTCCTTTCCTGGCTGCGCCGTACCTCTGCATGCGTTACCATTTCCCCCATCTCCACGGCCTCGCTGATTTCCTCCTCACATTCCCAGGTTCTCCACAATTGTAACACACTTAATAACTTAACCAAGTAAGCATCGCTGCTATTGTAGTAGTTGTATCATGACCCTCTTTGATATACACTCAATAGAGGAAATCGTAGTAGAGATTCTAACCTCAATGGTCGCAACATAATTTCATCATTTACTAAGAAACCCTCAATGTTATGACAACCATACTAAATACATTTTCCAAAGTAATGGTGTTCATTATCTAGCCGTCTCACACAAAACTTCTTGAATGCTGTCACCTATAAGCTTGAATCTGCAAATCTGACCTTAATCCCTTCACAAGCGACGGATTTGCTCTTTTAGACTGCAGCAAAATGGAGTACCATATTTGGATAAAACACATTTTTTTCCCTTAAAGGCTGCAACAAATATATTATGTTGCTCTATATTTAGGAACTTATCTCTCCTCCTATCCCTCAAAGTTCACGGTATATACTTCTCCATAAGGAAAGCTATCAAATGTTTCAAAGTCATGAGTAGTGCATTTACTAGTTGACACTCAACATGAGACCACCACCACATTTTGGCGTCTCCCTTGAACTGGTAAATCATAAACTCAACACTAAATCACTCTACCTTATCTATCTTATGGAGCAGCTCATGACAATCAACAAGAAAATCATAAGAATTTTCATATTCAGTACCCATGAAGAATGAAGTTTTCAACCTTTAGAACATAATAAAACCTCATGTTTTTCTCTAGTCATTACCTGCCCATAGTGAGTCAGGGAAACATACCTATTCCCAAGGACACATTTTCTAATGCTGGTGTTGGTGTTACCACTTCTGTTGCTCGAGTTCTGACCATAGACTGAAGGAGGAAAGATACCAATTTGTATCATCCTGATACCAATTGGATTCAAGTTATAGCACGAAAGGAGTAGAAAGAAATGAGTTTTTCCTAAAGTCTTATAGCCTCTCGAATAATAGTACAGATGTCTCTGTACCGTCCCGCAAGACTCTACTAGATTCATTTTGGTACAGTGAGATCAACGAACCTAGGTCTCTGATACCAACTTTGTCATGACCCAGACCGTCGTGATTAACACCCACACTAACCCTCCGGTGGGAGAACCATTACTACTAACCAACTAACCCCAGAAGCTAGACATTTAACAATACGAAAGCATGTTTAAATACAGAAATCAAATAGAGTTCCCATAAACTCCAACGGTTTAAATAAAAATAACCAAACTAATGCAGAAGAACAACCCCTAGAACATAAAAGTCAATGTACCAAAACTCTAAAGTTCAACAAGTCTAACAAAATGGGTGCAACCCAAACTAAACATAAGAGTATCTAAAGTACTAGTCTAAGTCCGAATAGAAATGGACTAAACATAACGAGAACTCATGGCAGCCTAGAAGAACTGGCTCACCGTTGAATTCGATCTCGATCACTGATCTCCTAAACGAGGTCTGTTAATAGCCGCCTGAAGATGCCCTGTACTCAACAAGGAAAGAGAAAGTGCAGTATCAATACACAACTACAGTGTAATGGTAGGATCACGCGGCTATTCCAGTAAGTGAAACATATATAAGCACTCAGAACATAGTAAACACGCATATACCAAAAATATACAATATCAGTTATCATTTCAGGATCAATGTAAAATTCAACATTCTCAATAATACGCATATATGAAAAGTTAATAGTCCTCTCATGGAACCCATACCCAAACTGTTAGTGTGACGGATCGTGACACCGATCCAAGTAAGTCTATCGGAACATGACACCCGTCCCAATATGTATGTCGGTACGTGACATCCGATCCCAGTAGTGTGTCAGAACGTGATGCCCATTCCAATATGTATGTCGGTACGTGACATCCGATCCTAGTTAGTGTCTCGGAACGTGACACCCAATCCATTCAACATGCCACAATCACAATAACAATTTACATTCTCATAATCACACAATCAAGTGTTGATTCATGGCTTACAATCATTCATTCATACTCATTTACATTAGGTGTGATCAATAGTGCAACATTCGCATACATACATACATTACAATGAAGCAAATACGTACATCACACAAAACGTGAAATCAAACCATCACCTAGCTCGAAACCAAGCTTGAATCCCCCTAAGGCACTTAAATCTTCCCTTTCCTAATTTTTTCTGCTTGTTCGTGGTATAAAAACAACAAATTAATGGATGGATCAATAAACGAGGGCTAATTACCTGGAATACAATCGAAATCATCAACTCTAAGCCAAACCCAAGATCCCAATACCCAACTTAGAGCTTTTTCCACCATTAAGTTCAAATCAAAACCTCCCCCCAACAATAATTACCCAAGAATCTAAGTTCTACGGATTGAAATACGGACTAGGGGAGTAAAATCCTTACCTTTAGTGCTAGAAGAGATGGAAAACCTTCAAGAAAAATCCTTGGGTCGTCTCTTAGCTCTCAAGAACGTAACTTGCAGAATAATAACATTTTTGGGGTTTATTTCAAACTTAAGTCGTGTCTGTCCCGCTGTGGCGGACCCTATCCCGCTACAGCGGGGCCCCCTGGTGGCTTGTACGGAGACAGCGAGTTGAATTTAGAGTTCCAAACCCCAATTTCACAACAGACCTTCAACCCATGACATTCAAAAGCTACCCGTTCACACTAAGATCAGTTTCGCGAGTTCTACTCAGCCGAATTTGATTCCGTAAAGTCGTATGATTTCCTTAACGTGTTAGCTATCTACTCATGTGATCAAATTCATATTTATATCTCTCATTTATTACCATATTTTCCTAGACCTTACTGACTCCAATTTCATCCAAATCTAGACTAGGCTAGTAATTCTCGAGTTACTACCAAAAAGTTTTCTGACCACAATTCTTTCCCTATTGAATTTTTCCTAACGACAAAATCAGGTCGTTACAACATATATTGGGTATCTGAATCGAAAGAGTAATTGAGAGAAATTATCGAATTTAGGTGAATTGGGGTTATAAAATGAAGAAGGAAAGAAAAAGTCGGGCAGAATCTGGCACTCCACTCTGCGTCGTGGACCTGCCCTCTCTATGCCCAGAATATTTCTCCACATCATGGAGAGGTCGCGGACCCCTCTGCCTCAAAATTTATTTTGCGACCAAATATTAAAATGCATCTTCGCATCGCGGACTTGCTCCCACACAATGATTTCTTGATTGTTTCTAATGATTAATTATCTCAACACCTTTAATCATCACTATATCTTTCTTACCACAAATGATGACCTTGAATTCATAATTCAAATTCAAGGTAGATCTAAGATTTAAGTCTTGAGAATTCTTTCGAACATTTTTGAGAAAGTCCCCTTGAGTCTTTTGAGGAGTCTTCTACAATTTCTAATAACTTGTTTCAAGACTCGAGTAAGTGAGTATGAGAATGAGGAGAATGTATTCATTAGTCTATATTATCATCACGAGATCCTTCATATTATGAACCATAACTCTTAAATTCATAATTCACATTCAAGAGAGGGTAAAAAGTAGAGTTCAAGAAAGTCTTTCTGTTCAATTATGAATCCTTTGAGATCAACTATCGATTTGAACTATGTTTTGAGGAAGTAAGTATCCGAATGAGAAGAATCGTATACATGAGTTCCATAATGTTCTTTAGACCCTTGAGTCGAGTCGTTCATCCTCATAAATTCCGCATGAACTCCATACATTAAGTGTCTTTGAGAGGAGTAGCATCTTCAAGTTCTAAATCTTGAGTATTGAGTTCCTAACCCTTTTGAGATTATATTCCTAATCATGGGACTATTAGATGTTACCCATGAAGTCCTTGAGTTTAGTTGTTCATGCTCATAATTCTGTATGAATCCTCTGAGTTGATCATTCTTGAAATGAGTAGTATCATGGCAGTTCTTGACTTCCAAGTATTGAGTTCTATCTATGGTTGTTGAAAACCTTGAATTGAGTCGTTCAAGTCCATAGTTCGGCATGAACCCTATATTATGAAGTCTTTTACAAATGCTTTAAACTTGTTTTAAAACTTGAGCATTGAGTTGAGTACGAGTAAAAGTGAAGTTCATTTTCTTCAGAAGATTATATGGCAACTAAGTATTCCCAAAGAGTAAATATTTTCACATTTAAGCAAGAGAGGAAACACCCATTTCCAAGAGAGCCTTTGAGCTAGTTTTTGAGTAATTATCTCAAACCACAGAATGAGTTATGTTCTTGAACATATGAGCTAGTTACATTTTGGGAGTAGTATTGATCACCGATTTGGGGACAAGTTGAGTTCAGATAATTCAAGATCCCCATAAACCGTGTAGCTAGCATGGGTAGAAAATGGTCATATTTTTTAGATGATTCCTTAGTGATTTTTAGCATAGACTAGTGGATCCACTTAGTAGTTAGGTTCTATACCCACGACAAGGTATAGGACGGCCCTGGCAGCATGAGGTAAGACACGGTATCATCACATAACTCATGGTGATGGTTATCGATTAGAGAAACTCCCACAGAGATATTTTGTACTTTTATACACACAAAGTTTATTTTGTATTTGTATATACAAACAAAGTTTATATTGTATCCTTGCATACAAACTGAGTTACTATTGAATTTTTCAATACATTGAGTTGCTTTCTACTGTTTCAAAAGTTTCCCATAAATTGCATCTGTATTGTTGCTTTATATTGAGTTGAGTATCCAGAGTTGAGTACCCAAAGTCGAGTATCCTATAATTTAGTTGAGCCTTATTTCACTGAGTTGAATATCCTATTGTTGAGTTGAGCCTTATTTCACTTAGTTGAATATCCTATTGTTGAGTTGAGCCTTATTTCACTGAGTTGAATATCCTATTGTTGAGTTGAGACTTATTTCACTGAGTTAAATACCTTATCATTGAGTGAGCCCTATTCTCTCTGAGTTGAGTTGAACTATGTTTCTTTGAGTTGAGTTGAGAGAGTTGAGAAGAGTAAGTATATTTCTATCCCACCAGTTCAAGCTTATGTTATTGTAACGACCTGTTCCCATCGTTATAGAAAAGCCAACGGGGAAAATTTGGGGTCAGAAAACTTTTGGTACTAACTTGGGATTTCCTAACCTAGTCCAGAATTGGATGAAATCGGAGTCAGTGAGGTCTAGGGAAATTTAGTAACAAATGAGAGATCTAATTATGAATTTGATCACATGAGTAGATAGCTAAGACGTTAAGGAACCCGTACGACTTTACAGAATCATATTCGGGTGAGTAGAACTCCTGAAATTGATCTTAGCGTGAACAGGTAATTTTTGAGTGTCATGGGTTGAAGGTGTGTCATGAAATGGGGGTTTGAAACTCTTTAATTAACTCTATGGCTCCGTGCAAGCCGCCAGAGCGGGATTATTCCCGCCAGGGTGGGGCTGCTGTAGCGGGATGAGTTCCGCTATGGCGGGACAGGTGCGACTTAAGTCGGAAATAAACCCCAAAAATGTTATTATTCTGCAACATTCGATCTTGAGAGCTAAGGAATGACCCAGGGATATTTCTTGAAGGTTTTCCACCTCTTCTAGCACCAAAGGTAAGGTTTTTACTCCCCAAATCCATTTTTTAATCCGTAGAACTTAGTTTCTTGGGTAATTATCGATGGGGGAGGATTTTGATCTGGGATTTATGGTGGAAGAATCCCTAAACTGGGTATGGGGATCAAGGGTTTGGCCTAGGGTTGATATTATTGATTATAATTCAGGTAATTAGGTCTTATTTATTGATCAACGCGTTATATTGATTGTTTGTAGACCAAGAACAAGCGGAAAGAATCCGGAAAGGGAAGAATCAAGTTTCTTAGGGGATTCAAGCTTTGTTTGAGGTAGGTGATGGTTGTGATTTGATGTTGGTGTGATATATTTATGTAATTGCTTCATTGTATTGCATGTATGTATTCAAATGTTGCATTATTGATCACACTTAATGTAAATGAGTATGAACAAATAACTTTATGCCATGAATCACCTTTTGATTGTATGATTATGAGAAGATACATTGAAATTGTGATTGTGGTATATTGAATGGAACGGGTGTCACGTTTCGACACACTAACTAGGATCAAATGTCATGTACCGACATACATATTGGAACGGGTGTCACGATCCGATACACTAACTTGAATCGGGTGTCACGATCTAGCACACTAACAGTTTAGGTATGAGTTCCATGAGAGGACCAATGACTTGGCATATATGTATATCTTTGAGATTGTGAAATTGTGCATTGCTCGTAAATGATAATTGATATTGTATATGTTCGATATGTGCATGTTTATGATGTTGTAATGACTTATATATGTTTCACTTATTGGAATAGCCGCGTGATCCTACCAGTACACTGTGGTTGTGAACTGATACTGCACTTGCTCTTTCTTTGTTGAGTACAGGACATCTTCAGGCGGCTACTGTCAGACTTCTTTAGGAGATCAGTGATCAGCATCGAATTCAAGAGTGAGCCAGTTCTTTCGGGCTGCCTTGAGTTCTCCTTTTTGTTTAGTCCATTTCTTCAGACTTAGACTAGTTCTTTAGATAATTCTCTTGTTTAGTTTGGGTTGTACCCACTTTCGTAGACATCTTGGTTAGAGTTTTGGTACTTTGACTTTCAGGTTCTAGGAGTTATTTCGCATTGTTTTTAGTATCAATTGTTAGACTTTTGAAGTTTATGGGAACTTCAGTTTTCCGCATTTAAACGTGCTTCCATAGCTTAAAACGTTTAGTATTTTGGGTTAAGTGCTTGGTTTTGGGTTGTAGTAATGATTCTCCAACCGGAGGGTTAGTATGGGTGCCATTTACGACCGTCTGGGTCGTGACAAAGTTGGTATCAGAGCCCTAGGTTTGTTTATATCGGTATACCAAAACGAGTCTAGTAAAGTTGTGTGAAATGGTACGGAGACGTCTGTACTTTTCTTCGAGCGGCTATAGAACTTTAGGAAATCTCTCTGTTTTCTTTTGTCTCATTTTGTGCTATAACTTGAATCCAATTGGTATCTGGTGATCCAAATTTGTATCTTACCTCCTTCATTCTTCTGTCCACAGATGGCTAACACTCGCTTCAACGGTGTCAGGCCCGTAGCTCCTGTCAATGAGCCCGCTGAGGAGTCCGCAGCAAGAGGTCACGTTCAAGGCAGGGGTAGCAGAAGAGCAAGGGGTAAAGGCCGTGGAAGGGTAGCACCCGCTAGGGGTGGAGCTCCGATTGAGAATGCTCCCAGAAATAAGAATCCTCTGGTGCATCCTGAAGAGACAGAGGAGAATGTAGAGGTTGAGAATGATAAGGATATTGGATAAGAGGAAGAAGTGCAGGCTGATACTACAGGTATTCCTCCCTTAGACCCAGTGTTAGCTCAACAGATATGTCGTTCCTGAAAGGATTGGTTGGTCCTGGAGTTATCCCCACAGTTCAAGCAACTCAAGCTACCGCCAATCCCCGTATTGCTATCACCGTCCCCAAGATGGGTGGAACTTTAGGTAATGATGCTTTCTTATGTCCTTTGTTGGGTCCCGTAATGACTGGTAATAACCACGAAATGTTGACCAAGTTTCTGAAACTGAAGCCTCCGGTATTCCATGGTTCTGAGAGTGAGGAAGCCTATGAGTTCATCCTAGATTGTTATGAGAGGCTTCATAAGTTGGGAATTGTCCATCATCATGGAGTAGAGTTTGTGACTTTCCAGCTTCAAGGTGAGGCTAAGCAGTGGTTGAGAGCTTATGTGGAATGCAGATCTTCATCTTTACCCCCACTCACTTGGACCAGTTTCATGCTTCATTCTTGGAAAAGTATGTGCCCCGGACTTTGAGAGATCGAAAGAAGGATGAATTCATGGCTTTGGAGCAAGGTGGTATGTCTGTGGTTGCTTATGAGGCTAAGTTCCATGCTTTGTCTAGATATGCTACGCAATTGGTGACTACTGAGGAAGAGAGGATCCGTCTATTTGTTAAGGGACTGAATTCTAAGTTACAGGTAATGTCTGTGCATGTGATGTCTGCTAGGTAACTTTCAGGGTTCCTACTCCAAGGGTTCAGGGAGGCCGACACTTGCAGCCCGGCCAATTCAGTCCGCTATGCCCGCTTCTACAGGTAATTACTCGGGAACTCCATCTCAGAATTTGATTCAGGATAGCCAGAGAGCCGCACCTTCAGCGGGCAGCGGGCCATCTTTTGATCTTACTTGTTATAACTGTGGAGAATCTGGGCATATGAGGAGAGATTGTCCCTACCCACGCATGTTGGATTCCGCGCAACAGCAGACTAGAGCAGTGGTACCCGTGGGAAATGGTAATAATAGCCGAAGGCGTCCACAATGTGGGCGAGGAGGAAATCAGCAAGGTCGTGGAGGTTAGAGAAATGGTAACGCAGGCAGAGGTATGGTGAAGCCAGGCAGGGAAGTCGCCTGTCAAGATGACAGGGCTCAGTGTTATGCCTTTCCGGGAAAGAGCGAGGTAGAGTCTTCCGATGTAGTGATCATATGTACTATTCTTGTTTGTTGACGGATGGCTAATGTGTTGTTTGATCCGGGTTCTACTTATTCTTATGTGTCCATTCAGTTTGCCTTGGGATTTGATATGAATTGTGATGTACTTGATGCCCCCATCTATGTTTCTACCCCAGTTGGAGAGTATGTGGTAATCACCCATGTCTATCGTGCTTGTCCTATCTTGTTTATGGTTTTCATATTTAGGCTGATTTGGTGATTTTGGATATCACTGACTTTGATATAATCTTAGGCATGAATTGGTTGTCCCCTTATTTTGCTGTGTTAAATTGTAATACAAAATCTGTGACTCTAGAGATCCCCGGTAGGGAAAAATTAGAGTGGGAAGGGGTGTACAAGCCTAAGCCAGCTAAGATCATATCCTCCATTAGGGCTAGGAAACTGGTGGGGCAGGGTTGTTTGGCGTATTTGGCTCATAATCGGGATGTTGAGGTTGAATCTCCGTTTATTGAGTCTATTCCCGTGGTGTCAGAATTTAGAGAACTGTTCCCTACTGATTTGCCTGGTATACCTCCGAATAGAGATATAGATTTCTGCATTGATTTAGAACCTGGTACCAGTCCCATATCCATCCCTCCGTATCATATGGCTCCGGCAGAATAAAGAGAGCTTAAGGCTCAAATCCATGAACTTCTAGATAAAGGATTCATCCGTCCTAGTGCTTCCCCATGGGGTGCCCCAGTTTTGTTTGTTAAGAAAAGGATGGTAGTATGAGAATATGTATAGACTATCGTCAATTAAATAGGGTCACCATTCAAATTAAGTATCCATTGCCTCGGATAGACGATTTTTTTGACAAATTTCAGGGTGCATCAGTTTTCTTTAAGATTGATCTAAGGTCTGACTATCATCAATTAAAGATTAGGCCTGAGTATATAAAAAAAAAAGGTATTTAGGACCCGCTATGGGCACTACGAGTTTCTAGTTATGTCGTTTAGGTTGAAAATTGCGCATGCAACTTTCATGAGTTTGATGAATGGGGTGTTCAAACCATTTCTTGATTCATTTGTTATAGTGTTTAATTCTGGGTGTTCTTAGGAAAGAAAAGTTGTATGCAAAATTTTCTAAGTGTGAATTTTGGTTGACTTCGGTTGCCTTTTTGGGGCATGTAGTTTCAAAGGAAGGGGTAACCGTAGATCCCCAAAATATTGAAGGGGTTAGGAATTGGATCCGACCAAGTTCAGTGACTAAAATTAGGAGTTTTGTGGGGCTCGCTAGCTACTGTCATTGGTTTAAGAAAAACTTTACTTCTATTGCCACACACTTGACAAATTTAACCAAAAAGGAGGTACCATTTGAATGGACTGAGAACTGTGACGAGAGCTTTCAAAATCTCAAGACTCTTTTGACCACAACACCTATTCTAGCGCTACCGGTGGAAGGTAAAGATTTTATTATTTATTGTGATGCTTCACATTCAGGCTTGGGTGCGGTGTTGATGCAGGATAAGAATGTCATAGCTTATGCATCGTGACAGTTGAAAGTTCATGAACGAAACTACCCAACACATGATTTAGAGTTGGCAGTGGTAGTGTTTGCTCTTTAGATCTGGCGGCATTATCTTTATGGTGTTAAGTGTGAAGTATTTACTGAGCACCGTAGCCTACAACATGTATTCACTCAAAAGGATCTGAATTTGAGACAGCGAAGGTGGATGGAGTTACTCAAGGATTATAATGTGACCATCCAGTATCATCCGGGTAAGGCTAATCTAGTGACGGACGCACTAAGCCGAAAAGCGGTGAGTATGGGTAGTTTAGCTTGCTTGAGTGTATCTAAGCGACCTTTGGCTAAGGAAATCCAAACCTTGGAATCTAAGTTCATGCAGTTGGACATCTCAGAAAAAGATGGGGTGTTAGCTAGCATTGAAGTTAGGGCGACCTTCATTGAGGAAATCAAGGTCAAACAATTTGAGAATGAGAATTTGAATGAGCTTAGAAAGGAGACAGTGATTGGTAAGGCACAAAATATGGTTCTTGATGTGGGGGGCGTGCTCAGTTTTAAAGGAAGAATTTGTGTTCCCAGAGTGGGCCACTTGATTCAGTGTTTACTGACAGAATCCCATGGTTCGAGGTATTCCATTAATCCGGGTGTGACCAAGATGTACCGAGACTTGACGCGACTCTATTGGTGGCATGGCATGAAGAAAGATATAGCGGAGTTTGTGGCTAAGTGTCAAAATTGCCAACAAGTAAAATATGAACATCAAAGGCCTGTAGGTTTGCTTCAGAGAATGCCAATTCCGGAATGGAAGTGGGAGAGGATAGCTATGGATTTCGTAGTTGGTCTTCCCAAGACATTGGGAAACTATGATTCTATTTCGGTAGTTGTTAACAGATTGACTAAGTCAACCCATTTTATTCCGGTCAGAGTAGACTATAATGCGCAGCAATTAGCTAAGGTGTATGTAAAAGAGATAGTAAGGTTGCACGGGGTGCCCCTTTCTATCATCTCAGACCGTGGTACGTAGTTCACATCCAAGTTTTAGGGAAAATTGCATGAGGAATTGGGTACTCAACTCACCTTTAGCACAGCCTTCCATCCGCAGACGGATGGGCAGTCGGAGAGGACTATCCAACTGTTAGAGGACATGTTGAGGGCATGCGTGATTGACTTTGGAGGTCATTGGGATAAGTTCCTACCATTGTGCGAGTTCTCCTACAATAACAGTTACCACTCCAGCATTGATATGGCACCATTCGAAGCGCTGTATGGGAGAGGATGTAGATCACCCATAGGATGGTTTGAGGCTGGAGATGTGAAACCTTTGGGGGTTGACTTGGTGAAGGATGCTCAAGAGAAGGTAAGAAGCATCCAAGTTAAGCTCCTAGCAGCCCAAAGTCGACAGAAAATGTATGCAGACCATAAAGTAAGAGACATGGAGTTTCAGACTGGTGAGAATGTACTTCTTAAGGTGTCACCCATGAAAGGGGTGATGAGATTCGGCAAGAAAGGCAAGCTTAGTCCTCGATATATTGGACCCTTTGAGGTTCTTGACCGTGTAGGGCCAGTGGCGTATATGTTGGATTTACCTCCTAACCTATCGGGAGTTCATCCGGTATTTCATGTGTCCATGTTGAAGAGATATCATGGAGAAGGGGATTACATCATAAAATGGGACTCAGTTGTGTTAGACAAAGACCTTCAGTATGAGGAGGAACCGATTGCAATTCTTGATCGTGATGTCTGAAAGCTGAGGACCAAAGAGATTAAGTCCGTGAAATTTCAATGGAAGCATCGTCCAGTTGAGGAAGACACTTGGGAAACCGAGAAGGACATACGAGACAAGTATCCCCAGTTGTTCGTCGATTCAGGTACTACTCTACTCTCACTTTACCGCGGTTTTCCTAGATTGTCACTCTAGGTTGAGTGAGGGGTAAATTGGTATCTATTGTAACGACCTGTTCCTGTCGTTATAGAAAAGCCAACAGGGAAAAATTGGGGTCAGAAAACTTTTGGTAGTAACTTGGGATTTCCTAACCTAGTCCAGATTTGGATGAAATCGGAGTCAGTGAGGTCTAGGGAAATCTGGTAACAAATGAGGGATCTAATTATGAATTTGATCACATGAGTAGATTATTAAGACGTTAAGGAACCCGTACAACTTTATGGAATCAAATTCAGGCGAGTAGAACACCCGAAACTGATCTTAGCGTGAACGGGTAATTTCTGAGTGTCATGGGTTGAAGGTGTGTTGTGAAGTGCGGGTTTAAAACTCTTTAATTAACTCTCTGTCTTCGTGCAAGCCACCAGGGCGGTGTCGCTGTAGCGGGATGAGGTCCGCTGTGGCGGCACAGTCGCGATTTAAGTCGGAAATAAACCCCAATAATATTATAATTCTGCAACATTCGATCTTGAGAGGTAAGGAACGACCCAGGGATATTTCTTGAAGGTTTTCCACCTCTTCTAGCACCAAAGATAAGGTTTTTACTCCCTGAATCCATTTTTCAATCTGTAGAACTTAGTTTCTTGGGTAATTATAGATGGGGGACGGTTTTAATCTGGGATTTATGGTGGAAGAAGCCCTAAACTATGTATGGGGATCAAGGGTTTGGCCTAGGGTTGATATTATTGATTATAATCTGGGTAATTAGGTCTTGTTTATTGATCCTTGCGTTATATTGATTGTTTGTAGACCAAGAACAAGCGGAAAGAATCCGGATAGGGAAGAATCAAGTTTCTTAGGGGATTCAAGCTTTGTTCGAGGTAGGTGATGGTTGTGATTTCATGTCGGTGTGATATATGTATGTAATTACTTCATTGTATTGCATGTATGTATTCGAATGTTGTATTATTGATCACACCTAATGTAAATGAGTATGCACGAATAACTTTATGCCATGAATCACCTTTTGATTGTATGATTATGAGAAGATACGTTGAAATTGTGATTGTGGTATGTTGAATGGAACGGGTGTCACGTTCCGACACACTAACTGGGATCGGATGTCACGTACTGACATACATATTAAAACGGGTGTTAAGCTCCGACACACTAACTTGGATCGGGTGTCACGATCCGGTACACTAACAGTTTTGGTATGGGTTCCGTGAGAGGACTAATGACTTGGCATATATGTATATCTTTGAAATTGTGAAATTATGCGTTGCTCGTAAATGATAATTGATATTGTATATGTTCGGTGTGTGCATGTTTATGATGTTGTAATGACTTATATATGTTTCACTTATTGGAATAACCGCGTGATCCTACCAGTACACTGTGGTTGTCTACTGATACTACACTTGCTCTTTCTTTATTGAGTACAGGGCATCTTCACGCGGCTACTGACAGACCTCGTTTAGGAGATCAATTATCAACATCGAATTCAAGGGTGAGCCAGTTCTTCCGGGCTGCCTTGAGTTCTCCTTTTTGTTTAATCCATTTCTTCGTACTTAGACTAGTTATTTAGATAATTCTCTTGTTTAGTTTGGGTTGTACCCACTTTCGTAGACATGTTGGTTAGAGTTTTGGTACTTTGACTTTCAGGTTCTAGGTGTTATTTCCGCATTGTTTTTAGTATCGATTGTTAGGCTTTTGAAGTTTATGGGAACTTTAGTTTTCCGCATTTAAACCTGCTTCCGTAGCTTAAAATGTTTAGTATTTTGGGTTAAGTGCTTGGTTTTGGGTTGTAGTAACGGTTCTCCCACCGGAGGGTTAGTCTGGGTGCCACTCACGACAGTTTGGGTGGTGACAGTTATGCTTTAGAATTCCCCTTACATGCTCGTACATTCCATGTACTGAGCCATTTGGCCTGCATCGTTTCATGATGCAGTTACAAGTACTCAGGATCCTCAATAGGCGCTTCGTTGATAACACATGTAGTTCGAGTAAGCTATGGTGAGCCTCCTTGCTTCCGGAGGGTTCCACTTGTACTTTCTGTTATATCAGTTGTTAGGATGTCATGGGTCTTGTCCCGACTTTCATCTTTGTCAGTTAGAGACTTCATAGATAGAAAGTAGAGTTTCAGAAGTCTGTTCATTTATTTTGTTAAATGTTTTAAAGACTTAAGTTGCCTATTATATGGCGAGTGGAGTATATTATTTTTGTTCAGAGTTATTCATTTGAGTTAAAGATTTGTAATTGAGTAAAATGAATTTTATTCAATTTTTAAGCTTTGTATGCTTGAGTTAGTCTTCCGCTTGTAGTCAGCCAGGATGAGGGTTTTCTTGGGGACCAACAATGCTTCTCGAGTGCCGGCCACGTCCAGGGTGTAGGCTCGGGTTGTGGCAATATATATATGTTATCATCATATTTCATATTATATTAAAATTGGGAAACTTTCAAGTTCAAAGTTGGATTACGAAAATGCCGTTCACTAATTTTTTAATTAAAAAATTACCTTACTAACTTTTAAAATTAAATAAATAATGAAAGTTAAACTGAATCAAATACATGATTAGTTGTTACAACTTATCATTTCCACTTTTTAATTAGGTTTAATTGTTAGTCCTTTTAGCTTTGAAGCCCCTGAAATATTGAATAATTCTTTTGTCTTTAAAGCAAATATTATATCAAGAATATTTAAGTGTAAAAATATAAATATACATTTTATAAATATGATTAATAAAAAAAAAGTAAAATACAAACAAATAGAAAATGGGAGTTGTATGGCCATAGTATATGGAAAGGCAAATCATTCTTTTATATTCATTTGAATTGATTTCCTCCTTTATTGCTTATGAAATAAATGTCTTTTCTTTTAAGTTTTCCAATAAATTTTAATAATAACTCCTTATGTTCTTCATTTTTCATTCTTCATGAATTAGCAAAAAATAAGAGGTAAATTAATTAATAATTTTTTCATTCTTTTTCGTCAACACAACCAAATCCATCTACAAAATCAGGTAAAATTATCTTTTTTTCTCTATTACTTTCGCATTCAGTCACAAATTTTGATGTACAAAATTTCTTCTTTTATTAATTGGGTATAAAATATTAGTCCACTACACTTTTTAATTTAATCATCTTATAATTCTTATTTCATTTTTTATTGATAGGTTATTCTTTCTTATTCCGATCAATATATTATCCTTTTTCATTTTGCATGCATATGATGATATGTATATTTTATTGATTTTAAGTTAAATGGATTGATATTAGAAATTTTTTCTATACATGAGTTAAGCCTATATAAAATTTATACCATAATAGAGGTCAAACATGCAAGACACGTTTCCAGAACTAGTATTATTAAAAGTGAGAAACTCAAACCTTCAAATTTTCATTGACATTTTGCCCCTTCACTAAATTATTGTCTCTTCTTAATCATCGCACGAGCATCTGCTCTTGCAATTGACTACAATATGTAGATTGCAAGAAGGTAGTGTTTCGTACACCTACATAATTCTTGAGTTCGTAGCCAAAAGAGTTCCTTTTTAAAACTAAAATACACAACGGACCACTTACTTTTCTATTTAACCAAAATGGATAAATCGCTTAAAGTTGTGCATTTTGCCTTTAATATTAATTGACGGCAAAAGATAGTCATCCAATTAATTTTTTTTAAAAGTGGCTTATGTTTAATCATTTTGCTTCATCATTTTTTTTTATGTCGCTCCAAATTGAATTATTTGGTTAACTTTTTATATTTTTAAAAAAATAATTGCTCACAGTTGAGTGATTTAGTTAACTTTTATTTATTTTTTAAAGTTGCTCCAAGTTGAGTGATGTTCTTACTTTTGGGTGGACACTTACTTTTGTACTTTTATAAGTATAATTATATCCTCTTTTCTCTAATTGAAGTGAAAAAATTAATTTTAAATTTACTTTTCAAAAAAAATTATTTAAAAAAAAGATATATTCATGTAGGGGTATATTTGATCTTTCTCACACATTTTTTTTTTTGCTTTTCGAATTGAACAACTAATTTGAATTTATTATTTTGATTGTCAAAATTATTTTTTCACTAACTTTCTTGTAAAATCTGTCATATATGCCCCCTTTTTTTACAGATACAAAATATAAATTATAATATATCCAAAAAAAAAGTTTTGAATATTCTCCTTACTTTTTTTTTCATTCACGGTTCTTTTTTTTATTTCTCAAATTTTTACACTAAAGAATAAAAAAATAAATAAAAGAAGAATAATAAACTCATATAATGATAATCAATGAAGTCAAAAAATGTGTGAAAACAGTCATATATACCCCTATATGATTTTTTTTTAAAAATAATCACTTTAGTTAGATAAACAATATATGTGAGCCACTTTTATAACGGTGAGAGTATATGTGAAACATTTTTATAAAAGTAGGATTATCTGTGAGCCACTTTTATAACGAGGGTATATCAGTTCTAAATGACAGACTTGAGGGATATATCAAACCCTTTTCCCATTAAATTATATAATTCTTCGTAACGAAGCTAATACTCTCCAACTTATTTTGTGATAGTTGTAATTTTCACTAATCATGATAAATTTAGTATCGTCACAATTATATCTTGTCGGTAAAAGATATACTTTTAGTGACAAGATGATATATTTAACTACAAAATTGTTAACCTTTTTAATAGTGATAAAATTGTTCCTAATTTATACATTTTAGAAAGAAATATGTTTTTTGTATAAAAAAAGTATTTATTGGTGACGAAAATATATTTGTTCAACAACGAAATACCTATAAATTTAGAGACAACTGGAGTCGTCACTAATTGAAACTAAATAATTAGTGACGATGTAGTTTTGTCGGTGATAATAACTTTTTAGTGAAAAAATATACTATTAACAACATATTTTTTTTACTTTTTATTACAAATAAATTCGTCTCAAATGTTTACGCATTTGGAGATGATTTTTCTTTCTGTAGTTAATTTAATACTTTTAGCGACGAAGCACTAAATCGTCTTTGTATACTTTTAGCAACCCACATTTAGTGATGACTGATTGACAAAAAAAATTTCATCACACAAAATTTTTAGTGACGAAATATGATTTTTAAGTGATGAAATTATTTGTCCCTGATAATCGAATTTGTTGTAGTGGTACAGTATCATCACATGTTCAGGTGTAACTATCATTTGTTACAAAAATATGTAAAAGATAAGTCAATTTGAACAAAATCATGAACAAAGAATCTGGGCATACACAAGTCAATTAGAGTTGGCATTAGCATTTAGTTGGCGCTTTCAAAAATGTATTCATGTCGTTTATTTCATAATAATTCCTAAATATCCCGGTGCAGATTAGCATCCTGTATTGAGGAATATATATAATTGTACTAAAGTTCACTTCTACCATAGATTTTACATATTTGGTTGTTAGGTGAAAAGAGTCAAGTGACACACTTTATAGTTTAGAAAAAATGCCTAATTAAGTGAAATTGACACTAAAAATATAAAAAAAGCCACATGAAAGCAAAAAGGAACCTGAAATAGAATTGTAGATGAATAAATAAAGAAAGATGAATAGGAAGAAGGGTACGCTTTAAAAGAGTCAAGTGGCACACTTCAAAGTCACAAAAAACACCTAATTAAGTTAGACATGCACTCAAAAAATTGGAAAGCCACATGAAAGCAAAAACAACCCTACATATAAATATGAATATAGAAAAAGAAGAGGTACGGAAATGAGTTATTACCAAGGATATTCTATAAAAGGATGAAACTTTAAAAGACAAGTAAAATATTGATAAATGTGAAAGAGCGAAAAAGACACTTTTGGAGCCAAGAGAAACCACAATCTATATATATAATGTGAGAAAAGAATGAATACAAAATGCTTGATGGATCCTTGGATCTATATTTTACTTTTCTATTTTAGACTAAAAGATCATTCATAAATATAGAGGGCATATAGTAAATAAAAAAATTAAACTTATAATAGATTAAATCATGAGAATATCAAAACCTCATTGTATCCAAGTAGCACCTTGTGGGAGTACAAAATTCATTAGCAGTATAACACGCCGCAAAACTTTTGAGCTAAGATTTGAACCATCCTTCGTAGTGAGTAACTTTTTACAAAGGAATTTAATTTTTTCCTAAGTGTTAAGGTCACTAGATGTAGCACCTTGAGTTCCAAAAAGAATTAAAGAGAATTTCATTCATCCACAAAAGCATTTAGGGTTTTAGAGAGAAGATTCGAGAGGAGAAAAAATGTAAAGTTTCAAGCGTTCGTTCAAGAAATTCAATATTTCGCCAAGAACCTCGTTCTTTGAGGTATGTAAGCCTCCATAGTGTTGGGTTTGTTCACCCACACACCAATCATGAGTTTCTTTTGTGAATCTATTCATAAATATTGAGCAATTTAATTTCTTGATGAGTTCTTGATTAGTGTTCTTGAAGTTTCCTTATCAATTACGTTTTGATGTAAGATTCTACTTGAGTCAACATCAAACGATCATATCTCTTAGAATATAAAAAGTTACGTGGCCCATAACCTATCAAATTAAAGGTATTTGAATCTACTTTCCAGTGCCACCAATTCCGCATCAATCCAATTTTTGAGTAAAAAGTTATGACCATTTTAGTAACCTGATACAGTGTTGTTACGAATTAGCCGACGGAAAAATATTAAAAAGGGTCATTTTTGTCTTTTTACATCCAAGAAAACCCTAAACGAATTTCTTGACTAATAAAAGGCTCAAAACAATCAGATTTTCATCTTTTAATTCATCAATCTCTTCTCTCTCAAACCCTAAGGAAAAATCAAAGTAGAAGACTTCATTCAAGATTCTTTCAATCTTTTTCAAGATTCTTCTTCAATGTAAGTCTTTCTCCAGGAATTTCATTCTTTCCAACTCAAATTCCTTTATACAAGTATGAATCACTAATGAAAATCATAATTCTTGGTCATAGATATTTCAAGAAACTAATTCAATAATCTCAAAAAGGTTTTCTTGATTGTTTACCTTCAGGCTAGGGTTTCAAGACTTCTAATCAAGATTCTTCAAGAACCTTGTTCTTCAAGGTATGTAAGGCTATCATAGTGTTGGACTATTTCGTCCTCACTGCCTACATCTACTTTCAGATCAGTAAAAGAGTACTCTAGGATTCTTTCCCTAAATTTGAGTATTATTGAGATAAGTTGATTTTGAGTTCTTGAATTCATATTTCTTTTAAAAATTATATTCCTAATTATTGAGTTTCTATATTTTTATTAAAATCCTAGAGTTGATTTATTCATTTCTATATTTCCGAATGAACCCTATTTTGGGTTATAAATTATGAAAAGTTTTTTTTAAAAGACAACACTTGAGTTCTTAAACAGAGTTTTGAGGAAGTAAGTATGAGAATGAGAAGAGTCGTATACATGAGTCCATATTGTTATGTCGACCCTTGAGTCAAGTCGTTCATGCCTATAAATTCTGTATGAACTCCATAAATTGAGTATCTTTAAGAGGAGTAGTATATTCGAGTTCTAAGTTCTTGAGTATTGAGTTCCTAACCCTTTTGAGATTATATTCCTAATTGTGGGACTACTACATGTCACCCATGAAGGTCCTTGAATTGAGTTGTTCATGCCCATAATTTTGCAGGAACCCTATGAGTCGAGCAGTCTCGAGATGAGTAGTATCATTGAGTCTTAGAGTTCAGGAGTTTTTGAGTTCCAAGTATTGATTTCTATATATACGGTTATTGAAAACCTTGAATTGAGTCGTTCACATCTATAATTCGGCATGACCTCCATTTTGAGAAGTCTTTGACAATCACTTTAAACTTGTTTTAAGACTTGGGCACTTGAGTTTGAGAAAGAGTAGAGTTAAGTTCATTTTTTCAAAATGAATATATGGGAACTAAGTATTCCCAAGAGTAAATAATTTTACATTTAAGCTGAGATGAAACACCGATTTCCAAAAGAGTTTCATGAGAAGTTTTTAGTACAGTCTCTTTTAAGAGAAAACCTTTTGAGTATTAATCTCAAACCACAGAAAGAGTTATATTTTTAAACATATGAGCTAGTTATATTTTGGGAGTAGTATTGAGCACCGATATGGGGGAGAGTTTAGACAACTCATGTCATACCCCGAGGCTACCCCCTAGATGTAAACACGGGACCTATGATCACGAGTGACCCCAAGCTAACCTTGAGCTGGCATATCATAAGCATACTGAAACAACTAAATAAAAGATACTATGCGGAAGTTTAAATCATGAGATATACTGAATGATGAGGAATACCCAAAACTAGTCTGAACATACAAATACTGAATAAGAGTTAATAATACTGGAAAATAACTCAAAATACTAAAGTTGAATCTTTCTATGTCTGAAATAAGCCTCTAACTGACTAGATATGCTGGGACATTCCCCCAGCTAACTCTAGCAAAACTGAAACTAAAATGAAAGACTGAATGTAAAAGAACATGTCTATCATCTTCGAAGAATGAGGACTGACCAATGATACTGCTGAATATGGATCGGGAACCGATCTACACGTGATCTGAATGCTGAGGACCTGAACTTACATCACGAAAAGATGTAGCACAGAGTATGCGTCAGCACTTAGAAAGTACTGAGTATGCAGGATAGGATAAAGCTGAAAAAAAATATAACTGAATAAAGCATATTGAGCAATGATATAATCCTAATAGAATAATAATACTGAAATTTAGCGAATATGAACTAAACTGAATGCAATGACCAAGTACATAACATGCTGAAACTGAATACTGAGATATAACTGAACCTGGACAAATGCACTAAAGTCTGACTGTGGGAGCTACTAATAACTGACATAAAACCACGTGAGCTAAAGGTGGAGTCTGATGTATACGCCCCATCGAGAGGACCCAATATACCTTGCCAGGGGTATAAAGGCATTACTGGCGTGATCACTAAATGTGATGCCCACAGAGGGGACTTAGAAACCTACGGGGGCACGTAGTTCTGGGACTATGAGGATGACTGACCCTAGTTAAACTCGGTGTTAAGCTTTCTCCCAACTGGAAATGTGTACAATACAACATAACTAAAATACACTGGATATCTCAATATTCAGACATGCTAACTGAATATGCAACATTAAATACTGATAATGAAACAATTGAAAAACTGAGGCATGTATATCTGTTCATCTGTCCTAGGTAGTGTAATTCATGAACTAAACTAATCTACACAACTAGGGTTCTTAATTTCATGCAAGGAACTAAGCAACAGTGTTACAACAACATGAAAATCTGATTAGGAATATTCTAACAGCTAAATCACAACAATCCTCTAAAGTTCAAGAAACTCTAGGTCTAGATAATATGAAGGGAATCAAGAATCTGACTGAATTCTAGGGACCTAATGGGTGAAAGGAACCCACCAGTGAAATCCCATATACCTGATGACGAATTCCACGGAAAAATCTTTCGATTTCGGAGATGGAATTGAAAGGAACTTGTTGCGTTCTTGGAAGGGTTTTGGTCGACTGTTTCTTCTCCTTTTGCTCTGGTTTGATAAAATTTTTGGAGAATTAATTGACTAGTGTAAGTTTTGATTTAGTTACTAGGCTTAAACTGACCAAAACGACGTAGTTTAGAGATTAAACGATGTAGTTTAGGTGTCTAATGCATAGGGGAAAAGACCAAAACGACCCTAACTTAAAATCTAATAGGGCCATCGACGGACTGTGCACTGACTGACGGTCCATCCTGTCAGTCGTTGTTTGGTGTTTGGGAGTTGAAAGTTGAGGGTCTCACCCACGGCCCTGGACCATGGACCGTGGTCCATCCTATGGTCCGTAGGTCCTAGCGTAGGTCAACCATTAGCTGAAATTTCTGGGGGTTCTAGGGATGGAGTTGAGGTGGCCAAGCACGGACCCCACCTACGGTCCATGGGTTAACCTACAGTCCGTAGGTGGCACCTGTAACTTCTGAAAAATCTGTTGGTTGGTCTTTCTAGGATACGGGATGTTACATTATCTCCACCTTGGGAACATTCATCCTCGAATGAAGTCTAAACTAGATGAATATGGAGGGAAAGAGATGCAATCCCTACCACTAGTTTTTGTAGGAATTGGAACCTACTGATTGTTCTGGTTGGCTACACTTTCAGCCAAAAACTGGATCACATTTTGAAACTCTACATTTGAAACCTCATGGTCTCGGGCTGGAGGAACTGCGTTAGCATTGCGGGCATTAGCATTCCTTGCGTAGGCTCTATGAGGAGGCATGCTCTGAAACACATAACGTCAAGTTAGAAAGGATAACATACCCATGCATAATAAGAATAACAAGAAAGTGAAGTTTTTCCTAAGACACTTCTTAGCCTCCCCCTCATAGGTGTGGCGCGCTTCACACTCAATAAAGGGACTTTACTTAATGTTACTTTTCAGACATCCTAGGACTCTTAAACCTAATGCTCTGATACCAATTTTATCACGCCTCGAGGCTACCTCCTGGACGTAAACACGGGACCTAGGATCACGAGTGACCCCAAGCTAAACCTGAGCTGTCATATCATAAACATACTTAAACAACTGAACAAAAGATTCTATGCGGAAGCTTAAAACATGAGATATACTGAATGATGGGGAATACCCAAAACTAGTCTGAGGAAATAAGCCTCTAACTGACTAGAGATGCTGGGACATGCCCCCAGCTAAATCTAGCAAAACTTAAACTAAAACGAAAGACATAATGTAAAAGAACATGTCTATCATCCTTGAAGAATGAGGACTCACCACTGATACTGCTGAATATGGATCGGGAACCGATCTACACGTGATCTGAATACTGAGGACCTGAACCTACATCACAAAAAGATGTAGCGCAGAGTATGCGTCAGTACTTAGATGGTACTGAGCATACAAGATAGGATAATGATAAACAAAGCATATTCAGCAATGATATAATCTGAACAGAATAATAATACTGAAATATACTGAATATGAACTAAACTGAATGCAATGACCAAGTACATAACATGCTGAAACTCAATACTGAGATATAACTGGATCTTGGGCAAATACAGTAGAGTCTGATTGTGGGAGCTACTAATAACTGACATAAAACAACGTGAGCTAAACGTGGAGTCCGATGTATACGCACCATCAAGAGGACCCATTATACCTTACCAGGGGTATAAAGGCATGACTGGCGTGATCACTAAATCTGATTCCCACAGAATGGACTTATAAACCTATAGGGGCATGTAGTTCTGGGATTATGAGGGTGACTGACCCTAGTCTAACTCGGTGTTAAGCCTACTCCCAACTGGAAATGTGTACAATACAACATCACTGAAATACACTGGATAGCTCAATATTCTGACATGCTAACTGAAAATGCAACAATAAATACTGATAATGAAACATTTAAAAAACTGAGGCATGTATATCTGTTCATATGTCCTAGCTAGTGTAATTCATGAACTAAATGAATCTACATAACTAGGGTTCTGAATTTCATGAAAGGAACTAAGCAACAGTGGTACAACAATATGAAATCTGATTAGGAATATTCTAACAGCTAAATCACAACAATTCTGTAAAGTTCAAGAAACCCTAGGTCTCGATAATATGAAGGGAATCAAGAATCTAACTGAATTCTAGGGACCTAATGGGTGAAAGAAACCCACCAGTGAAATCCCACATACCTGGTGATGAATTCCATGGAGAAATCTTTCAATTTCGGAGGTAGAAATGAAGGGAACTTGTTGCATTCATGGAAGGGTTTTGGTCGACTTTTTCTTCTCCTTTTGCTCTAGGTTGATCGATTTTTTTGGAGAATGAATTGACTAGGCTAAGTTCTGATTTAGTTACTAGGCTTAAACTGACAAAAATGACGTAGTGTAGGTGTCTAACGTATAGGGGAAAAGACCAAAATGACCCTAAC
Organism: Solanum etuberosum; assembly: GCA_029582245.1. Lineage (NCBI taxonomy): Eukaryota > Viridiplantae > Streptophyta > Magnoliopsida > Solanales > Solanaceae > Solanum > Solanum etuberosum. The sequence continues at coordinate 88,264 of JAJONR010000343.1, forward strand.
TCAAAATCTAATAGGGCCATTGACGGGCCTGACCGACGAACCGTGGACTGACTGACGGTCCATCCTGTCAGTCGTCGTTTGGCGTCTGGGAGTTGAAAGTTAAGGGTCTGACCCAAAGCCCTGGACCACAGACCTTGGTCCAACCTACAGTTAGTAGGTCCTGGCGTAGGTCAACCCTAAGCCAAAATTTTTTGGGGTTCTGGGGAGGGAGTTGAGGTGGCCAACCACAGTCCCCACCTACGGTCCGAGGGTCAACCTACGGTTCGTAGGTGGTACCTACAACTTCTGAAAAGTTTGCTGGTTGGTCTTTCTATGATAAGGGGTGTTACATTATCTCCCCCTTGGGAACATTCGTCCTCGAATGAAGTCTAAACTAGCTGAATATGGAGGGAAAGAGCTGTAATCCATACCACTAGTATTTATAGGAACTGGAACCTGTTGATAGTTCTGGTTTGCTACACTTTGAGCTAAAAGCTGGATTGCATTTCGAAACTCTGCATTTGAAACTTCATGGTCTGGAATGGGAGGAACTGCGTTAGCGTTACGCGCAATAGTATTCCTTGCATAAGCTCTAGGAGGACTCATGATCTGAAATGCATAATGTTGAGTTAGAAAGGAGTTCATACCCACGCATGATAAGAATAACAAGAAAGTGAAGTTTTTCATAAGACACTTTGTAACCTCCCCCTCATAGATGTGGCGTGCTTCACACTCATAAAAGGGACTCTACTTAGTGCGGCTTTTCAGACATCCTAGGACTCTTAAACCTAATGCTCTGATACCAAGTTTGTCACGCCCTGAATCTACCCCCTGAAAGTAAATACGGGACCTAGGATCACAAGTGACCCCAAGCTAACCCTGAGCTGGCATATCATAAGCATAATTATACAAAAGATACTATGTGAAAGCTTAAAACATGAGATATATTGAATGATGGGGAATACCCAAAACTAGTCTGAACATATAAATACTAAATAAGAGTTAATGAAACTGGACTATAACTCAAAATACTAAAGCTGAATCTATCTATGTCTGAAATAAGCCTCTAACTGACTAGAGATGCTGGGACATGCCCCAGCTAACTCAAGCAAAACTGAAACTAAAATGAAAGATTGAATGTAAAAGAACATGTCTATCATCCTCGAAGAATAAGGACTCACCACTGATACCGCTGAATACGGATCAGGAATCGATATACACATTATCTGAATGCTGAGGACCTGAACCTACATCACGAAAAGAAGTACCGCAGAGTATGCGTCAGTACTTAGAAGGTACTAAGCATGCATGATAGGATAACGTTGTATCATCACATAGCTAATAAAGATGGTTGTCGGTCAGAGAATCTCCTACAGACTTATATTGTATTTTTGTATACAAACTGAGTTATTATTGTATTCTTCAATACATTGAGTTGTTATCTACTGTTTTAAAAGATTTCCATATATTGCATCTTTTATTATTGCTTTATCTTGAGTTCTGTATAAAGAGTTGAGTATCCAGAGTTGAGTATCTTATTGTTGAGTTGAGCCCTATTTCTCAGAGTTGAGCTGAACTATGTTTCACAGAGTTGAATATCTTATTGTTGAGTTGAGTCCTATTTCTCTGAGTTGAGTTGAGCCCTATTTCTCTGAGTTGAGTTGAATTGTGTTTCACTAAGTTGAGTCCCTTATTATTGAGTTGCACTATGTTTCATTGAGTTAAATGAGTTGAGAAGAGATAAGTATGTTTCTTTTCTATCAGTTCAAGGTTATGTTTATGTTTTAGAATTCCCCTTACATGCTCGTACATTCCATGTACTGAGCCATTCGTCCAGCATCGTTTAATGATGCAGATACATGTATTCAGGATCATCAACAGGCATTTTGTTGAGGTCATGTGAGATTCCAGTCAGCTTTGGTGAGCCTTCTTATATTTCGGAGGACTTCACCTTTATCTTATAGTTATTAGTTTTGAGATGTCGTAGGTCTTTTCCCGATATCCTTCTGTAATAGTAGAGGCTTCATAGATAGACAGAGTTGAGGAGTTTCGGTATTTACTTTTATTTTGAGTATTGTACAGACTTTTAAAAAGGTTGAGTATTAGAGTTTATTGAAGTTATTTCAGTTTTAAGCTTTTGTATGCTTGAGTTAGTCTTCCGCTTGTAGTCAGCCATGATGAGGGTTCGCTTGGGGACCATCAATTGTTTTCGAGTACCTACCACGTCCATTGTGTAGACTCGGGTCATGACAAACTTGGTATCACAGCACAGAGTTCAAGTTTCCTAGGGTGTCTATAAAGCCGTGTCAAGTAGGATCTTATTTATGGTTGTGAGGGCCCCACTTCTATAAATGAGGGACTACAGACATTTAAGAAAAGTTTCCCATATTTCATACTCTTAATCATGTTATAAAGCTATGTCATAGTGATTTATTCCAACTCGTGTGTTCTCATATCCATTCGACTATCCCCCATACTAAAGGTGGTTGAAAAGCAAAGCTGAAGATCCTTATGGATGAATTATTCTTACCAAGAGCCTTGAGGAAGTCATGAGACTCCAGAGGGGCTTGAGAGAATACAATGAGTGAGTTAAGTGTGGAGTTTCAAAAGAATGCACTCATATTCATATGAATCATGCGTTTGAGATAAAAGCAAGTTGTACTCTCTTCCCTAAGCCTAGTTTCAGCTGAGATCTTTATGAGGAAATATGTTTAGAGCTTGGGTTGTATTTTCACCCTAGAACGGTAGCATGAGTTGCAAGATCATGAGAAGTAGTAGTGAAAGAGCCCAGAGTTAGAGGAAAGTATGTAGAGGTTTAGTAATCTAAGTAAGGGAGATGGTGTTTTGACAAGCTATGTTACTATAGTCATGCACCTAGTAAGTTAGTAATGAGGAGTTTTCCCTTATGGGTAGACTAAGAAGTGATGAGTTGTGAAGATTCCATCATAGGAGGTATAGTGTGTTGTAGCAAGAAAGGAATTTGTGATGAATTGTCATTGTGTAGGTACTGACCAAGTGTAAGTGTTGAATAGAAGAGCAGGAGTATACATGAAGTGATAGATCTAAGCTAGGCTTATGATTTTGAGGGAGAGCCCATAATATTCAAAGTGTTTTTGAACTAATTAGGCATTGATGTATAGTGAATGAGTGAATAGTACTCAAGTTGTGAAGGGAAATATGTTAGTAAAATTGTAATTATGAATACTAAGAGGTAAGGATTGACTATTTGTCATAAGGTCCTAGTGGACGAGTGTTTCTAAATTTGTATCCAGTAGTTATAAGTTAGTATAGTAAGCGAGCAATCATATTGATATTCGGGTTTAGTCATAAATATTAGGCTTGAATTTGAGATGATTGTCATGATCAAAAGAATGGCAACATGAGGGTGATGATGCTAGTCTTGAGATTTGATCGAGAAGACTTGACATAAAGTAGGTGAGGAATTAAGGTGATAATCTGCAATAAATATGAGTGGTACAAGTGAGAGACCCTAACGTTTAGATAAGGGCGGTGAAGTGTGGCTAAGTCACAAGAGTAACAAGAGCATTAAGAGGTCTGTTGAGATGGTATGTACCAGATGAGGTTCCAATTAAGTTATAATTTTCCATGTGTGCCTAGATAGCATAATTGAGTTGTCAATATGGAATAGGTCCATAGCTTTCAAGTGTTAGCTTTAGACCTTAGGGGGAGATGATAAGATGAGAAATCAAGTCAAGTGTTGAGAATTTCTTAAGGAGCTGGTTAGTAGGAGTCCATGGAGTTGTTAGAGTACTAAACTTGAAGCTTAAATGTGGTGTTGTTAAACATTAGGTGGTTCTTGATATGAGCCCAATGTGGTGCTAAAGAGTAATAGTTTTGGGATGAGGTTCCCCATAGAGAGGTATAGAACCTGAACCTAAGAATTTGGGTTAAGCTTGAATATAGTAAGAGCATACCATTAGACTCAGACCTTAGTAAGAGTAACCCCATTACATAGCCAGTCCGGTCGTCATTCGAGGACCAATGATCCCAAGGGGGAGATATTGTAACACCCCAGAAATTTTTTGAGCTAAGACTTGAACCATCCTTCGTAGTGAGTAAGTTTTTACCAAGGAATTTAAATTTTTCCTAAGTGTTAAGGTCACTAGATGTAGCACCTTGAGTTCCAAAAAGAATTAAAGAAAATTTCAATCATCCCCAAAAGCGTTTAGGGTTTTAGAGAGAAGATTCAAGAGGAGAAAAAGTTTGAAGTTTCAAGCGTTTGTTCAAGAAATTCAAGATTTCGCCAAGAACCTAGTTCTTTGAGGTATGTAAGCTTCCATAGTGTTGCGTTTGTTCACCCACACACCAAACATGAGATTCTTTTGCGAATCTATCCATAAATATTGAGCAATTTAATTTCTTGATGAGTTCTTGATAAGTGTTCCTGAAGTTTCCTTATCGATTAAGTTTTTATGTAAGATTCTACTTTGGTCAACTTCAAACGATCATCTCTCTTAGAATATAAAGAATAATGTGGCCTATAACCTATCAAAATAAAGGTATTTGAATCTACTTTCCAATGCCACCAATTTCACGTCGATCCAATTTCTGAGTAAAACGTTATGACTATTTTAATAACCTGATACAATGGTGTTACGAATTAGCAGACGGGAAAACATTAAAAAGGGTCGTTTTTTTATTTTTTTACATAAAAAAAACCCTAAATGAATTTCTTGACTACTAAAAGGCTCAAAACAACCATATTTTCATATTTTAATCCATCATTCTCTTCTCTCTCAAACCCTAGGGCAAAACCCTAAGGAAAAATCAAAGTAGAAGACTCCATTCAAGATTCTTTCAATCTTTTTCAAGATTCTTCTTCAATATAAGTCCTTCTCCAAGAATTTCATTCTTTCCAACTCAAATTCCTTTATACAATTAAGAATCACTAATAAAAATCATAATTCTTGGTCATAGATATTTCAAGAAACTAATTCAAGAATCTCAAGAAAGGTTTTCTTGATTGTTTACCTTCAAGGTAGGGTTTTAAGACTTCTAATAAAAAAAAATCTTCAAGAACCTTGTTCTTCTAGGTATGTAAGGCTATTATAGTGTTGGACTAGTTCGACCTCACGCCCTACATCTACTTTCAGATCAGTAAAAGAGTAATCTAGGATTCTATCCCTAGATCGAGTATTCTTGAGATAAGTTGATTTTGAGTTCTTGAGTTCATGTTTCCTTTATACAAGTATGAATCACTAATGAAAATCATAATTCTTGCTCATAGATATTTCAAGAAACTAATTCAAGAATCTCAAAAATGTTTTCTTGATTGTTTACCTTCAGGCTAGGGTTTCAAGACTTCTAATCAAGATTCTTCAAGAACCTTGTTCTTCAAGGTATGTAAGGCTATCATAGTGTTGGACTAGTTCGTCCTCACTTCCTACATCTACTTTCATATCAGTAAAAGAGTACTCTAGGATTCTTTTCCTAAATTTGAGTATTATTGAGATAAGTTGATTTTGAGTTCTTGAATTCATATTTCCTTTAAAAATTCTATTCCTAATTATTGAGTTTCTATATTGTTATTAAAATCCTAGAGTTGATTTGTTCATTTCTATATTTCCGAATGAACCCTATTTTGAGTTATAAATTATGAAAAGTTTTTTTTAAAGTAAACACTTGAGTACTTAAACAAAGTTTTGAGGAAGTAAGTATGAGAATGAGAAGAGTCGTATACATGAGTCCATATTGTTATGTCGATCCTTGAGTCAAGTCGTTCATGCCCGTAAATTCTGCATGAACTTCATAAATTGAGTATCTTTGAGAGGAGTAGTATCTTCAAGTTCTAAGTTCTTGAGTATTGAGTTCCTAAACCTTTTGAGATTATATTCCTAATTGTGGGACTACAACATGTCACCCATGAAGGTCCTTGAGTTGAGTTGTTCATGCCAATTATTCCGCATGAATCCTATGAGTCTAGTAGTCTCGAGATGAGTAGTATCATTGAGTCTTTGAGTTCTGGAGTTGTTGAGTTCTGAGTATTGAGTTCTATATATATGGTTATTGAAAACCTTGAATTGAGTCATTTACGTCCATAATTCGGCATGAACCCTATTTTGAGAAGTCTTTTACAATCACTTTAAACTTGTTTTAAGACTTGAGCAGTTGAGTATGAGAAATAGTAGAGTTGAGTTCATTTTTTCAAAATGAATATATGGGAACTAAGTATTCCCAAGAGTAAATGTTTTTACATTTAAGCAGAGTGAAAACACTGATTTCCAAAAGAGTTTCATGAGAAGTTTTTAATACAATCTCTTTTAAGAGAAAACCTTTTGAGTAATAATCTAAAACCACATAAAGAGTTACGTTTTTAAACATATGAGCTAGTTATATTTTGGGAGTAATATTGAGCACCGATATGGGGGAGAGTTTAGACAACTCACACCCCCCATAAATCATGTAGCCAACGTGGATAGAAAGGGTCATACTTTTTAGATGATTCCTTATTGCTTTTTAGCATAGACTAGTGTGGGCTAGATGTTGTATCATCACATAGCTCATAGTTATGGTTGTCTGTTAGAGAATCTCCCACAGAGATATATTATATTTTTATATACAAACTGAGTTATTATTGTATTCTTCAATATATTGAGTTGCTATCTACTGTTTTAAAAGATTTCTATATATTGCATCTTTTATTATTGCCTTATCTTGAGTTGAGTATCAAGAGTTGAATATCGTATTGTTGAGTTGAGTCCTATTTCTCAAAGTTGAGTTGAACTATGTTTCACAGAGTTGAGTATCTTATTGTTGAGTTGAGTTGAACAATGTTTCACTGAGTTGAGTCTCTTATTATTGAGTTGCACTATGTTTCATTGAGTTGAGTTGAGAAGAGGTAAGTATGTTTCATTTCCATCAGTTCAAGCTTATGTTTATGTTTTAGAATTCCCCTTACATGCTCGTACATTCCATGTACTTAGCCATTTGGCCTGCATCATTTCATGATGCAGATATAGGTATTCAAGACCATCAACAGGCGTTTCGTTGAGTTCATGTGAGATTCCAGTCAGCTTTTGTGAGCCTTCTTATATTCCAGAGGACTTCACCTTTATCTTACAGTTATTAGTTTTCAGATGTCGTGGGTCTTGTCCCGATATCCTTCTGTAATAGTAGAGGCTTCATAGATAAACAAATTTGAGGAGTTTCTGTATTTATTTTTATTTTGAGTATTGTACAGACTTTTTAAAATGTTGAGTATTCGAGTTTATTGAATTTATTTCAGTTTTAAGATTTTGTATGGTTTAGTTAGTCTTCCGCTTGTAGTCAACTATGATGAGGGTTCGCTTGGGGACCAACAATGGTTCTCGAATGCCGGCCACGTCCAGGGTGAACACTCGGGTCGTGACAAGCAGGTTAGGCATATGGTGAAAGTCCACCATTAAGATCCTTCTACTTGTGTCACTTTGGTTTATTAAGCTTTCCTCAAACTTTTTCTTGCTTGATTCAAACTTCATTTTCATATCTCTGATGCTTTGTGTTTCTTTTTGCATTGCAAAGACATGCAAAAAGAAATAATGCATCAGAGACATGAAGATGAAGCTATGTTTGAATCAAGCAAGAGAAAATTTAAGGAAGTGTTAGTAAAGCAAAGGGAATTAAGCCAATAGAAGGATTGTAATGGTGGACTTTTATCATATACCTAAACCTTCTAATGATTCTCATGCTCCCGTAAGACATTGCTAAGATACAAAGAGGTTTTGATATTCTCATCATTAAATTTGTTCCAAATTTTATTTATTTTTATTTAGTTTACACCCTTTCTATGTATGAATGATCTTTTTCTTTGAAATAGAAAAGTTAAAAAAATCTCAAGGGATCTACAAATATTTTGTGTTCATTCTTTTCTCATATCATATATGTAGATTTTATGGCTTTGGTACAAATCTTCTTGTTTCTGATGTGCCGTGAAATCTTGGCACATTTGATGCTCAAAACTAAGGATTAACGCTAGAAACGGGTGTATTTTTGTAAGATTTGATGTGTTTGTTGAAAGTCTAAACAGGTTCTCACTGGCATGAAAAGAGTTGAAAAAGGAGAAAAAAAAGGGAATGAACTGAAGGAAGGACCACGGGACCCATCACGGGTCGTGGTTATCATGACGGGTCTTCATAATGCCCTTAGGGACAAAGCAGTGAACCTGGAATCTTGAGGCTGATGACCAAATTCTAAGTAAAGACCACGGACACCAAGATGGGCCGTGGTCATTATAACGGGTCATGATGCTGTCTGTGATGGAGTTCCAGTGAACAAGTCTTGAGAAGCTGAAGTGTGAGTTGGCCAAGTGAAGACCACGGACACCCAGACGGACCGTGGTCATTGTAACAGTCTGTGGTGACGCCCGTGGTAGGTTCCCAGTGTGCAGGCTCTAAAGATGTGTGTTTGAAGATTTCCGAGTAAGGACCACGGAGGACTTCACGGATCGTGAAGCCCTTGACGGGTCGTCTTACTGCCCGTGAAGCTGCCCAACATTTCAGTCCTACTTCGAGTAGGACTCCTTTTAGACTAACTATTTGAATTGATTAGGTTGTAATTTTGTTTTATCTGGTGATATCTGGAACGAGTGACTACTTTCTAAATATTCTTGACTTTGGTTTTTATCGATTAACATTTAATTGATCTTCAGAGTTGGATTTTGGTTTTTCTGAATATTAAGTGTAAGTGATTTCTCTTAATTTTTTCATTACAAATCTTTGTTTCTTCAGTTGAAACCACGAGTGGCTAAACACCACAACTAGGGTTGTGGGAACTAAGACGGAAATCTAAGTGTGAGTTCGTAAAACGAGTAAAATATGATTTGTATTTGCAATATATAACTCAGCTTTCGTTATTCATTTATTCTAATGAGTGCACGCATTAGAGGTAGCCTGTATCTATCAATTGTTCGAGAGAAAAATGATAGTTGGGAAAAGGCTGATTTAATCTGATGAAATGGAGTCAAAGTTCGAGTTTGAGAGAACAAAACTTTAACATCATTATAAGCGAGAGTAAAATCTTTTAACACTCTAGGACCGAGAGGACTTGGGTGGAAGTTATCTAACTAGACTAAGAAGTGTTAGATATATCTAACTCACCAGTAATTTGCAAAGAATGGATTTCCTGAAACTCATTTACGGACAAACACCAGATGTAACGTCATGGGAAACACAACCCTGGTTTCATTCATTTATCAATACAACCTTCGAATCAACACTCTGTTAATTATTAATCTAGATTTTGTTTAACAATATTGGTTACTTGAACTATACAACTAAACCCATTTTAACTTCTGCAATTACTTTCTCTAGGAAATAATAAGAACATTTGGATAAACGCAACAGTGAAATCATTTCTGTAAAGAATTTCTCTGTGGGATCAACCTCAACTCACGTTGAGTTCTATAAATTGACTTTGACTGTTTATACTTCTTAACTGAAGTGTCAGTTTGGACGTATCAAATTTTGGCGCCGCTGCCGGGAGGCAACCCAAGATTGTACATGTACTAGGTAGTTTACATTTTAGCATTTTTCAATTTTTTTATAGAGTCACTGTGTGTTGGTGCGTGCAGGAAGGAACTGAACAAAAAAGTGAGGAGCTAGGTGGAGGAAACCCTTCATGGGCAGTCCCACGGGCCGTGGTGCCCTTCACGGGCAGCTTCACGGCCTGTCACTACCCTCAGCACCTTAAAGGGGACCTACTGGAAAGGCTCCCATAAGGTTCACGGAAGGGTTCACGGTCCGTTTGACCTTAGACGGACCGTTTAGCCTCTCGTGGACCTCAGTTTACTTTCCTCAACCCAAGTGAATTTCACCACAGATTTCACAGACCGTGGTGCCCTTCACGAGAACTATCACAGTCCGTCACAATAACCCACCAGTAACTAGTCGCCCCGACCTGACCCGCCCGCAAGTAAAGAGCTTTTTAATCATTTTATTTAGTGCCTAAAGCGCCAAGGGTCGAAAATGCATTCTCTTTTCACTCGTCCTTAACGGTTACTAAGTGGGTTAAATGGTTTGTCATCTTCCATAACTCCTTAATCAATCAAATAGTCCAAACCCTAAGTCTACTAGTGTCGAAAATCATCAGTGACATTCATCTCGGTTTACAAAGTTGAAAATTGAGCAAAATTTTGAAGTAAGTTCTTCTCCGTACTTGATATAAGTTTGATCTTATCTAAAATCAAGTTAGAACTTTAAATTTTTGTTTGATTTTGTGTTTTTTTTACTTGATGAATTGTGGGTTGGTTTAAATTGGGTGGAATTAGTTGTTGTTGTTTATGGGTGTGATTAATTTTTGAAGAACTAGTGTTGAATGATGATATGAGTGTGATTTTGAATCCAATTTGTGAAATCAAAAGTAGGCCTAAGTGAATTTTGTCGACAAATTTGTTGAAATTGCGAGATTAGACTCGTGTGCATGTGGGTATGGAAGTAATAGATGAATATTGTTCTTGTTTGAATGTTCATTGGCGAATGTCCATAGATTAGTAGGTACATGTGTTGCAATATCTCGTACAAGTGTGATTGTGTGCTCAAAATGGTTGAAATCTCACATAGCGTGCATTTGGGGGAAACAATCACTGGAAAAGCTGTTAAGTGTAAGTCCAAGATGGGCTTCACGGACCGTGGTGCCAACCACGGGTCGTGAAACCACTGGTGGTCCACACTTAAGGAAAGCACACACTGGCTAAGTTCACGAGGGTCATCACGGACCGTGGTGCACGCCACGGACCGTGAAACCCTTTGTGAACCACACAAGTACACTTCCATGCTGAACCAATACACCATCTCTTCTTCACGATGGTCCTCATGGACCACGGCCCGTGTAGATTCCCGTATTAAAAAAAGTTATTTTCTTTACAGTAATTATGTTTTTCATTTTGAGTCCCTGGCCCTTCCCAATGATAGATTGGGTGACGGCATTCTTAAGGCAATGTGTCACGTTGTAATTACACAGGGGAAGTCTGAGTACCCATTAGTGTGTCAGTTTACTTGTTCAATTATTAATCCGGATTGATTTTTCTCAGGTACCATGAGTCCACGTAGAAAGACTGCATATCTACACACCTCACCACCACCCTCACCAACTCAAAGTGAAAATGCAGCAGAATCTAGTAGTTCGGAGGTTCAGATTAATATCACCATTGAAGAACACTCTCCTCGAGCTACTAGATCACGAACAGCGAGCGCTATTCTTCAAGACCCTCCTTCCTAGTCTGAAGAGGAAAGTAGTGAATTCAGGAGTGGTGAGGCATCTGGCAGTGGGTCCAGAAGTGGTGAAGAATCGGGTAGCGGTTCTGAAAGCGGTGAAGAGTCTGTTAGCTGCTCTCATGAAAATGTAGTTGCACTTCCACCTGAACTGGGAACAGAAGCTGAAATTGGGGCACAAGAGGACGTAGATGCCCAAGAAGAAGATGAAGAGGCCAGCACTGAGGCTGCGAGGATTCGATTTGTCCACCTACATGAAGTTAACCCGGTGGTGCGACAACAACTAATTGCGTGTTATTGTTCTATGAGGACTGTACGGAGATTTGAGGAGTTTTTCAATAAGGGGATCGTGTCCAAGACAGGAAATTTCCCTAATCGGGCAGTTATACTTGAGGCTAGGGTATTGGCATCGGATATCCAGGTATTTCTAGACATCTACAGAATATTCCAGATGCATCAATTGGGATGGATGACCAATTCTCCTGGGGAGTTCTCCCGCCACATTACTTGAGAGTTCTTTGCTTCCTATGCAGCACTCTGATGAATTTGGCTGCCGACACTGAAAATACAAAGAGGGGGCAGAAAGAGTTTGCTAGAACATGGAACCACTCAATTGTGTAGTAGTGAGAGGCATATCTGTAGACATCTCTGAAGCCATAATGAACAAGATGCTACATTGTCCAGAGTACACTACACCAGCTTTAGTTGGTCTTTTTGAAGGCAAACATCATGCTGTGAGGAGTGAGATCGAGATGGAGGATCCGACGTTGAGAGAGCGGGTCATGCGGTGGATTGTTGGGTTGATTGCTGCAGAAGGGGAGAATTCTCCATGGGTAGAATGAGCACAAATGCAGATTAATAAGGCATCATTGTGATTCCCAGCTAAGGTTTGGTGGGCTATTATTCATGCATAGTTATGGCCTACAACGAATGATAACACCTTGTCGCCGTCCCTTGCATCAGTGGTGGCTTACCTCATGGCTGGTTACCCAATCACTGTAGGCCGTATCATCGCCACAGAAATGCGGGACAGAGCACTGAATGAGAGAGCTAGATTTCCATTTCCCTTTTTGATAGGGAAACTGTGTCTGCAAGCCAACATTCCTCCAAATAAGCTAGTAGACAGATGGATTGAGGCAACCAGGATCACCGCGACATCTAAAATCAAGAATGTTGCCAATCATCTCTTCGGTGCCAAATCTGCATCGGTGGGAACATTAGCTGTCGTACCCCATGCACCAGTCGACATTCCACATGCTGATAGAGGTCCGGAATGGGGTGATTCATCACAACCATCTGCAGCAGTACCACCACCACCAGTTGCAGCCTCACAGGCTATAGGTACTTTTGTCACTATCCCAACTATTATCTTTGAAAGGTTGGTTGCAGATCAGAGGTAGACTCGAGCCCTAGTGGATCAGATTGTGCTCAGACTACCTCAGGTAGTTCAGCAGGACGTATTAACTGTAGCGAAGTGGATTAAGGATGAGATGCTGATAGAATTGGTAGTACTCAAAGATAGGATGGATGACCTTGAGGTCCACGTGCAAAATCAGTTACAGGTTGTCGGTTAAGTGAATGCGGAGGAGTTAAAGAGATAGTTGGCGGAGATGAGAGCTGCAATTGCTAAGCTGGCCGAGAAGTCAGTCATTGTTCCTCCACCAGTTGTCCTAGAGTCTTTGATGAGCTTATTCAATGAGCCTCCTCCCACTCAGGTCCTTGATGATTTATAGGGTGAGTTGCCCCAACACAAACCCAACAAGAGAAAACACAAACTTGGAGAGTGTAATGAGGAGCTGCCAGCTAACCTATCCAAAGAGGAAAGAAGACAACACAAGAAAGCCCGCAAGGAGTCGAGGAAAAAGGCTCGAGAAGAAGCTACACTTGAGCAACAAAAGTGAGATTCTTTGTTCGCTGGTGCCTCTAGTATTTCCATAGCAGATCCTACTCCTACAGTTCCAGCTGACCCAGTACAGGTTTCTGAGAGTGCACCCATTGATAAGGGTGCCAACACTGATCCGACTACCGACACCTACTGCGTCATAGGTATGACCCCTCCTCATAGCCCTGCTTTGTGTTTATTGTACTTTGAGGGTAAAGTCTTTTTGTTTGGGGGGGGGGGAGTGGTGGTGAGCAACCTGTGTGTATGACGGTTGGCTTTGTCTTGTGATTGTATGTTGTGTTTTGAAAGTGTTTGGGAAGTTTTTCTGTATTGAGCTATGCAGTAGCTAAGTTTTAAGCTTTTGTGTTCTGTTTGAAATGATAATATGTATGGCTTTAATCTGAAATTTGACTGTTAGGCTCTTTAGATGACATCCTAGATACTTATAGGTGGAACATTGATAGTCTGAAACATAAATTGGTGAACTATGAAACTGGAACATGTAGTCATGTGTCATGTGTGTGTAAGGTTTGCTTGAAGTCTAACGCTAGGAGCAGAAACTAGAACTTGCCTGAGTAGGCTTGCTAGAATCTGAGAATAACTGGGTAGGAAAGGATCAGTAGGCCATTTTTGCTAAACCCACTAAAAGCCAAAAACAAATAACCAAATAAAAAACATAACACTTGAACAAGATTTGAGGCTGGAAACTAATTTTGTTCTTACCTGCTTGATATCATATCCCTGGGTCTCCGAAGATACTATGCCACAACTTAGGACGAAAGCCTAAGTTGAGGGTGATTACAACCCGAGCAGAAAGGAAAAGTAGAAAAAGAAGGTTCAGTCAGTCAGCTTGAAAGAACAAAGTCTAAAGTACCCTCTTGAATAGGAGAAATGTGCAATATATATAAAAAATGAAAAATGCAAAAAGAAAAACAAAATAATGGCTAGTGGGATATAATGAAATGAAAAATGAGGGAATCGCTCTGAAAAAATTGTGTGCGAACGAAACTTTGGAGAGCCAAGGTACTAGTCACTCACAAAACCAAAAATTCATTCCCTAGCCTGAGCCTATGTTACAAGCCGATAAAGTCCTACAGTGATCCTATTCCGGTTGTTTTAAGGATAGAGCTTACAAAGCAAGGGAAAGCCTATAGTCTTTTGTTTTTAGTGTTAGAAGTTCTTTGATAGTGTGAGCGTAGAACCTAGTCCCAATTATCATGTGTGAGGGACTTCTTTGATGTGAGGACACTGTGACAACATTTGATAGTAAATTGTGTTGGCTAATAGTACACAGGCATAAGCATGGTTGACTGTGAGTAATGGGATGTCATATATTGATCCTTGCATGTTCAATAGATGGTTTCGGATACAAACTATGTTTGACTTGGCTGCTGCATGCTCGTATTTTTTTTTGGGGGTTTGAACATCAAATGTCTTGTTTTCTCATCACTTGAGGACAAGCAATGGTTCTAAATTGAGGGTGTTGATGTGCCGTGAAATCTTGGAACATTTGATGCTCAAAACTAAGGATTAACGCTAGAATCGAGGGTATTTTTGTAAGATTTGATTTGTTTGTTGAATGTCTAAGTTTTCACTGGCATGAAAAAAGTTGAAAAAGAAGCAAAAAAAGGGACTGAACTGAAGGAAGGACCACGGGACCCATCACGGGCCGTGTTTCTCATGAAGGGTCTTCATATTGCCCATAGGGACAAAGCAGTGAACTTGGAATCTTGAGGCTGATGACGAAATTCCAAGTAAACACCACGGACACCAAGACGGGCCGTGGTCATTATAACGGGTCGTGATGCTGTCAGTGATGGAGTTCCAGTGAACAAATCTTGAGAAGCTCAAGTGTGAGTTGGCCAAGTGAAGACCACGGACACCCAGACAGACCGTGGTCATTGTAACAGTATGTGGTGACGTCCGTTGTTGGTTCCCAGTGTGCAGTCTCTAAAGATGTGCGTTTGAAGATTTCCAAGTAAGGACCACGGAGGACTTCACGGACCGTGAAGCCCTTGACGGGTTGTCTTACTTCTCGTGAAGCTACCCGACATTTCAGTCCTACATCGAGTAGGACTCTTTTTAGACTGACTATTTGAATTAATTAGGTTGTAATTTTTTTATATGGTGATATCTGGAACGAGCGACTAGTTTCTAAATATTCTTGACTTTGGTTTTTATCGATTAACATTGTATCGATCTTCGGAGTTGGATTTTGGTTTTTCTGAATATCAAGTGTTCGTTGAATTTGCAATCTTTCGTAAGTGATTTCTCTTAATGTTTTCATTACAAATCTTTGTTTGTTCAGTTGAAACCATGAGTGGCTAAACACCACAACTAGGGTTGTGGGAACTATGACGGAAATCTAAGTGTGAGTTTGTAAAACGAGTAAAATATGATTTGTATTTACAATATATAACTTAGCTTTCGTTATTCATTTATTCTAATGAGTGCATGCATTAGAGGTAGCCTGTATGTATCAATTGTTAGAGTGAAAAGTGATAGTTGGGAAAAAGCTAATTTAATCTGATGAAATGGAGTCAAAGTTCGAGTTTGAGAGAAGAGAACTTTAACTTCATTATAAGCGAGACTAAAATCTGTTAACACTCTAGGACCGATAGGAGTTGGGTGGAAGTTATCTAACTAGAGTGAGAAGTGTTAGATATATCTAACTCGCCAGTAATTTGCAAAGAATGAATTTCTTAAAACTCATTTACGGACAAACACCAGATGTAATGTCATGGGAAACACAACCCTGGTTTCATTCATTTATCAATACAACCTGTGAATCAATACTCTGTTAATTGTTAATCTGGATTCTGTTTAACAATATTGGTTACTTGAACTTTACCAACTAAACCCATTTTACCTTCTGCAATTACTTTCTCTAGGAAATAATAACAACATTTGGATAAACGCGACAGTGAAATTATTTCTGTAAAGAAATTCTCTGTGGGATCGACCTCAACTCACGTCGAGTTCTATAAATTGACTTCGACCGTTTATACTTCTTAATTGAAGTGTAAGTTTGGACGTATCAGTTTCCAAAAGGGTCTTTTTTCCCTCTTATACCCGTATTATCGTTTTACTTGTCTTTTAAAGTTCTATTTTTTTCCTTGGAACTCAGTGTTGCTTTATTATCTTAATTTACTCTTTCTTTCCTATTTTTCCTAGCAATGTTGTATATATGATATATTTGAATGAAAAATATGGGTTTTGGCTTATATATCTTCTTGTCTATGTAAGATTTGACAAGAGTTGCGCAGTGTTTATAACCCATTGACTAACATGTTTTATTTTAGTATTTCATGCTTCAGTGTCTACAAGTAACTGTGTTTTAATGCACAAAGACAAGAGGTTTGTCATCATCAAAAAGGGGGGAATTTATTAGGATTTATGCAGTTTTGATGATTGACAAAGAAAGATGAAACAGGTCAGTCAACATGGTCTAAAGGTACACTGTCATGAGTAGTTGAAATCAGAAACACTTTAAAAATGAATAAAGACGAGTGCAGAAATTAAGGAATAAATAATGCTAATTTCGTGATAAAAGACAAGGAAATAAACCTCTGATGAATTGAAGAGAAAGAATCAATGAGTTTGATTTGAAGAAGGATTTTAAAGTGGCAAGGAGTTTTAATGGAGTTCGACTACAATACAAAAGAGTTGGAGTTCGACTACAATACAAAAGAATCAATGAATTTGATTTGAATGAGTCTAAAGAAGAAAAAAGTTTGAATTGAAGAAGAAATCTCACTTGAAGTAGAACTCTAAGCCAAGAGATATCATGTCAATAAGGAGTTTGAAATGAACAATAACTCTATGAAGAATTGTTCTTAATAGAGGTGAAGCCGTCCAGAAACAGAGCAAAAAGAGCAATTGAAAAATTGACTTCGTAAGTGCTACCAGTGAACACATAGTTATGTGTTAGGAGTTTTTATTTGTGAATGAGTCTTGATGTAATCTTAGTTTAGAGATTTATTAACTGAATTAAGAGTGTTGTCTTCAGGTTGGGATAAGTCGAAGAGTTGGGAACACATACCTTGGGAGGTTTGTGTTGAAGTTTAGGATTTAGAGTTAGTTCCTAGGATTACAAGATTTGTAATACGAACTCATAACTTGAAGGTTAGGAATTAGAGTTAGTTCCTAGGATTGCAACAGTTGTAATCTAAATCCATAACGTGAAGTTAAGGAATTATAGTTAGTTACGTAGGTTGCAAAGTTTGTAATCTATTTTCTGTTGAGGCTCAGTAATTTAGTGAAGTTAGAATTAAATCATGTAGGGGTACATGTCGTGGTTTTTTACACCTTTTGAGCCAGGTGTTTTCCACGTAAAAATATTATGTTCTTAATTTATTGTTCTTATTGTTACTTTGAAACAGGTTAGGTAACCTATTTCATTCATAGGTGAATCTATGATAAATTACTAGGTCGTGCAGATTATCAGAATGTAATAAAAATAATATAGTTGCCACTATATTATATTTAGCGGCAATAATAAATATAAGTATTTATAACCAACACTTTGCATAAATGTTCTTAAAAACTTTAACAACTCTAGATGAGATGACAATAACTCAATTGCCAATAAATATTTTGTGGCAGTAGTTAAAAAATAATCTAATACCACTAAATGAATCTTTTGTTTTAGTGTTATTTCTTTTTTAGGTATCCAACTTCATAATAAATAACAGAAAAAGACAACATCAAGCTAGAGCACATATATAATCTAACGTAAATACCACAAAATGAATCAATAAAAAGGACATTTCACGTGATGAGACATTAAAATAAAAAACAATATAAGAATTTTAATTCAAGAATGATTCTGGAAACATTAACACTAGGGCTAAAACAAACACATGGACGTAGATATACACTAGTCATTGAAACAACTAAAATAGATGGATAGAAATTGAATAAAAATGTGAGAAAGAACCTTGATGGAGTAAACTTTCTTCACTGTGTTGATGAAAATCTCTAAGCATTAGATTACAGTAGAAAATCACCAGTTAAACTTTTCCAACTCGACTCTACCTCCATTTAGATCTTGAGCGACCAGATTTGTTGTGTTGTTATCTTAGTATTTGGTGAACTAGAGTGGAATGACTGTTTTCATGACATTTTTAAAATGGTGTCTTTGAATTCTTCATGGCTATGTAATGGTAAAATATCAGTGGCGAATGGAAATTGAGGTTGTTTCTTTTTTTGGGCTAGCTGCGAGTGCTCCTCGTTTTCTTAGAGTCCCTTCTTTTAGTTTTATAGATTAGGGTTAGGGTGAATGTGATCTATTTCTTTGTGTCTAATCTTCCTAACATGCCCTTATAGATTTGGGATAAGATCAAAAATAAATTGGGGGTGGATTCGATCTTTTCATTTTTCTTTTATAAATAACCAAAAATAAAATACTACCTTAATATTAAATATACAAAAATTAAAGAACATATTTTCAGATTTTTTCCTTGCAAATTGAAAATAAAAGTATCATCTCAAAAATGGCTATTTTTGTGGTTTTGCAATTTATCAAGTAAAAGTCTACAAAAAATGACATAAAAATTAGATCTAAAATAGATATTTTAAGCTAGAAAATGGGTTCAATCGAGGAGGATCAAAACTCATGTATCTACAAAAACAAACTTTTGTATTAATCAATAAGGTTCAACATTATACAACTATAACTAGCCATACCCAACTAGCTAACTCAAAAAACATAAAAACAATTTTTATGCTTGCTATTAATAAATTCATATGGTTGCAATTTTTATGAGATCGTTGAAACCCTTCAAGATTGGGCGTCTGTGTCCCTTCCTTTTCTTTTAGTATTATTTATTACTTAACTTACTAAAACTACCTTCGTGAGCAGATTGAATTCTAGTCAGGGAAATATTACAAGCTCAAGGAGATGTTTAATAGGCATAACTCTTTTGGAAGTTCAAATTTAGTTTTCTATTCCTGGTTGCATCTAGTAGTATTCTAAAAGGATAAAGTAGTTTACATGAATGATTACCATATTATGTCTAGGTAGTAGAATTATGAGATAATTTGATTGTTCATTTTTGTAGGTTTAGATGATAATTAGTCATCTTGATAATGATAAATAAGTCATCATACGACGATTCACATTAATCATTCACAAAAATTATAGTACTTTATTTTTTTAAAATAATTATTTAATTAATACAAAATCTTGTACTACACTCAACATATATATATATATATTATCATGATATTTCATATTATATTAAAAGTGGAAAAGTTTCAAGTTCAAAGTTGGATTACGAAAATGCCATTCACTAATTTTTTAATTAAAAAAAATACCTTACTAACTTTTAAAATTAAATAAATAATAAAAATTAAACTGAATCAAATACATGATTAGTTGTTACAACTTATCATTTAAATTCCACTTTTTAATTAAGTTTAATTGTTAGTCCTTTTAGCTTTGAAGCCCCTGAAATATTGAATAATTCTTTTGTCTTTCAAGCAAATATTATATCAAGAACATTTAAGTGTAAAAATATAAATATACATTTTATAAATATGATTAATAAAAAAAAGTAAAATACAAACAAATTGAAAATGGGAGTTGTATGGCCATAGTATATGAAAAGGCAAATCATTCTTTTATATTCATTTCAATTGATTTCCTCTTTTATTGCTTATGAAATAAATGTCTTTTCTTTTAAGTTTTCCAATACATTTCTATAATAACTCCTTATGTTGTTCATTTTTCATTCTTCATTCTTCATCTATTAGCAAAAAATAAGAGGTTAATCAATAATTTTTTGGTTCCATTTCGTCAACACAACTTAATCCATCTACAAAATCAGGTAAAATTATCTATTTTTCTCTATTACTTTCGCATTCACTCACAAATTTTGATGTACAAAATTTCTTCTTTTATAAATTGGATATAAAATGTTAGTCCACTACACTTTTTTATTTAATCATCATATAATTCTTATTTCATTTTTTATTGATCGGTTATTCTTTCTTATTCCGATCAATATATTATCCTTTTTCATTTTGCATGCATATGATGATATGTATATTTTATTTTATTTTAATTTAATTAGATTTATATTAGAAATATTTTCTATACATGAGTTAAGCCTATATAAATTTTATACAATAATAGAGGTCAAACATGCAAGGCGAGTTCCCAGAACTAGTATTATTAAAAGTCAGAAGCTCAGACTTTCAAATTTTGATTGACATTTTGCCCCTCCACTAAATTATTGTCTCTTCTTAATCGTCGCACGAGCATCTGCTCTTGTAATTGACTACAATATGTAGATTGCAAGAAGGTAGTGTTTCGTACACCTGCATAATTCTTGAGTTCGGAGCCAAAAGAGTCCCTTTTTAAAACTAAAATACACAAAGGACCACTTACTTTTCTATTTAACCAAAACATACAAATCGCTTAAAGTTGTGCATTTTGCCTTTAATATTAACTGACGGCAAAAGACCGTAATCGAATAATTTTTTTTAAAAGTCGCTTATCTTTAAGCGTTTTGCTTCATCATTTTTTTTGAAGTTGCTCCAAATTGAATGATTTGGTTAACTTTTTATATTTTTTTTAAAAACAATTGCTCGCAGTTGAGTGATTTAGTTAACTTTTATTTATTTTTTAATGTTGCTCCAAGTTGAGTGATGTTCTTACTTTTGGGTGGAAACTTAGTTTTGTACTTTTATAAGTATAATTATATCCCATTTTCTATAATTGAAGTGAAAAAATCAATTTCAAATTTACTTTTCAAAAAAAATTATTTAAAAAAAAGATATATTCACGTAGGGGGTATATTTGATCTTTCTCACACATATTTTTTTACTTTTCCAATTGAACAACTAATTTGAATTTATTATTTTGATACTCAAAATTATTTTTTCACTAACTTTCTTGTAAAATCTGTCATATATACCCCCCTTTTTTTTAAAGATACAAAATATAAATTACAATATATCCAAAAAAATTGTTTTGAATATTCTCCTTACTTTTTTTTCATTCACGGTTCTTTTTTTTATTTTCTCATATTTTTTACACTAAAGAATAAAATAAAAAATAAAAGAATAATAATAAACTCATTTAATGATAATCAATGAAGTAAAAAAATGTGTGAAAACGGTCATATATACCCCTACATGATTTTTGTAAAAAAATAATCACTTTAGTTAGATAAACGGGTATATATGAGCAACTTTTGTAACGGTGAGAGTATATGTGAGACATTTTTATAAAAGTAGGAGTATATGTGAGCCACTTTTATAACGAGGGTGTATCTGTAACACCACAGATTCGAGAAAGACCAAGTAGCATATTTTCCAAATGCTGCAGGTAACACCGACGGAGGCCACCCACGGCCCGTGGAAGGGACCACGGACCGTACGGTCAGTGGTTGGTTACCCCAACCTCACCCAGAATTTCCAGAAAAGCCATGACCCATGGCAGGACCCACAGACCGTAGGTGGGACCACGGTCCGTGGATCGTGACCTCTTCACCCAGCCTCAGACGCCA
This sequence comes from Solanum etuberosum, assembly GCA_029582245.1. Taxonomy (NCBI): domain Eukaryota; kingdom Viridiplantae; phylum Streptophyta; class Magnoliopsida; order Solanales; family Solanaceae; genus Solanum; species Solanum etuberosum. The sequence goes on from JAJONR010000343.1 coordinate 109,848, forward strand.
AACAATGAACAGACAGGACGGATCATCGGTCAGTCCACGGTCCGTCGGTCAGGGACGTCGATGGCTTCATTAGCTTTTAAGTTAGGGTCGTTTCAGTCTTTTCCCCTATGTGTTGGACATTTAAACTACGTCGTTTTACACCTAAACTACGTGTTTTTACTCAGTTTAAGCCTAGTAAATTAGTCGGAACTTACCCAAATCGTTTATTCTCCAAAATTCACCAAAACTAGTGCAAAAAGAGGAGAAAGAGTCGACCAACCCTCAAGAACAAGCAGGAGAGTTTCTTCAGTTCAGCCCCGAAATCCAAAATATTTCTCTGTGAATCTCGTCACCAAGTATGTGGGATTTCACTAGTGGATTCCTTTCGTCCACTAGGTCTTTAGAATTCTATCAGATTCTTGATTCTCTATATCTTGTTAGACTTAGGGTTTCTAAAACCTTGAAGAATTATTTTGATTTAGCTGATATAGTGTTTTTAATCAGATTATCATGTTTTTGTGTGGAATCTTTGCTGAGTTCATTGCATGAAACTCAGAACCCTAGTTGTGTAGATTCTCTTAGTTCATGAATTACACTTGCTAGGTCAGTTAAACAAATAAACATGCTCCAGTTTTCGAATGTTACATTGTCAGTCTTAAATGTTGCATTCTCAGATTTGCATGTCAGAATATTGAGCTATCCTATATTTCACTTATGTTGTGTCATACACATTTCCAGTTGGGAGTAGGCTGAGCATCGAGTTGGACTAGGGTTCAATGTACCCTCATAGTCCCAGACTTCTAGGTGCCCCTGTAGGTTTATAAGTCCCCTCTGTGGGCATCAGATTTAGTGATCACGCCTGTCATGCCTTTATACCCCTGGCAAGGTATATTGGGTCCTCTCGATGGGGTGTATACATCGCACTTCGCATTTAGCTCACGTGGTTTTATGTCGGTTAATAGTAGCTCCCATAGTCAAAATCTTAGTGCATTGACCAGGTATTCAGTTTATACCTCAGTATTTAGTCTCGGCATGTTTTGTGCATCATTAGTACTTGGTCATTGCATTTAGCTCAGTTTTCAGTTATATTTTAGCATTTACATTTTGTCCAGATTATATCATTCCTCATTTATGCTTTGCTCAGCTTATATATTTGTTCAGCTATGTTCTATATCCTGCATGTTTAGTACATTCCAAGTATTGACGCATACTCTGCGCTACATCCTTTCGTCATGTAGGTTCAAGTACTCATCATCCAGATCACGCACAAATCGGTTTCAATCCGTATTCATCAGCTTCAGTGGTGAGTCCTCATACTTCGAAGACAATAGACATATTTTTCACATCAGTCTTTCATTTCAATTTTTAGTTTTGCTAGGGTTAGCTGGGGCCATGTCCTAGCAACTCTAGTCCGTAGAGGCTTCTTCAGACATAGTAGTATATTCAGCTTTAGTTTTGAGTGATTTTTCAGTATCACTAAACTCTTAGCATGTTTTATGCCTTCAGATTAGATTGGTATTCCTTACTTTCAGTTATCAATTGATTTAGCTTCCGCATTATTTAATGTTTATTTAGTTATCCTTCTGTAAGCTTATGATATGTCAGACACAGGGTTAGCTTGGGGTCACTCGTGATCCTAGGTCCCGTGTTACCTCAAGGGGGTAGCCTCGGGACATGAAAAACTTGGTATCAGAGCATTAGGTTTAAGAGTCCTAGGATGTTTGAAAGCCGCACTAAGTAGAGTCTCTTTCATGGGTGTGAAGTGCACCACATCTATGAGAGGGAGGCTACGAAGTGTTTTATTAAAAACTTCACTTTTTTGGCTATTCTTATCGTGTGTAGGTATGATCTCTTTTCTAATTCGTTGTTATGTGTTTCAAATCATGCCTCCTCGTAGAGCTTATGCACGGAATATGAATGGACGCAATGCTAACGCAGTTCCTCAAGTCCCGAACAATGAGGTTTCGATTGTAGAATTTTGGAATGCGATCCATCTCTTGGCTCATAGTATGGCTAATTAGAACAATCAGCAGTCCCACTTCCTACTAACACTAATACTGGATCAGCTGCAGCTGGAGTTCGAGACTTTGTTCGGATGAATCAGCCTGAGTTTCTAGGGTCACAGGTAGGTCAGGACCCACAGAACTTCATTGATGAGGTTAAGAAAATTCTTGGAATAATGCAAGTGACTGGTATTGAGAATGTTGAGTTAGCATTCTATAACCTCAAAGATGTACCTCACATTCGGTTCACTTAGCGGAAAGAAAACAGAGGTGCTGATGCAGCTCCTGTGACTTGGGAATGTTTTACTCGAGCTTTTCTGTATAGGTTCTTCCTGAGAGAGTTGAGGGAGGCTAAAGCTCAGGAGTTTATGAATTTGAGACAAGGTACAATGTCAGTCCAAGAGTACGCACTGAAGTTTACTCAACTCTCCAGGTATGCTACACATATGGTTGCCGATTCAAGGGGACAGATTAGTAAGTTTCTGTTTGGGGTATCCGACTTGGTGAAGACAGAGTACAGGAATGCTATGCTGCTAGAGGATATGAACATCTCTAGGCTCATGACTCATGCTCAGCAGGTTGAGGGATACAAGCTTAGGGAAATGGCTAAGGACAATAAGAAGGCTAGAACAGGTAACTATGAGTACTCTCAGCAGAAATCAGGTGGTGGAAATCGCTCACAGTTTCAGCAGAGGTCTACAGCCCCAGAACCTTCATCAGCTAGTACTCCATCCCCAGGTTTCGACAGGATCAGAAAGGTAGGGTATTAGGCTCGAAGTCTCAGGGGAGTGCTTCTGGTAACAAGACTTTTCCAACTTGTCTAAAGTGTGGTAAGAACCATCCGGGCGAGTGTCTTGCAGGCAAAGAAGGGTGTTTTGGGTGTGGTCAGTCTGGCCATTGGTTGAAAGATTGTCCTTCTACCAGGCAGGGGCAAGGAGGTTACAACAATAGGACTCAGTCTACCGCTCCAGCAACACCAACAGGTCACCCAACTCAGCAGGCTGCTTCATCTCGTGCAGGTGGCGGTCAGCGCAGGAACAGGTTGTATGCTCTCCAGGCTCGCCAGGACCAGGAAGATTCTCCTGATATGGTCACTGGTACATTAAGAGTCTTTCATTTAGATGTTTATTCATTGTTAGATAAGGGGTTACATTATCTTTTGTAACTCCCTATATAGCAGTAAACTTCGGTGTCAGTCTAGAAACTCTTTCAGAATCCTTCTTAGTCTCTACTACAATTGGTGACCCAGTTATAGCTTGACCGGTATACAAAAATTGCCCTGTCATAATCTCTCAGAAGTCACCTCAGTAGATCTTGTAGAGTTAGAAATGGTAGATTTTGATATCATTCTAGGGATGGATTTGTTACATTCCTATTATGCCTCAGTCGATTGTAAAACTAGGATCGTTCAGTTTCAGTTTCCAAATGAGCCAGGCTTAGAGTTGAAGGGTAGTAGCTCAGTGCGTGTAGGTCATTTCATCTCTTACCTTAAGGCCAGAATGATGATTTCCAAAGGATATGTCTATCATCTTGTTCGGGTTAAGGATTCAAACTCCGAAAACCAACTCTTAAGTCAGTCCCGTTAGTAAAAGATTTTCCAGAAGTGTTTCAAGAAGATCTTCCCGGAGTTCCTCCCGGAAGGGAAATCAACTTTGGAATAGATCGCTTTCCAGATACCCAGCCCATTTCGATTCCTCCTTACAGAATGGCCCCAGATGATCTAAAGGAATTGAAAGAGCAGTTGAAAGACCTTCTAAATAATTGCTTCATAAGACCCAATATCTCTCCATGGGGTGCTCCAGTGTTGTTCATGAAAAAGAAAGATGGTTCTCTTAGAATGTGTATTGACTATCGGTAGTTGAACAAAGTCACAATCAAGAATAAGTATCCCATCCACAGAATTGATGACTTGTTCGACCAACTTTAGGGCGCTAGTTGCTTTTCTAAGATCGACCTCAGATCCGGCTATCATCAACTTAGAGTCAGAGATAGTGACATTCTGAGGACAACCTTTAGAACTCGGTATGGTCATTATGAATTTGTAGTTATTTCTTTCGAACTAACAAATGCTCATGAAACTTTCATGGACTTAATGAATAGGGTATTCAAACAGTATTTGGATTTGTTCGTGATTGTGTTTATTGATGATATCCTCATTTATTGTCGGAATGAGGATGAGCATGCAACTCATCTGAGAGTTGTTCTGCAAACTCTCAAGGATCGCCAGTTATTCGCTAAGTTCTGCAAATGTGAATTCTAGTTACAGTCTGTCACTTTCCTTGGTCATGTGGTATCTAGCAAAGGGATCCGAGTGGATTCCCAGAAGATTGAAGCAGTACAACATTGGCCTAGACCCACCTCTCCAACAGATATCAGAAATTTCTTGGGTTTGGCCGGTTATTATAGGAGATTTATTAAAGGATTTTCATCCATAGCTTCCCCATTAACCAAGTTGACTCACAAAAAGGTCAAGTTTCAGTGGTCAGATGAATGTGAGAAAAGCTTCTCAGAGCTGAAGACTAGGTTGACTATAGTTCCTGTCTTGACTCTACCAGATGGTTCAGATGGTTATGTGATCTGTTGTTATGCATCCAGGGTCAGCCTAGCTTGTGTGCTAATGCAGTGAGGTAAGGTCATAGCTTATGCTTCTAGACAGCTTGAGGTACATGAGCAGAACTACCTGACTCATGACCTCGAGCTTGCAGCTGTAGTATTTGCCCTAAGGATTTGGAGACATTACTTGTATGGTGTTCACGTTGATGTATTCATAGATCATAAGAGCCTCCAGTATGTATTCACCCAGAAAGAGTTGAATCTTCGTCAGAGGAGATGGCTTGAATTCCTCAAGGACTATGACATGAATGTGGTTTACCATCCTGGTAAGGCCAATGTAGTGGCTGATGCTCTCAGCAGACTGTCTATGGGTAGTGTAGCACATGTTGAGGAAGAGAAGAAAGAATTAGCAAAGGATGTTTACTGACTTGCTCACTTAGGGGTTGGTCTTACAGATATGTCAGATGGTGGTGTGGCAGTTTAGAATAGATCAAAATCTTCACTGGTAGCGGAGGTTAAGGAGAAACAGGATAGTGATCCTATATTACTTCAGTTGAAAGGTACAGTTCATCAACAGAAAGTTGAGGTTTTCTCCAAAGGGGGAGATGGTGTGCTTCGTTACCAGGGTCGCTTATGTGTTCCTAACATGGGTGAGTTGAGGCAACAGATCCCTATCAAAGCTCATAACTCCAGGTATTCTATTCATCCAGGTGCCACTAAGATGTACCGTGATCTATGGGAAGTCTTTTGGTGGAACGGCATGACGAGGGACATAGCATATTTTGTGGCTAACTGTACTAATTGTCGACAGGTTATGGTAGAACATTAGAAACCAGGCGGTATGACTCAAGAGATTAACATTCCTATATGGAAGTGGGAAGTAATAAACATGTACTTCATTACGGGTTTACCTCGTACTCGCAGATAGCATGATTCCATTTGGGTGATAGTGGACAGAGTCACTAAATCCGCCCACTTCTTGGCTGTCAAGACTACAGATTCGGCGGAGGACTACGCCAAACTCTACATCTATAAGATAGTCAGGTTGCATGTCACAACCCAGACAGTTGTGATTGGCACCCACACTAACCCTTCGATGAGAGAACCATTAATACTAATCAGCAACCCAAAAACTTAACATTTAAAGATACAGAAGCAGGTTTAAATGCAGAAATAAAGTGGAGTTCCCATAAACTTTGGAAATCTAACAAAACACTTACTAAAATATTGTGGAAAACACCCGTAAAATCTGAAAGTCAATGTACCAAAACTCTAAAGTTCACAAGTCTAAGAAAAATGGGTACAACCCAACTAAACAAGAGAATATCTAAAGTACTAGTCTAAGTCTGAAAGAGTGGACTAAACAATAGAGGACCCATGGCAGCCTGAAAGAACTGGCTCACCCTTGAATCCGATGTTGATCACTGATCTCCTAAGCGAGGTCTGTCAGTAGCCGTCTGAAGATGCCTTGTACACAACAAAGAAGGAGCAAGTGCAGTATCAGTACACAACCACAGTGTACTCGTAGGATCACGCGGCTATTCCAATAAGTGAAACATACATAAGCAGTTACAACATAGTAAAACAGGCATATACCGAACATATACAATATCAGTAATCATTTCAGGAGCAATGTACAATTCCACATTCTCAAAAATACGCATATATGACAAGTCGATGGTCCTCTCATGGAACCAATACTTAAACTATTAGTGTGCCGGATCGTGGCACCCATTCCAAGTTAGTGTGCCGGATCGTGACACCTGTTCCAATTTGTATGTCGGTACGTGACATCCGATCCCAGTTAGTGTGTCAGAACGTGACACCCGTTCCATTCAACATGCCAAAATCACAATCACAATGTACATTCTCATAATCATACAATCAAGTGTTGATTTATGGCTTACAATCATTCATTCATACTCATTTACATTAGGTGTGATCAATAGTGAAACTTTCGCATACAAACATCCATTACCATGAAGCAAATACTAACATACATCACACAAACATGAAATCAAACCATCACCTACCTTGAACAAAGCTTGAATCCTCCTAAGAAACTTGATTCTTCCCTTTCCGGATTCTTTCCGCTTGTTTTTGGTCTACAAACAATTAATATAATGCGAAGATCAATAATTAAGGTCTAATTTACCCGAATTATGACAAACCCAATAACCTAAGACCAAACCCATGATCCCAATACCCAAATTAGTGCTTTTTCCACCATAATTCCTAGATCAAAACCTTCACCCAACAATAATTACCCAAGAAACTAAGTTCTATGGATCAAAATACTGAATAGGGGAGTAAAATCTATACCTTTAGTTCTTGAAGAGGTGGAATACTGTCAAGAACTTGCCCTGGGTCGTTCCTTACCTCTCAAGAACGAAACTTGCAGAATAATAATGTTTTTGGGGTTTATTTCCAACTTAAGTCGCGACTGTCTCGCTGTGGCGGACCTCATCCCACTACAGCGTTCCCGCCCTGGAGGGATAAATCCCACCCTGGTGGCTTACACGAAGACAGAGAGTCAAATTTAGAGTTCCAAACCCCCATTTCACAACACACCTTCGACCCATGACATTTAAACACTACTACTTCACGCTAAGATCAGTTTCAGGAGTTCTACTCACCCAAATTCAATTCTGTAATATCATACGGGTTCCTTAACGTCTTATCTATCCACTCATGTAAAAACATAATTAGGTCTCTCATTCGTTACAAGATTTCCCTAGAACTCACTGACTCCAATTTCATCCAAATCTGGACTAGGTTAGGAAATTCGAAGTTACTACCAAAAAGTTTTCTGACTCCAGTTCTTTCCCCATTGGCTTTTCCCTAATGACGAAATCAGGTCGTTACAATAGATACAAATTTATCCATCAGTCATCCCCGAGTGATCAACTAGGAAAGACTGGCTAAAGTAAGGGTAGAGTAGTACTTGAATCATTGAATAACTAGGGATACTTGTCTCGCATGTCCTTCTCGGTCTCCCAAGTGGCTTCCTCAACCGGACGATGCTTCCATAGAACTTTCACGGACTTAATCTCCTTGGTCCTCAGCTTTCGTACATCACGATCAAGAATTGCAATCGATTCCTCCTCATACTGAAGGTCTTTGTCTAATAACACTGAGTCCCATTTTTTGATGTAATCCCCGTCCCCATGAAACTTCTTCAACATGGCCACATGAAATACCGGATGAACTCCCGATAAGTTAGGAGGTAAAACCAATATATAAGCTACTAGTCCTACACGGTCAAGAATTTTAAATAGTTGAATGTATCGAGGACTAATTTTTCCCTTCTTACCGAATCTCATCACCCCTTTCATGGGTGACACCTTAAGAAAAACTTTTTCCCCCGTCTGAAAGGCCAGTCTCTTACCTTATGGTCTACATACTTTTTCTTTCGACTTTGGACTGCTAGGAGCATAGCTTGGATGCTTCTTACCTTATCCTGAGCATCCTTCACTAAGTCAACCCCCAAAGGTTTCACATCTCCAGCCTCAAACCATCCTATGGGTGATCTACATCCCCTCCCATAAAGTGCCTCAAATGGTGTCATATCAATGCTGGAATGGTAACTGTTATTATAAGAGAACTCACAAAACAGTAGGAACTTATCCCAATATCCCCCAAAGTCAATGACACATGCCCTCAACATGTCCTGTAACACTTGAATAGTTCTCTCAGACTGCCCGTCCATCTGCAGATGGAAGGTTGTGCTAAAGGTGAGTTGAGTACCCAACTCCTCATGAAATTTTCCCCAAAACTTGGATGTGAACAGCGTACCACGGTCTGAGATGATAGAAAGGGGCACTCCGTGCAGCCTCACTATCTCTTTAACATAAACCTTAGCCAACTGTTGAGTATTATAATCTACTCTGACTGGAATGAAGTGGGTTGACTTAGTCAATCTGTCAACCACTACCCAAATAGAATCATACTTTCCCAATGTCTTGGGAAGACCAACCACAAAATCTATAACTATCCTTTCCCACTTCTATTCCGGAATTTGCATTCTCTGAAGCAAACCTGCAGGCCTTTGATGCTCATATTTTACTTGTTGGCAATTTTGACACTTAGCCACAAACTCCGCTATGTCTTTCTTCATACCAGGCAACCAATAAAGTCGTTTCAAGTCTCGGTACATCTTGGTCACACTCGGATGAATGGAATACCGCGAACCATGGGATTATTTCAATGAACTCTAAATCAAGTCGCCGACTCTAGGAACACAAATCCTTCCGTTAAAACTGAGCACACCCCCCTCATCAAGAACCATATCTTGTGCCTTACAATTCACTATCTTCTTTCTAAGTTCATTCAAATTCTCATCCTCAAACTGTTTGGCCTTGGTCTCCTCAATGAAGGTGGCCCTAAACTCAATGCTAGCTAACACCCCACCTATTTTTGAGATACCCAACTGCATGAAATTAGACTCCAAGTGTTGAATTTCCTTAGCCCAAGGTCGCTTGGTCACACCCAAGCAAGCTAGACTACCCATACTCACCACCTTCCGGCTTAATGCGTCTGCCACCACGTTAGCCTTACCCGGATGGTATTGAATGGTCACATCATAATCCTTGAGTAACTCCATCAACCTTCGTTGTCTCAGATTTTGAGCCTTTTGAGTGAATACATTTTGTAGGCTATGGTGGTCAGTAAATACCTCACACTTAACACCATAAAGATAATGCCGCCAGATCTTGAGGGCAAACACTACCGCTGCCGACTCTAAATCATGCGTCCGGTAATTTCTCTCATGTACATTCAACTGCCGCGATGCATAAGCTATGACATTCTTATCCTTCATCAACACCGCACCCAAACCTGAATGTGAAGCATCACAATAAACAATAAAATCTTTACCTTCCACCGGTAGTGCAAGAATTAGTGTTGAGGTCAAGAGAGTCTTGAGCCTTTGGAAGGTCTCCTTACATCTTTCAGTCCATTCAAAAGGTACCTCCTTTTTGGTCAACCTTGTCAGATGTGTGGCAATGGAAGCAAAGTTCTTCACAAATCGATGATAATAGCTGGCAAGTCCCAAAAAACTCCTAACTTCAGTCACAGAGCTAGGCCGGACCCAATTCTTAACCGCTTCAATCTTTTGGGGATCTACCATTACCCCTTCATTTGAAACTACATGCCCCAAAAAGGCAACTGAAGTCAAACAAAATTCACAGTTAGAAAATTTCGCATACAACTTTTGTTTCCCAAGAACACCCAGAACAATATGAAGATGGTCGGCATGCTCCTCCTCACTTTTCGAATAAACCAAAATGTCATCAATAAACACTATCACAAACGAATTAAGAAAGGGTTTTAACACACCATTCATCAAACTCATTAACGCTGCCAGCGCATTTGTCAACCCAAACGACATAACTAGAAATTCATAGTGCCCATAGCAGGTCCTAAATGTCATTTTTTGTATATCCTCAGGCCTAATATTTAACTAATGGTAACCAAACCTTAAATCAATCTTAGAGAAAATGGATGCACCATGCAACTGGTCAAAAAGATCATCTATTTGAGGCAATGGATACTTATTCTGATTGGTAAACCTATTCAATTGTTGATAGTCTATGCAGATCCTCATACTACCATCCTTTTTCTTAACAAACAAGACAGGAGCACCCCACGGGGAAGCACTAGGATGAATGAAACCTTTATCAAGAAGTTCTTGTATTTGAGCCTTAAGCTCGCTCAATTCCTCCAGAGCCATGCGATAAGGAGGGAAGGAAATGGGGCGGGTACCAGATTCCAAGTCAATACATAAATCTATATCACTATCCGGAGGCATACCAGTGAAATCAGTAGGAAACACTTCTCTAAATTCTGACACCACAGGAATGGATTCAATAGAGGGAGACTCAACCTCAACATCCCGAATGTGAGCCAAATATGACAAAAAACCCTGCCCCACAAGTTTCCTAGCCCTAATGGAGGATATGATCTTAGCTGGCTTAGGCTTGTACACCCCTTCTCAATCTAACTTTTCCCTACCGGGGATCTCTAGAGTCACATACTTAGTATTACAATTAAGCACAACATAATAGGGGGACAACCAAGTCATGCCTAAGATGATATCGAAGTCAGTCATATCCAAAATAACCAAATCAGCCCAAGTCTGAAAACCCATAAACAAGATAGGACAAGCACGATAGACATGGGTGACTATGACAGACTCTCCAACTGGGGTAGAAACATGGATGGGGGCATCAAGTACATCATAAGTAATATCAAATCCCAAGGTAAACTTAGCGGACACATAAGAATAAGTAGAACCCGGATCAAACAACACATTAGCCATCCAGTCACAAACAAGAATAGTATCTGTGATCACTGCGTCAGAAGACTCTGCCTCGCTCTTTCCCGAAAAGGCATAACACTGAGCCCTGTCATCTTGACGGGCGACTTACCTGCCTGGCTGCGCCGTACCTCTGCCTGGATTACCATTTCCCCGACCCCACGGCCTCACTGATTTACTCCTCACCCACCTTGTGGACGTCCTCAACCATTATTACTATTTCCCGCGGGTACCACTGCTCTAGTCTGCTATTGCGCAGGGTCCAACACGCACGGGTGGGAAAAATCTCTCCTCATATGTCCAAGTTCTCCACAATTATAACAAGTGAGATCAAAAGAGCGTCTACTGCCCGCCGAAGGTGCGGCTTCCTGGCTATCCTGAATCAAATTCTAAGGTGGAGTTCCCGAGTAATTACTTGTAGAAGCAGGCATAGCGGACTAAATTTGCCGGGCTGCAAGTGTCGGCCTCCTTGAACCTCTGGAGTAGGAACCCTGAAAGTTACATGTGCTCTTAGCTTTCTTAGCCAACGCCTAAGCCTGCCCGTCGTGCCTCAGTCTTTTTACTTTCTTCACAAAATCTGTTACCTCATTAAAATTTTACCTGTAGAAGTCAAGTGCACAAACAATACCTGTAACTCACAATTCAGTCCCTTAACAAATAGATGGATCCTCTCTTCCTCAGTAGTCTTCAATTGCGTAGAATATCTAGACAAAGCATAGAACTTAGCCTCATAAGTAGCCATAGACATACCACCTTGCTCCAAAGCCATGAACTCATCCTTCTTACGATCTCTCAAGATCCGGGGTACATACTTCTTTAGAAACAGAGCATGAAACTGGGTCCAAGTGAGTTGGGGTAAAGCTGAAGATCTACATTCCACATATGCTCTCCACCACTGTTTAGCCTCGCCCTGTAGTTGGAAAGTCACGAACTCTACTGCATGCTGATGGAAAATACCCAACTTATGAAGCCTCTCATAACAATCTAGGATGAACTCATAGGCATCCTAAGTCTCAAAAAAATAGAACACATGCGGCTTCAATTTCCGAAACTTAGTCAACATCTCATGCTCATTACCAGTGATTACGGGAGCCAACAAAGGACAGAAAAAGGCATCAATACCCAATGTTGCATCTCCCCTAGGACTAGTAACAGTAATAGGGTGGTTGGTTGGGGGTTGAGTAGCTTGCACTGCTAGGAGGATTCCAGGTCCAACCAATCCTTTCAGAAAATACATGATCTGTTGAGCTAACACTAGGTCTAAGAGAGAAACGCCGGTATTTCTAGCCGGTGCATCCTCTTCTTGTCCAACATCCCCCTCATCCTCAATATCCTCATTTTCTTCTACCTCTTACTGATGCGCTGGAGGATTCTCATCTCTGGGAGCATTCTCAACTGGTGCTCCATCCTTAGTAGGTGCTAGCCAACCTCGACCTCTGTCCCTTGCTCGATCTGTACTCCTGCCTCGACCGCAACCTCTCACTGCGGATTCCTCAGCTGGTTCATTGACGGGAGCTACTGTCTTGACGCCGTTGAATCTAGTGTTAACCATCTGCAGACATAAGAGTGAAGGAGGTTAGATATAAATTTGGATCACCAAATACCAATTGGAATCAACTTATAGCACGAAAGGAGACAAGAGAAAACAGAGAGATTTCCTAAAGTCCTATAGCCTCTCGAAGAAAAGTACAGATGTCTCTGTACCATTCCGCAAGACTCTACTACACTCGTTTTGGTACACCGAGATCAACGAACCTAGGTCTCTGATATCAACTTTGTCACGACCTAGACCGTCGAGATTGACACCAACACTAACCCTCCGGTGGGAGAAACATTAATACTAATCAGCTAACCCAAAAGCTTAACATTTAAAGATACGAAAGCAGATTTAAATGTAGAAATAAAGTGGAGTTCTCATAAACTCCGAAAGTCTAATAAAACACTTACTAAAACATTGCGGAAAACACCCATAGAATCTGAAAGTCAATGTACCAAAACTCTAAAGTTCACAAGTTTAAGAAAAATGGGTACAACCCAACTAAACAAGAGAATATCTAAAGTACTACTCTAAGTTCGAAAGAGTGAACTAAACAATAGAGGACCCATGGCAGCCTGAAAGAACTGGTTCACCCTTGAATTCGATGTCAATCATTGATCTCATAAGCGAGGTCTGTCAGTAGCCGCCTGAAGATGCCCTGTACTCAACAAAGAAGGAGCAAGTGCACTATCAATACACAACCACAGTGTACTGGTAGGATCTCGCGGCTATTCCAATAAGTGAAACATACATAAGCAGTTACAACATAGTAAAACAGGCATATACCAAACATATACAATATAAGTCATCATTTCAGGAGCAATGTCCAATTCCACATTCTCAAAAATATGCATATATGACAAGTCAATGGTCCTCTCATGGAACCCATACCAAAACTATTTGTGTGCCAGATCGTGATACCCGTTCCAAGTTAGTGCGTCGGATCATGACACCCATTCCAATTTGTATGTCGGTACGTGACATCGGATCCCGGTATGTGTGTCGGAACGTGACATCCATTCCATTCAACATGCCACAATCACAATCACAATATAGATTCTCATAATCATACAATCAAGTGTTGATTCATGGCTTAAAATCATTCATTCATACTCATTTACATAAGGTGTGATTAATAGTGCAATATTCGCATACAAACATGCATTACCATGAAGCAAATACTAACATACATCACACAAATATGAAATCAAACCATCACCTACCTCGATCAAAGCTTGAATCCTCCTAAGAAACTTGATTATTCCCTTTTCAGATTCTTTCCGCTTGTTCTTGGTCTACAAAAAATTAATATAATGCGAGGATAAATAATTAAGGTCTAATTTACTGTGATTATGACAAACCCAATAGCCCAAGACAAAACCCATGATCCCAATAACCAAATTAGGGCTTTTTCCACAATAATTCCCAAATCAAAACCTTCCCCCAACAATAATTACCCAAGAAACTAAGTTCTACATATCAAAATATGGATTAGGGGAGTAAAATCCTTACCTTTAGTGCTAGAAGAGGTGGAAAACCATCAAGAACTTGCCCTTGGTCGTTCCTTAGCTCTCTAGAATGAAACTTGCAGAATAATAACGTTTTTGGGGTTTATTTCTGACTTAAGTCGGGACTATCCCGCTGTGGCGTACCTCATCCCGCTACAGCGGCCCCGCCCTGTCAGGATAAATCCTGCTCTGGCGGCTTGTACAGAGATAGAGGGTCGAATTTAGAGTTCCGAACCATTATTTCACAACACACCTTCAACCCATGACATTCAAACACTACTAGTTCACGCTAAGATTAGTTTCGGGAGTTCTACTCGCCCGAATTCGATTCCATAAAGTTGTATGGGTTCCTTAACGTCTTAGGTATCCAATAATGTAATAAAAAACATAATTAGATCTCTCATTCATTATCAGATTTCCCTAGACCTCACTGACTCTGATTTCATCCAAATCTGGACTAGGTTAGGAAATTCTAAGTTAGTACCAAAAAGTTTTCTGACCCCAATTCTTTCCCCATTGGATTTTCCCAAACAACAGAATAAGGTCGTTACATTGCATGGGGTCCCCTTGTCTATCATCTCAGATAGAGGTCCTCAGTATACATCTCATTTCTGTAAATCATTTCAGAAAGGTCTTGGTACTCAGGTAAATCTCAGTACAACATTTCATCCACAGACGGATGGTCAGGCAGAGCGTACCATTCAGACCTTAGAGGACATGTTGAGAGCTTGTGTGATCTATTTCAAGGGTAGTTGGGATGATCACCTACCTCTCATAGAGTTCGCCTATAATAATAGCTTCCATTCCAGTATTCAGATGGCCCCGTATAAGGCATTATATTAGCGTAGATGTAGGTCCCCGATTGGTTGGTTTGAAGTAGGTGAAGTTGAATTGATTGGGCCAGATTCGGTTCATGAAGCTATGTGAAAAGTTTAGCTTATCATAGATAGACTTAGGACAGCTCAGAGTCGTCAGAAGTCCTATGCAGATGTGAGGAGAAGGAACTTAGAGTTTGAAATCGATGATTGGGTTTTCCTAAAAGTGTCACCTATGAAGAGGGTGATGAGATTTGTCAAGAAAGGGAAGCTCGGTCCTAGATATGTAGGTCCTTACAGAATCCTGAAAAGGGTTGATAATGTGGCTTATGAGTTAGAGTTGCCAGCAGAACTAGAAGCGGTTCATCCAGTCTTTCACATTTCCTTGTTGAAGAAGTGTGTGGGTGATCCGGCATCGATAGTACCATTAGAGAGTGTGGTTGTGAAGGATAGTCTCACTTATGAAGAGGTGCCAATAGATATTCTTGATCATCAGGTTCGGAGGTTGAAACATAAAGAAGTCACTTCAGTGAAGGTTTTGTGGAGGAGTCAGTCCGCAGAGGGAGATACTTCGGAAGCAGAAGCAGCCATGAAGGCCAAGTATCCTCACCTCTTTCCTTCCGATTTTGTTTTAGCTTCAGGTAATAGTTCCTCTCCAGTCTCCCAGTTTACTCTTGCGTAAATTCAGTCTTAGTATCATGTTCCTTTAGTTGTTCCTGCATTTCTGCATATTTGCATGTTCTTGGAACTCAGTTCAGTTAGATATCAGTTTCTTGTACTTAGTGGTAGGGATTGCAGCTCTTTCGCTCCATACTCAGTTAGTTAGACTTCATTCGCGGAGGAATGTTCCCAAGGGAGAGATAATGTATCACCCCAAATTCGAGAAAGACCAAGTAGCAGATTTTCCAGATGTTCCAGGTGCCACCGAAGGATCCCACCCATGGCCCGTGGAAGGGACCACGGACCGTATGTGTCGTCCGTGGTTGGTCACCCCAACCTCACCCAGAATTTCCAGAAAATCCATGACCCATGGCAGGACCTACGGACCGTAGGTGGGACCACAATCCGTGGTCCATGGATCGTGACCCCTTCACCTAGGCTCTGACGCCAAATGACGAACTGACAGGATGGACCGTCGGTCAGTCCACGGTCCGTCGATGGCTTTGTCAGCTTTTAAGTTAGGGTCATTTCAGTCTTTTCCCCTATACGTTGGACATTTAAAGTACGTCATTTTACACCTAAACTAGATCGTCTTACTCAGTTTAAGCCTTGTAAATTAGTCAGAAATACACCAAAACTAGAGTAGAAAGAGAAGAAAGAGTCGACCAACCCCTCAAGAACAAGCGGGAAAGTTTTTTCAGTTCAGCCTTGGAATCCAAAAGATTTCTCTGTGAATCTCATCACAAAGTATGTGGGATTTACCTAGTGGATTCCTTTCGTCCACTAGGTCCCTAGAATTCAGTCAGATTCTTGATTCTTTATATCCTTCTTAGACGTAGGGTTTCTAAAACCTTTGAGAATTGTTGTGATTTAGCTGATATAGTATTCTTTATCAGATTATCAGATTTTTTTATGGAATCGTTTCTTAGTTCCTTGCATGAAACTCAGAACCCTAGTTGTGTAGATTCTCTTTGTTCATGAATTACACTTGCTAGGTCAGTTAAACAGATAAACATGCTCCAGTTTTTGAATGTTACATTGTTAGTCTTAAATGTTGCATTCCCAGAGTTGCATGTCAAAATATTGAGGTACCTAGTATTCCAGTTATGTTGTGTCATACACATTTCCAGTTGGGAGTAGGCTTAGCATCGAGTTGGACTAGGGTTCAGCGTACCCTCATAGGCCCAGACTTCTACGTGCCCCCGTAGGTTTATAAATCCCCTCTGTGGGCACCAGATTTAGTGATCACGCCAGCCATGCTTTTATACCCTTGGCAAGGTATATTGAGTCCTCTCGATGGGGCGTATACATCAGACTCTACGTTTAGCTCACGTGGTTTTATGTCAGGTAATAGTAGCTCTCACTGTCAAACTCCTAGTGCATTGACCAGGTTTTCAGTTTATACCTCAGTATTCAGTCTCGACATGTTTTATTCATTATTAGTACTTGCTCATTGCATTTAGCTCATTTTTCAGTTATACTTCAGCATTTACATTCTCTCCAGATTATATCATTGCTCATTTATGCTTTACTCAGCTTATATATTTGTTCAGCTATGTTCTATATCATGTATGCTCAGTACATTCCAAGTACTGATGCATACTCTGTGCTACATCCTTTCATGATGTAGGTTTAGGTACTCAGCATCTAGATTATGCAAAGATCAGTTTCTGATCCGTAATCAGCACCTTCAATGGTGAGTCCTCATACTTCAAGGGCTATAGATATGATTTTTACATTTAGTCTTTCATTTCAATTTTCGATTTTTCTAGGGTTAGCTAGGGGCATATCCCATCAACTCTAGTCCTTAGAGGCTTTTTCAGACATAGTAGTATATTCAGCTTTAGTTTTGAGCAATTTTTCTATATCACTAAAGTATTAGCATGTTTTATGCCTTCGGATTAGATGGGTATTCCCCACTTTCAGTTATCAATTGATTTAGTGTAACGACTTGATTCCGTCGTTAGGGAAAAGCCAATGGGGAAAGAATTGAAGCAAGAAAACTTTTGAGTAGTAACTTGGAAATTCCTAGCCTAATCCAGATTTGGATGAAATTGGAGTCATGAGAGGTCTAAGAAATATGGTAATGAATGAAAGATCTAATTAAGATTTTGATCACATGAGTAGATAGCTAAGACGTTAAGGAAATCGTACAACTTTACGGAACCAAATTCAGGCAAGTAGAACTCTCAAATCTAATCTTAGCGTGAACTAATACTTTTTGAATGTCATAGGTTGAAGGTGTGTTGTGAAATGGGAGTTTGGAACTAAAATTCCAACTCTCTATTTCTGTGCAAGCCGCCAGGGTGGGGCCGCTGTAGTAGGATGGGGCCCACCACAGTGGGACAGTCGCGACTTAAGTCGTAAATAAACCCCAAAAACGTTATTGTTCTACAAAATTCATTATTAAGAGTTAGGAGACGACCCCAAGCAACTTCTTGACAATTTTCCATGACTTTTGGTGCTAAAGGTAAGGATTTTACTCCCCGAATCCATTTTTCAATCCGTAGAACTAAATTTATGGGTATTTATCATTGTGGGAGGTTTTTGGCCTGAAGTTGATGGTGGAAGAAGCCCTAACTTGGGTATTGGGATCATGGGTTTGGTCTTGGGTTATTGGGTTTGTTATAATCCAGGTAAATTAGACCTTAATTATTGATCCTTGCATATTATTACATTTTTGTAGACCTAGAACAAGCGAAAAGAATCTGGTAAGGGAAGAATCAAGTTTCTTAGGAGGATTCAAGCTTGGGTTCGAGGTAGGTCATGGTTTGATTTCATGTTTGTGTGATGTATGTTAGTATTTTCTTCATTGTAATACATGTATGTATGCGAATGTTGCACTATTGATCACACCTATTGCAAATGAGTACGAATGAATGATTGTATGCCATGAATCAACACTTGATTGTATAATTATGAGAATGTATATTGTGATTGTGATTGTGGTATGTTGAATGGATGGGGTGTCAGGTTTCGGCACACTAGTTGGGATCGGATGTCACGTACCGACATATATATTAGAATGTGTGTCACGTTCCGACACACTAACTTGGATCGGGTGTCATAATCTGGCACACTAACAGTTTGGGTATGGGTTCCATGAGAGGACCATTGACTTGTCATATATGCGTATTATTGAGAATGTGGAATTGTACATTGATCCTGAAATGATAGCTAATATTGTATATGTTCGGTACATGTGTGTTTACTTGTTGTGACTGCTTATATATGTTTCACTTACTGGAATAGCCGCGTGATCCTACCAGTACACTGTGGTTGTGTACTGATACTGCACTTGCTCTTTCTTTGTTGAATACAGGGCATCTTCAGGCGGCTACTGACAGACCTTGTTTAGGAGATCACTGACCGAGATCGAATTCAAGGGTGAGCCAGTTCTTCCAGGCTTCCATGAGTTCTCGTTATGTTTAGTCCATTTCTATTCGGACTTAGACTATACTTTAGATACTCTTATGTTTAGTTTGGGTTTAACCCATTTTCTTAGACTTGTTGAAATTTAGAGTTTTGGTACATTGACTTTCAGATTCTAAGGGATTTTTCCGCAATGTTTGGTAGTGATTTTTTTTAAACCTTCGGAGTTTATGGAAACTCCACTTTATTTCTACATTTAAACCTGCTTCCGTATCTTTAAATGTTTAGTTTTGGGTTAGTTGGATAGTAGTAATGGTTCTCCCACCGGAGGGTTAGTGTGGGTGCAAATCACGATGATCTGGATTGTGACAAAGTTAGTATCAGAGCCCTAGGTTCGTTGATCTCAATGTACCAAAACGAGTCTAGTAGATTCTTGTGAAACGGTACGGAGACATCTGTAATTTTCTTCGTGAGGCTTTAGGACTTTAAGAAATCTCTCAGTTTTCTCTTATCTCCTTACGTGCTATAACTTGGTTCCAATTGGTATCTTGTGATCCAAATTGGTATCTAATCTCGTTCGCTCTTCTGTCCACAGATGGTTAACACTAGATACAACAGTGTCAAGACTGTAGCTCCCGTCAATGAACCAGCTGAGGAATCCGCAAGAAGAGGTCATAGTCAAGGCAGGGGTAGAGGAAGAGCAAGGGTCAGAGGCCGAAGAAGGGTAGCACCCACTAGGGGTGAAGCACCGGTTGAAAATGCTCCCAGAGATGAGGTTCCTCCCGTACATCATGAAGAGGTAGAGGAGAATGTGGAGATTAAGGACGAGGGGGATGTTGATCAGAAGAGGATGCACCGGCTAGGAATACCGGTGTTCCTCCCTTAGACCCAGTGTTAGCTCAACAAATTATGTCTTTTCTGAAGGGATTGGTTGGTCCTGAATCCTCCCAGCAGCGCAAGCTACTCAACCCCCAACCAACCCCCCCGTTACTGTTACTAGTCCCAGGGGAGATGCAACATTAGGTGTTGATGCCTTTTTCCATGCTTTGTTGGGTCCTGAAATGACTAGTAATGAGCATGAGATGTTGACTAAGTTTCTGAAATTGAAGTCGCCCGTGTTCTATGGTTCCGAGAGTTAGGACACCTATAAATTCATCTTGGATAGTTATGAGAGGCTGCATAAGTTACGTATTGTACATCAGCATGGAGTGGAGTTCGTGACTTTACAACTTCAGGGTGAGGCTAAACAGTGGTGGAGAGCTTATGTGGAATGTAGATCGTCAGCTTTACCCCCACTCAGTTGGACCCAGTTTCATGCTCTGTTTTTGGAAAAATATGTGCCCCAAACATTGACAGATCGTAAGAAGGATGAGTTCATGGCTTTGGAGCAAGGTGGAATGTATGTGGCTGCTTATGAGACTAAGTTCCATGATTTGTCTAGATATGCTACGCAATTGGTGACTACTGAGGGAGAGAGGATTTGTTTATTCGTCAAGGGATTGAACTCTGAGTTACAGGTATTGTCTGTGCATATGACTTCTGCAGGGAAAAGTTGTAATGAGTTAACGGATTTTGTGAAGAAAGTGGAAGGAGTGAGGCGTGATGGGAAGGCTAAGGCGTTGGCTAAGAAAGCTAAGAGCACATGTAACTTTCAAGGTTCCTACTCCAGAGGTTCAGGGAGGCCGACACTTGCATCCCGGTCAATTCAGTCTGCTATTCCCGCTTCTACAGGTAATTACTCAGGAACTCCACATCAGAATTTGATTCAGGATAGCCAGGGAACCACACCGTCGGTAGGCAGCAGGCCATCTTTTGATTGCACTTATTATAATTGTGGAGAACTTGGGCATATGAGTAGAGATTGTCCCCACCCACGCATGTTGGACCCCGCGCAACAGCAGACTAGAGCAGTGGTACCCGTGGGGATTGGTAATAATGGTCAAGGACATCCACAAAGTGGGTGAGAAGGAAATTAGCGAGGCCGTGGAGGTTGGGGAAATGGTAACGCAGGCAGAGGTATGGCGCAACCAGGTAGGGAAGTCGCCTGTCAAGATGACAGGGCTCAGTGTGATGCCTTTCCAAGCAAGAGCGAGGTAGAGTCTTCTGACGCAGTGATCACAGGTACTATTCTTATCTGTGACCGGATGGCTAATGTGTTATTTGATCCGAGTTCTACTTATTCGTATGTGTAAGTTTAGTTTGCCTTGGGATTTGATGCGGTTTGTGAGGTGCTTGATGCCCCGATCCATGTTTCTACCCCAGTTGGAGAGTCAATCGTAGTCACCCAGGTATATCATGCTTGTCTTGTTCTATTTATGGATTTTCAGACCTGGGCTGATTTTTTTATGTTGGATATGACTGACTTCGATATAATATTAGACATGAATTGGTTGTCCCCCTATTAGGTTGTGCTTATTGTAATGCTAAGTCTGTGACTCTAGAGATCCCGGGTAAGGAAAAGTTAGAGTGGGAAAGGGTGTACAAGCCTAAGCCAACTAAGATCATATCCTCCATTCGGGCTAGGAAACTGGTGGGGCAGGGTTGTTTGGCTTATTTGGCTCATATTCGGGATGTTGAGGTTGAGTCTCCCTCTATTGAGTCTATTCCTGTGGTGTCAGAATTTAGAGAAGTGTTTCCTACTGATTTGCCTGGTATGCCTCCAGATAGAGATTTAGATTTCTGCATTGACTTGGAACCTGGTACTCATCCCATTTCTATCTCTCCTTATCTCATGGCCCCAGTAGAATTGAGAGAGCTCAAATCCAGAAGCTTCTTGATAAAGGTTTCATCCGTCCTAGTGCTTCCCCGTGGTGTGCTCCTGTCTTGTTTGTAAAGAAGAATGATTGTAGTATGAGGACTGGTAATTTTATCTTAAGCCATAAAGGATTGGATTGATACCAGAATGAAAAGCTTATGGATAAAGAAAGTCCCATTGAGTATACTTGGGTGAAGGCAATTGAAGATTTTTGTAAGAAAGTGCGTATAAAATTGGGTTAGTCCTTTGAATTTGATGGGTAGACCTGAGTTTGAGGTGTCATGTCAATGAAAATGTTGACTTCTTAGTGATAGCCAGGGTTAACTAAGCATAATGGTAATAAGAGTTCATGATGGATTGTGATGGGATGCAACTATATAATAAGATTGTTGATTAAGCGAATTTTGTATAGTAATTACGACTTGCGAATATCTAAGGTTGTGGTTTTCTAATATATGGTGAGTAACGTGGTTGTATGGAAAGTTTTAAGAGATGGTGGGACACCACTCGAATAGAATTTTAAAAAGCTAGAGTATAGTGGGATGTAGTACAGTCTTTAGAGAAAGGCGAGAGCAAGAATATTTTATTTGATTACAAAGGCTAAGGAGGTATCTTCAAAGGGGTAGATAATTGGGTTCAGAGACGCGTGATTTCTTTTGTTTTGCTGTGGCTATGGTAATAGTGTCACGGGTCCATCAGATTGGTTAAAAACTATTGAAAATGACTTGAGAAAGGAGTGTACAAACATTAGCTCGAGTGTGATGATAAATGCTTTTGTTTTTTCTTGAGTTTAGTAATGAGTATGATTGATTTTTTAGCGAAAGATATTGTAAGATCGATGGAGAGGCGATCAATGATAAGCGAAGATCCATGAATTCATAAAAGTCTTCAAGGTATAAGCTTATGTTTTTAGATAAGGGGATTGTGTTATACGGTTGAATTTACAATTCAAATTTTTCATTGTAAGTCTACATTCGTGGTGATATATTTTGTCAAGGTATGAATTGGCAAGGTGAGAAATGATCAACTGTATCAGGTATTGAGCAATTGAAAGGACTTACCTCTAGTTTGAGTCGTAAAGTTTATTATTTTTAATTGTTAAGCACCTACGAAAGGTTTTCATGTAAAAGTGTTGGTTTACAGTAGGTAAATGGCCGGAGTGTTCATGATGGTCGTTAGTATTGAGAGTGTGGACTTCAGTGGAATGATGTAAAAGGTATATGGAGTCAACTCAATGGAAATGACTGGTATCGACTCTCCAAAGGAAAGCCTTTAGTGTTACTCCATAAAATTCTTATGTGACCATCTATTTCATTTTTGCACATGGTGGTGAGTATGTTTCACTAGCTATGCTCACGTGTGTTTTCACTTTTGTGGATGGATCCCTAGTGGTGGATCAGGGGTACCAATCCTGCGATGTTCTCTTGGTTGAGTGGGATGATTGGGAAGATTTGGTTATTTCAGATGACATATTTGGTGTTGTCTTGGAGTTGTTAAAGTATTTCAGTTGTTCTACATGTACCACCTTGCTTATGAGAATTCATAGAAAAGCTACCATGCGTAATTATGGTTTTCCGACAATCTTAATATTCATCTAATCATTGAGGCCATGTATCGATTATGTGTGGTTGAATTTGGGGATCATTGGGTCCAATTCTACTATTCTTAAGGGTAATCTACAATCACAACTACTAAATCTAGATTTTCGATAGTGTTGCTAGAGGGGTTGTATGCTTGGACATATCCCTGGATGAGTATCTGATGTCTAAAGATCAAATTTTTATAACTTAAGCTCATGGAAATTTATGTTGTGAGATGGAGATGTTGATAATAACTATGATTGTATGGGTATTATGAGTGTGTGTTGGTTGGTTCAGGTCCACCTATAATTGTAGTGAATATTGATTTAGGATTTTATCATGGTTATGTGAGAAAGGATTCGTCCTGGGTATTGTGTCGAAGTCCTTGATAACATGTTGCAGACATGTGTACGATCAATTATGGTGGTTATTGGGAATAGCTTTTTTGTTAGTTAAGTTTACATACAACAATAATTATCACTCGAGTATTGTGATGACTTCATTGAGGCAATGTATGGGAGGATGTGTAAGTATTCAATTGGTTGGTTTGAGGCTGAAAATGTGAAACCTTTGGGGGTTGATTTGGTGATGAGATTCGGCAAGAAGGGCAAGCTTAGTCCTCGATACATCGGGTCATTTGAGATTTTTGACTGTGTAGGGACAGTGGCTTATAGATTGGCTTTACCTCTAAATTTATCTGGATTTCATCAGGTATTTCATGTGTTCATGTTTAAGAAGTGTCATGGAGACGGGGATTACATCATAAAATGGGACTCAATTTTTTTAGATAAGGACCTTCAATATGAGGAGGAACCAGTTGCAATTCTTGATCGCGATATCCGGAAGCTGAGAACCAAGAAGATAAAGTCTGTAAAAGTTCAATGGATGCATCATCCGGTTGAGGAAGCTACTTGGGAAACTGAGAAGGACATGAGAAACAAGTATCCCCAGCTATTCGACGATTCAGATACTACTCTACCCTTACTTTAGCCAGTCTTTCCTAGTTGATCACTCGGGGATGAGTGATGGGTAAATTTGTATCTATTATAACGACCTGATTCCTTCGTTAGGGAAAAGCCAATGGGGAAAGAATTGGAGCCAGAAAACTTTTGAGTAGTAACTTGGAAATTCCTAGCCTAGTCCAGATTTGGACGAAATCGGAGTCATGAGAGGTCTAGAAAATCTGGTAATGAATGAGAGATCTAATTATGATTTTGATCACATGAGTAGATAGCAAAGACGTTAAGGAAACCATACGACTTTTTGGAATCGAATTCGGGCAAGTAGAACTCCCGACACTGATCTTAGCGTGAACAAGTAGTTTTTGAATGTCATAGGTTGAAGGTTTGTTGTGAAATAGAAGTTTGGAACTCAAATTCCGACTCTCTGTTTCCGTACAACCCACTAGGACGGGGCCGCTATAGCGGGATAGGGGCCGCCACACCGGGACAATTGCGACTTAAGTCGGAAATAAACTCCAAAAACGTCATTATTCTGCAAACTTCGATCTTAAGAGTTAGGAGACAACCCCAGGTGATTTCTTGACAGTTTTCCATGACTTTTGGTGCTAAAGGTAAGGATTTTACTCTCCGAATCCATTTTTCGATACGTAGAACGTAAATTTATGTGTATTTATCATTGGGGGAGGGTTTTGGCCTGAAGTTGATGGTGGAAAAAGCCTTAACTTGGGTATGGGGATCATGGGTTCGGTCTTGGGTTATTGGGTTTGTTATAATCCGGGTAAATTAAACCTTAATTATTGATCCTTGCGTATTATTACTTGTTTGTAGACCTAGAACAAGCGGAAAGAATTCGGAAAGGGAAGAATCAAGTTTCTTAGGAGGATTCAAGCTTGGGTTCGAGGTAGGTGAATGTTTAATTTCATGTTTGTGTGATGTATGTTAGTATTTGCTTCATTGTAATGCATGTATGTATGCGAATGTTGCACTATTGATCACACCTATTGCAAATGAGTACGAATGAATGATTGTATGCCATGAATCAACACTTGATTATATGATTATGAGAATGTACATTGTGATTGTGATTACGGTATGTTGAATGGATCGGGTGTCACGTTACGACACACTAACTGGGATCAGATGTCACGTACCGACATACATATTGGAACAGGTGTCACGTTCCGACACACTAACTTGGATCGGGTTGCACGATCCGACACACTAACAGTTTGGGTATGGGTTCCATGAGAGGACCATTGACATTTCATATATGGGTATTATTGAGAATGTGAAATTGTACATTGATCCTGAAATAACAACTGATATTGTATATGTTCGGTATATGCGTGTTTACTTGTTGTGACTGCTTATATATGTTTCACTTACTGGAATAGCCGTGTGACCCTACCAGTACACTGTGAATGTGTACTGATACTGCACTTGCTGTTTCTTTGTTAAATATAGGGCATCTTCAGGTGGTTACTGACAGACCTCGTTTAGGAGATCACTGATCGAGATCTAATACAAGGGTGAGCCAGTTCTTCCAGGATTCCATGAGTTCTCGTTATGTTTAGTCTATTTCTATTCGGACTTAGACTCGTACTTTAGATACTCTTATGTTTAGTTTGGGTTGCACCCATTTTCTTAGACTTGTTGAACTTTAGAGTTTTGGTACATTGACTTTCAGATTCTAGGGAGTTTTTCCGCAATGTTTGGTAGTGATTTTGTTTAAACCTTCAGAGTTTATGCGAACTTCACTTTATTTCTACATTTAAACATGCTTCCATATCTTTAAATGTTTTGTTTTGGGTTAGTTGGATAGTAGTAATGGTTCTTCCACCGGAGGGTTAGTGTGGGTGTCAATCATGACGGTCTGGGTCGTGACATTTAGCTTCCGCATTAGTTCATGTTTGTTTAGTTATCCTTCAGTATCCTTATGATATGCCAGACACAGAGTTAGCTTGGCGTCACTCGTGATACTAGGTCCTGTGTTACGTTAAGGGGGTAGCCTCGGGGTATGACAATATCAGTACTAAATGACATAGTTGAAGGATATATCAAACGTTTTTCCCATTAAATTATATAATTCTTCGTAACAAAGCTAATACGCTCCAACTTATTTTGTGATAATTATAATTGTCAGTAATCATAATAAATTTAGTATCGTCACAATTATATCTTGTTGGCAAAAGCAATACTTTTAGTGACAAGATGATAGATTTAACTACAAAACTGTTAACCTTTTTTTTAGTGATAAATTTGTTCCTAATTTATACATTTTAGGAAGAAATATTTATTTTATATATAAAAAGTAGTCATTGGTGATGAAATTATATTTGTTCAACTACGAAATACATATAACTTTAGAGACAATTGGAGTCGTCACTAATTGAAACTAAATAATTAGTGACAATGTAGTTTTGTCGGTGATAATAACTATTTTAGTGACAAAATATACTATTAACTACAAAAAAATTATACTTTTTATTACAAATAAATTTGTCTCAAAGGTTTATGCATTTGGAGACGATTTTTCTTTTTGTAGTTAATATAATATTTTTAGCAACGAAGCACTAAATCGTATTTTTATACTTTTAGAAACCCACATTTAGTGATGACTTAATGACGAAATTTTTTTCACCACACAAGATTTTTAGTGACGAAATATGATTTATAAGTGACGAAATTATTTGTCCCTGATAATCAAATTTGTTGTAGTGACAGTATCATCACATGTTCAGGTGTAACTGTCATTTGTTACGAAAATGTGTAGAAGATAAGTCAATTTGAACAAAATCATGAACAAAGAATCTGCGCATACACAAGTCAATTAGAGTTGGCATTAGCATTTAGTTGGCTCTTTCAAAAAAGTATTCATGTCGTTTATTTCATAATTATTCCTAAATATCCCGGTGCAAATTAGCATCCTGTACTGAGGAATATATAATTGTACTAAAGTTCACTTCTACTATAGATTTTACATATTTGGTTGTTAGGTGAATAGAGTCAAGTGACACACTTTATAGTCAGAAAAAATGCCTAATTAAGTGAAATTGACACTAAAAATATAAAAAAGCCACATGAAAGCAAAAAGGAACCTGAAATAGAATTGCAGATGAATAAATAAAGAAAGATGAATAGGAAGAAGGGTACGCTATAAAAGAGTCAAGTGACACACTTCAAAGTCACAAAAAACACCTAATTAAGTTAGACATGAACTCAAAAAATCATAAAGCCACATGAAAGCAAAATCAACCCTACATAGAAATATGAATATAGAAAAAGAAGAGGAAAATACGGAAATGAGTTATGACCATGGATATTATATAAAAGGATGAAACTTTAAAAGTCAAGTAAAACATTGATACATGTGAAAGAGTGAAAAAGATAATTTTGGAGCCAAGAGGAACCACAATCTACATATATAATGTGAGAAAGGAACGAATACAAAATGCTTGATGGATCCTTGGATCTATATTTAACTTTTCTATTTTAGAGTAAAAGATCATTCATAAATATAGAGGGCATATAGTAAATTAGTAAATGAAACTTATAATAGATTAAATCATGAGAATATCAAAACTTCATTGTATCCAAGTAGCACCTTGTGGGAGTACGAAATTCATTAGCAGGTTAGGCATATGATGAAAGTCCACCATTATGATCCTTCTACTTGCTTCCCTTTGGTTTGTTAGGCTTTCCTCAAACTTTTTCTTGCTTGATTCAAACTTCATTTTCATGTCTCTGATGCTTTGTGTTTCTTTTTGCATTGCAGAGACATGCAAAAAGAAACAATGCATCAGAGACATGAAGATGAAACTATGTTTGAATCAAGCAAGAGAAAATTTAAGGAAATGTTAGCAAAACAAAGGGAATTAAGCCAATAGAAAGATTGTAATGGTGGACTTTTATCATATACCTAAACCTGCTAATAACTCTCATGCTCCTGCAAGACGTTGCTGAGATACGAAGAGGTTTTGATATTCTCATGATTTAATCTATTCCAAATTTAATTTTTTTCATTTAGTTTACACCCTTTGAAATAGAAAAGTTAAAAATATCTCAAGGGATCTAAAAATATTTTGTGTTCATTCTTTTCTCATATCATATATGTAGATTTTGTGAATTTGATACAGATCTTCTTGTTTCCAAAAGGGTATTTTTCTCTCTTTCACCCGTATTATCATTTTACTTGTCTTTTAAAGTTCCATTTGTTTCCTTGGAACTCAGTGTTGCTTTATTTTCTTAATTTACTCATTCTTTCCTGTTTTTCCTAGCAATGTTGTATATATGCTATATTTCAATGAAAAATATGGGTTTTGGCTTATATATCTTCTTGTCTATGTAAGATTTTACAAGAGTTGTGGAGTGGTTATAACCCATTGACTAACATGTTTTATGCTAGTATTTCATGCTTCGGTGTCTACAAGTAACTGTGTTTGAATGCAAAAAGACAAGAGGTTTGTCATCATCAAAAAGGGTAGAATTTGTTGGAATTTATGCAGTTTTAATGATTGACAAAGAAAGATGAAATAGGTCAGACAACATGGTCCAAAGGTACACTGTCATGATGAGTTGAAATCGGAAAAAATTTCAAAATAAATAAAGACACGATTGCAGAATAATGCTAATTTCGTGATAAAAGCCAAGGAAATAAACATCTGATGAATTGAAGAGAAAGAATCAATGAGTTTGATTTGAAGAAGGAGTCTAAAGTGGCAAGGAGATTTAATGGAAGAAGGTGTCTCACTTGAAGTAGAACTCTTCAAGTTACCACTAAATTAAAGAGTTGGAGTTCGACTACAACACAAAAGAATCAATGAATTTAATTTGAAGGAGTCTAAAGAAGCAAAAAGTTTGAATTGAAGAAGGAATCTCACTTGAAGTAGAACTCTAAGCCAAGAGATATCATGTCAATAAGGAATTTGAAGTGAACAATAACTCTATGAAGAATTGTGCTTAATAGAGGTGAAGCCGTCCAGAAACAAAGCAAAATGAGCAATTGAAAAATTGACTTCGTAAGTCCTACCAGTGAACACATCGAAGAAGCTGGTCCTTTTATAGAGTTTATGTGTTAGGAGTTTTTATTTGTGAATGAGTCTTGAAGTAATCTTAGTTTAGTGAGTTATGAACTAACTTAAGAGTGTTGTCTTCAGGTTGGGATAACTCGAAGAGTTGGGAACACATACCTTGGGAGGTTTGTATTGAAGTTAAGGATTTAGAGTTAGTTCCTAGGATTACAAGATTTGTAATACGAATTCATAACTTGAAGGTTAGGAATTAGAGTTAGTTCCTAGGATTGCAAGAGTTGTAATCTAAATCCATAACGTGAAGTTAAGGAATTAGAGTTAGTAACGCAGGTTGCAAAATTTGTAATCTATTTTTTGTTGAGGCTCAGTGATTTAGTGAAGTTGGAATTAAATCCTGTAGGGGTACATTTCGTGTTTTCTTACACCTTTTGAGCCAGGTGTTTTCCACGTAAAAATATTGTGTTCTTAATTTATTGTTCTTACTGTTACTTTGAAACATGTTAGGTAACCTGTTTCATTCATAGGCGAATCTAGGGTAAATTACAAGGTCGGGCAGATTATCAGAATGTAACAAAAATAATATAGTTCCCACTATATTATATTTAGCGGTAATAATAAATATGAGTATTTATAACCAACACTTTACATAAATGTCCTTCAAAACTTTAAGAACTCTAGATGACATGACATTAACTCAATTGCTACTAAATATTTTGTGGCAGTAGCTAAAAAATAATCTAATGCCACTAAATGAATCTTTTGTTTTAGTGTTATTTCTTTTTTAGGTATCCAACTTCATAATAAATAACAGAAAAAGACAACATCAAGCTAGAGCACATATATAATCTAACATAAATACCACAAAATGAATCAATAAAAAGGACATTTCACATTATGAGACATTAAAATAAAAAACAATATAAGAATTGCAATTCAAGAATGATTCTGGAAACATTAACACTAGGGCTAAAACAAACACATGGACATAGATATACACTAGTTATTGAAACAACTAAAACAGATGGATACAAATTGAATAAAAATGTGAGAAAGAACCTTGATGGAGTAAACTTTCTTCACTGCATTGATGAAAATCTCTAAGCATTAGATTACAGTAGAAAACTACCAGTTAAACTTTGTCAATTCGATTGTATCTCCATTTAGATCTTGAGCAACCAGATTTGTTATGTTGTTGTCTTAGTTTTTGGTGAACTAGAGTAGAATGATTGTTTTCATGACATTTTAAAAATGGTGTCTTTGAATTCTTCATGGCTATGTAATGGTAAAATATCAGTAGAGAATGTGAATTGAGGTTGTTTATTTTTTTGGGCTAGATGCGGCTGCTCCTCTTTTTCTTAGAGTCCCTTCTTTTAGTTTTATAGATTAGGGTTAGGGTGAATGTGATCTATTTCTTTGTGTCTAATCTTCCTAAAATGCCCTTATAGATTTGGGATAAGATCAAAAATAAATTGGGGGTGGATTCGATCTTTTCATTTTTCTTTTATAAATAACCAAAAATAAAATACTACCTTAATATTAAATATAAGAAAAATTAAAGAACATATTTTCAGATTTTTTCCTTGCAAATAGAAAATAAAAGTATCATCTAAAAAATGACTATTTTTATGGTTTTGCAATTTATCAAGTAAAAGTCTACCAATATGACATAAATATTATATCTAAAATAGATTTTTTAAGCTAAAAAATGGGTTGAATCGAGGAGGATCAAAACTCACCTATCTACAATAACAAACTTTTGTATTAATCAATAAGGTTCAACATTATAAAACTATAACTAGCCATACCCAACTAGCGAACTCAAAAAAATTTAAAACAATTTTTATTCTTGCTATTAATATATTCATATGGTTGCAATTTTATGAGATCGTTGAAACCCTTCAAGATTGAGCATCTGTGTCCCTTTGGTTTCGTTTAGTATTATTTACTACTTAAATTACTAAAAGTACCTTCGCGAGCAGATTGAATACTAGTTAGGAAAATATTACAAGCTCAAGGAGATGTTTAATAGGCATAACTCTTTTGGAAGTTCAAATTTAATTTTCTATTCCTGGTTGCATCTAGTAGTATTCTAAAAGGATAAAGTAGTTTTCATGAATGTTTACCACCTTATGTCTAGGTAGTAGAACTATGAGACAATTTGATTGTTCATTTTTGTAGGTTTAGACGATAATTAGTCATCTCGATATTGATAAATAAGTCATCATACGACGATTCACATTAATCATTCAAAAAAAATTATAGTACTTTATTTTTAAAAAATATTTATTTAATTAATACAAAAGATTGTACTACACTCAACATATATATATATATATATATATATAATTATCATCATATTTGATATTATATTAAAAGTGGGAAAGTTTCAAGGTCAAAGTTGGATTACGAAAATCTCGTTCACTAATTTTTTAATTAAAAAAATACCTTACTAAATTTTAAAATTAAATAAATAATGACAATTAAACTTAATCAAATACAAGATT
This sequence comes from Solanum etuberosum, assembly GCA_029582245.1. Classification (NCBI taxonomy): domain Eukaryota; kingdom Viridiplantae; phylum Streptophyta; class Magnoliopsida; order Solanales; family Solanaceae; genus Solanum; species Solanum etuberosum. The sequence goes on from JAJONR010000343.1 coordinate 141,422, forward strand.
AGTTGTTACAACTTATCATTTTCCACTTTTTAATTAAGTTTAATTGTTAGTCCTTTTAGCTTTGAAACCCCTGAAATATTGAATAATTCTTTTGTCTTTCAAGAAAATATTATATCAAAAACATTTAAGTGTAAAAATATAAATATAAATTTTATAAATATGATTAATAAAAAAAAAGTAAAATACAAACAAATAGAAAATGGGAGTTGTATGGCCATAGTATATGAAAAGGCAAATCATTCTTTTATATTCATTTGAATTGATTTCCTCTTTTATTACTTATGAAATAAATGTCTTTTATTTTATGTTTTCCAATACATTTCTATAATAACTCCTTATGTTCTTCATTTTTCATTATTCATTCTTCATCTATTAGCAAAAAATAAGAGGTAAATTAATTAATAATTTTTTGGTTCCATTTCGTCAACATAACCAAATCCATCTACAAAATCAGGTAAAATTATCTTTTTTTCTCTATTACTTTCCCATTCACTAACAAATTTTGATGTACAAAATTTCTTCTTTTATAAATTGGATATAAAATGTTAGAGCACTACATTTTTTATTTAATCATATTATAATTCTTATTTCATTTTTTATTGATCGGTTATTCTTTCTTATTCCGATCAATATATTATCCTTTTTCATTTTGCATGGATATGATGATATGTATATTTTATTGCTTTTAAGTTAATTGGATTGATATTAGGAATGTTTTCTATACATGAGTTAAGCCTATATAAATTTTATACAATAATAGAGGTCAAACATGCAAGGCACGTTCCCAGAACTAGTATTATTAAAAGTGGGAAGCTCAAACCTTCAAATTTTGATTGACATTTTACCCCTCCACTAAATTATTGTCTCTTCTTAATCGTCACACGAGCATCTGCTCTTGAAATGGACTACAATATGTAGATTGCAAGAAGGTAGTGTTTCGTACACCTGCATAATTCTTGAGTTCGGAGGCAAAATAGTCCATTTTTAAAACTAAAATACACAAAGGACCACTTACTTTTCTATTTAACCAAAACAGACAAATCTCTTAAAGTTGTGCATTTTACCTTTAATATTAACTGACTGCAAAAGACCGTAATCCAATAATTTCTTTTAAAAGTCGCTTATATTTAAGCGTTTTTCTTCATCATTATTTTTGAAGTCGCTCCAAATTGAATGATTTTGTTAACTTTTTATATTTTTTTAAAAAACAATTGCTCGCAGTTGAGTGATTTAGTTAACTTTTATTTATTTTTTAAAGTTGCTCTAAGTTGAGTGATGTTCTTACTTTTGGGTGGACACTTACTTTTGTACTTTTATAAGTATAATTATATCCCCTTTTCTCTAATTGAAGTGAAAAAATTAATTTAAATTTACTTTTCAAAAAAAGTTATTAAAAAATATATATATTCATGTAGGGGTATATTTGATATTTCTCACACATTTTTTTTTTCAATTTTCCGATTGAACAACTAATTTGAATTTATTATTTTGATAGTCAAAATATTTTTTTCACTAACTTTCTTTTAAAATCTGTCATATATACCCCCTTTTTACAGATACAAAATATAAATTACAATATATCAAAAAAAATTGTTTTGAATATTCTCCTTACTTTTTTTTCATTCACGGTTCTTTTTTTTATTTCTCATATTTTTACACTAAAGAATAAAAAATAAAATAAAAGAAGAATAATAAACTCATATAATGATAATCAATGAAGTCAAAAAATGTGTGAAAACGGTCATATATACCCCTACATGATCTTTTTTTTTTTAAAATAATCACTATTTGGATAAACCGGTATATGTGAGCCACTTTTGTAACGATGAGAGTATATGTGAGACATTTTTATAAAAGTAGGAGTATATGTGAGCCACTTTTACAACGAGGGTATATCTGTTCTAAATGACAGATTTGAGGGATATATCAAACTCTTTTCCCCTTAAATTATATAATTCTTCGTAACAAAGCTAATACGCTCCAACTTACTTGATACATTTTTCTATTTATTTCCACATAAAATAAGAAGTATAAAGTTAATTATATTGTTTTAAAAAAAAGTTAAGCAAATTGATCCATTTTGAGTGACTTCGAAAAACAAAAATTAAGAACATCACCCAACAAAGAGTGCTTAAAAATAAGTTTAAAAATTAAATAAAAGTTAAAAAAAATCTCCTAACTGGGAGAAACTTTATTTTTTTTAAAGAAAAAAAAATTTGACCAAATTGCTCAATTTGGAGCGACTTCGAAAAGAAAAATGATGAAGCAAAACACTCAAATATGAGTGACTTTTTTAAAAACAATTATTGGTTTAGTTAATATTAAAGACAAATCGCTCAACTTTGAGCGATTTGTCCATTTTGGTTAAATAGAAAAAGAAGTAGTCCTTTGTGTATTTTTAGTTAAAAAAAAATGGCCCTTTTGACTCCGAACTCAAGAATTATGCAAGTGTACGAAACAATACCTTCTTGCAATCTACTTATTGTAGTCAATTGCAAGCGCGGATGCTCGTGCTACGATAAAGAAGAGACAGTAACAAGGCAGCTCTCCTTTGGCATGTCAGCTGAAATATGTGATGAATATATAATTGCATGCCAATAGAGAGTAGCCCTATCACTATTTTCCTTATTATCATTCTCCAACTCTTCTTCTTTTTCTTCATTTTTCCGATTCTGGTTCATAATAGTAGAGCCTTCCAAACTTTTATAGACCATTGTTTCTCAGTTTAATTAAGAGACGGTATAAACCCCCAGAAAGAATTGGCATATCCAATGTGATTTTTCGTATGTTGTTGTTGCATTAGGGATTGCTTTTACAATTTCATTTCATGAAAGCAATTCCTCTGAAAATAGTTACTGAAAGGAGATGCTACATGATTTTATGCCTTTAAAGTGTGTGTCAGTTAACTCAAGGACCGTCAAACAATAAATCCTTCATGATATTCCTTTTTTTATCTCTTCCTGTTTTTTCTTCTCATTTTATGTTCTATGTTATGATTTTTTCTATTCATCATGTGCCTTTTGATTTCCCAAATTCCAGTATTCATTGCATTCTTAAATTCAAAAGCTTCCAAGTCTTTTACAGGCCAGGAAATCAAAAGTACTGCTTCTTCTGTCTTAGTTGGACTTAATAAAAGTTCAAAGGTGCTTGTTGAATTCTCTCATATAACTAAAATGTGTCGTCAATTATGCCCTTACTCTTAGGACATTTGAAGCTGACAATTCCAGCAACAGACAAAATAAGAGACAAGCATGTATTGACCATTTGAATTTCTTCCAGCAGCGCCAAATTTCTCTCACGCAAAACATTCTACCAGATATACCAACGTTAAATTTATAAAACATTAACTATCACATTTTATTTATACACGTAAGACTCCTCTGTCTTTGAGGAAGGAAAAAAACTGAAGCAACTTTTTTCTGGAATTAAAGTAAGACAGATAAATTGAAATAAAATTATTGTACAAAGTTGATAGTTTATTATGAACTAGTTTCTAGGGATGTCTACTGCACGTAAATATCGAGTCATGTAGTATGTAAATTTTAATTGATTAAATAGATATTTGGAAAATATGAATTGTCGTATGATGAATTGTTTATTGGGATCATAGTGAATGGTTATTGTCTAAATATACAAATTTGAACAATTAAATTGCCTCACGTCACTACAGCCTAGACATAGTGTGGTAGAAACTCATGAATACCACTTTGTCGTTGTAAAATACTATACAAAACGTCACTGCAGTGATTTGCTTCTCCGAAAAATGAAGGGCATCACGAACTCAAATTTATGTAAATCTCAATTATGTGAATATCAGAATCAAGTCTTCAACTAGAAAGCACAATTTTTCTTGAACAATTTGTGAGTCACCATCAAAAGTGTTTCATTGGACATCTTTTCTTATTAGAAATAGAAATCAAAGACAAGTAGAAAATGATTCCAAACAGATTTTTTTTGATCGAACGTAAGAAAATATATTCACCCAATTGGAAATATTACACCACCTTCTTATTGTACTCTAGAGGCAGGTCTAAACAAAAATCGCCTCTCAAAGTAACTCATTTAGCCAACATGCTTACATGAACTTAAGAATAGTAGCTATTGTAGTTATAACTAGTATGAAAATCCATTTAAAATTTTGTTGACTAGCAGTATGTATCATCAAGATCACGATATTTGTTTCGAACTCTGTCCTCCTTGTTTCGTTTCAACAACTTGAACCCTTCTTTTGTTACTTTCATTCCAAACATCGTAAACAACAATGGAAAATCCAACTCACAATATTGTCCAGCTGGTTCTGCTCTTTGTCTTTTGAGCCACCCACAATACTACTTAAGCATCCCAATCCTCAATTTGTTGTGATATCCTCAGCCATTTGAGTATCTGTTTTAGGGGCAGATCTTGAGGGGGATGAGGGTGTTCCCCCAAACCACCTTGGAGAAATGTTACATTATATATAAGGTAATTTATTCAATTTATTATGTATACAAAGAGGTTTTGAATCCCCTGAATACAGAAGTAGAGGTTGTCTTAGTGTTGGAGTTAGGGTTTTAGAAGAAATGAAGAGTAATATCCATACATTTCATTCGTTCAAACCAGATGCATGAAGGGCCATTCGTCTATGCATTTCATCAGCTTCAACGAAATGCAAAATGACCCTTCCAGTTGGATATGTGGCCATTTCCAAGCATTGGAATTACATATATGATAAATTCATTTTTTGTCATGAATGGCAATGTTCTGTAATTAAGAGGTTAGACTAAGCCCCTTAGACTATTTTTTCAAGGATTAGTATTATATTATCCAGGAACCTTTACTTGAAGTATAGTAATATTCTCTCGTCCCAATTTATGTGATATAGTTTGACTTGATATGAAGTTTAAAAAAGAAGAAAGACTTTTGAAACTTGTGGTCTAAGATAAATTATAGATCTTTGTGTGGATATAAATCATTAATGAAGGGTAAAATGAGTTTTTTAAAGTTGAATTGTTACTAAATATAGATTTTTTGAGACTGTCTAAAAAGGAAATTGAGTATACCATCTGAGAAGTCTTTTACAGTTTGGTTCTGTCATGGAGGAAAAGAATATTTGTGTAGACTAATGCAGAAGTAGGACTATACAAAAAATGTCTTCTTGCAATCTACTCATTGCAGTACATCGTCCCACCCTACGGGAAATATAGTTTCAGCTTTTAGGAAGAATAATGCAGATGTTGGTCATACCACTGGTGGATACGGTACGTAAGCAGTGGTTTAGCAAATTTTGCATAAGAATTACACTAAGCAGATACAGTAACAGGGCAGCTCACCTTTGGCATGTCAGCTTAAATATATAGCTGCATGCCAATAGAGAGTAGCCCTACCACTGTTTTCCTTATTATTATTCACCAACTCTTCTTTCTTTGTGTTAGGATATTAAGAAGAGACAATAACAAGGCATCTATCCTTTGGCGTGTCAGCTGAAATACACAACTGGATCGAGAGTAGTCGTATAACTATTTCGCTTATAAATACAAGTATATATTTTCCTTCACCAACTCTCTTTTTTTCTCATTTTTCTGCTTTTGTTTCATCACAGAAGAGCCTTCCAAGCCTATATAGTTAATTCCTTTTATGTTTAGGATATGGTATAAACCCATGGAGAATCAACATATCCTGTCATTTTTATGATGTGTGGACTGTGAATTTATCTTCTTGCTTTTTCTAGGGTCGGAAAATGAATAACTTTTGTATCTCATTAGCATTGTATTTTGTGAAGCTCCTTTATGAAAATTTTCATCAAATTCCTCCTATTGACTCTGCCATGAATTCAAGATGTAGAAAAAAAGTCGTTGAAAGGAGGAGATGCTGCTTGATTTTGTGACTATGAAGTGAGTCACTTGAGTACTCTTTTACAACATATCCTTCGTCATATTCCTCTCCCCTTTTCCATCTACTTTTCTATTTCAGATTTGTTTTAGCTTTCATGTGGCTTTTCGATTTTTAAAGTGCCATTCTCACTTAATTAGGTGCTTTTTGTGTGTATGATGAAGTGTTCTTGACTCTTTTACAACATATCCTTGGTCATATTCTTCATCTTCCTCGTCTTTTTTCTGTATCAACATTTCTTTGCAAGGTAGTATTTTCTTTCATGTGGGGTTTTGATTTTCCGAGTGTCAGTCTCACATAATATAACGACCTGATCCCGTCGTTATGGAAAATCTAATGGGGAAAGAATTGGGGCCAGAAAAACTTTTGAGTAGTAACTTGGAAATTCTTAGCCTAGTCCAGATTTGGATGAAATCTGAGTCATGTGAGGTCTAGAAAACTCTGGTAATGAATGAGAGATCTTATTATGAATTTGATTACATGAGTATATAGCTAAGACGTTAAGGAACCCGTACGACTTTACATAATCAAATTCGGGTGAGTAAAACTCCCGAAACTGATCTTAGCGTAAATGGATAATTTTTTTGTGTCATGGGATAAAGATATGATGTGAAATGGGGGTTTGGAACTCTTCAATTAGCTCACTATTTCCGTGGAAGCCGCAAAGGCGGGATTTTCCCGCCAGGACGGGCCGCTGTAGCGGGATGAGGTCCGTTGTGGCTAGACAGTCGCGACTTAAGTCAGAAATAAACCCCAAAATGCCATTATTCTGCAATTTTTATTTTTGAGAGCTAGGAGACGACCCTAGATGAGTTCTTGACTATTTACCATGAAATGTTGTGCTAAAGGTAAGGTTTTCACTCCACAATTCCGTTTTTCGATCCGTAGAATGTAAGATCTTGATTGTATATCGTTGGGGGAGGGTTTTGAATGGTTTTGGATGGTAAGAAAAACCCTAGCTGCACCTTAGACTCATAATTTGGGTCTTGGATTATTGGGTTTGTCATGATCCGGGAAAATTAGATCTTAATTATTGATCCCCATATTGAATTGTTTATTTGTAGACCTAGAGCAAGCGGAATGAATCCGGAAAAGGAAGAATCAAGTTTCTTAGGAGGATTCAAGCTTTGTTCGAGGTAGGTGATGGTTGTGATTTAATATTTTTGTGATGTATGTTAGTAATTGCTTCATTGTAATGCATGTATGTATGCGAATGTTGCACTATTGATCACACATATTGTAAATGAGTATGAATGAATGATTGTATGCCATGAATCAACACTTGATTGTATGATTATGAGAATACACATTGTGATTGTGATTGTGATTGTGGTATGTTGAATGTATCAGGTGTCAAAATCTGACAAACTAACTGGGATCGAATGTCACTTACCGACATACATATTGGAACGGGTGTCACGATCCGACACACTAACTTGGAACGGGTGTCACGATCCGGCACACTAACAGTTTGGGTATGGGTTCCATGAGAGGACCATCGAATTTGGTTTTATGAGAGGACCATTGACTTGTTATATATATGTGTGTTATTGAAGAATGGGGAATTGTACATTGATCCTGAAACGATGACTGATATTCTATATGTTCGGTATATGTTTTTTTACTGTGTTGTGATTACTTACTTATATTGCACTTAATGGGATAGCCGCGTGATCCTACGAGTACACTGTGGTTCTGTACTGATACTGCACTTGCTCGTTCTTTGTTGAGTACAAGGCATCTTCAGGCAGCTATTTATAAACCTCAGCGAGGAGATCAGTGATCGAGACCAGATTTCAAGGGTGAGCCAGTTCTTTTAGGCTGCCATGGAGTCCTTACTATTGTTTAGTCCATTTTGTTTGGACTTAGACAGTTTAGATATTTCTTATGTTAGTTGGGGTTGTACCGCTTTTTCTTAGACTTGTTGAAGTTTAGATGTTTTGGTACAATGACTTTCAGGTTCTAGGGGTTGTTCTTCCGCATTAGTTTAGTTAGTGTTATTGAAACCTTTGGAGTTTATGGGAACTCTATATAAATTCTATATTTAAACCTGCTTACGTATCTTTAAATATCTAGTTTTGGGGTTAGTTGGTTAGTAGTAATGGTTCTCCCACCGGAGGATTAGTGTGGGTGCCAATCACGGCGGTCTGGGTCGTGACAAAGTTGGTATCAGAGCCCTAGGTTCGTTGATCTCATTCTACCAAAACGAGTCTAGTAGAGTCTTGCGGAACGGTACGGAGACGTCTGTACTTTTATTCGAGAGGCTATAGGACTTTAGGAAATCTTTTTGTTTCTACTCCTTTTGTGCTATTACTTGAATCCAATTGGTATTTGGGTGATACAAATTGGTATCTTTCCTCCTCCACTCTATGGTCCGAACTAGACCAACAGAAGTGGTAACACCATCACTAGCAAGAAAGGATGTGTATAGACTACCGACAGTTGAATAGGGTCACCATTCGGAACAAGTATCCACTGCCTCGGATAGATGATCCTTCTAACCAGTTACAGGGTGCATCCATTTTCTCTAAGATTGATTTAAGGTTTGTCTATCATCACTTAAGGATTAGACCTGAGGATATACCAAAAACAGCATTTAGGACCCGCTATGGGCTCTATGTGCCTCTAGTTATGTCATTTGGGTTGACACATGCACCTGCAGCTTTCATGAGTTTGATGAATGGGGTGTTTCAAACCATTTCTTGATTCGTTTGTTATAATATTTATTGAGGACATCTTGGTTTATTCAAAAAGTGAGGAAGATCATGCCGACCATCTTCGTATTCTTCTGGGTGTTCTTGGGAAACAAAAGTGGTATGCAAAATTTTCTAAGTGTGAATTTTCGTTGACTTTGGTTGTCTTTTTGGGGCATGTAGTTTCAAGGGAAGGGGTAATGGTAGATCCCCAAAAGATTAAAGCAGTCAGGAATTGGGTCTGACCTAGTTCTTTGGCTGAAATTAGGAGTTTTGTAGGGATCGCTAGCTACTATCGTCGCTTGTGAAGGGATTAACGTCAGATTTGCAGATTCAAGTTTATAGGTGACAACATTCAAGAAGTTTTGGTAAGGGACAATTATATAATAAACACCATTACTTGGGAAAATGCATTTAGTATTGTTACCATAACATGTATGAGTTGTTTAGCGAATGATGAAATTAAGTTATGCCAATTGAGGTTAGAAGCTATACTACGATTTCATGGATTGATTGTATATCAAAAAGGGTCAGGATATGACTTCTCCAATAGTAGCGATGATTACTTGGTTAAGTTATTAAGTGTGTTAAAATTATGGAGAGCCTGGGTATATGAGGAGGAACTCAACGAGGCCGTGGAGACTGGGGAAATGGTAATGCAGGTAGAAGAGTAGTGCAGCCAGGCAAGGAGGTTTCCTGTCAAGATGACAGGGCTCAGTTTTATGCCTTTTCGGGCAAAGACCGGGGGTGAGGTGTTTGATGCAGTGATCAAAGGTACTATTCTTATTTGTGACCGGATGGCTACTATTTTGTTTGATCCGGGTTCTACTTATGCATACGCGTCAGTTCAGTTTATCTTGGGATTTGATGCGGTTTGTGATGTGCTTGATGCCCCCATCCATGTTTCTACCCTAGTTGAAGAGTCAGTCATAGACACCGATGTATATATTGTTTGTCCTGTTGTGTTTATAGATTTTCAGACTTGGGTTGATTTGGTTATGCTGGATATGACTGACTTGATATAATCTTAGGCATGACTTGGTTGTCCCCCTATTATGATGTGCTTAATGGTAATGCTAAGTCGGTAACTCTAGAGATCCAGGGTAGGGAAAGATTAGAGTGGGAAGGGGGTACAAGCTTATGTCAGCTAAGGTCGTATCTTTCGTGCAGGTAGGAAACTGGTGGGGTAGGGTTGTTTGGCTTATTTGGCTCATATTCGGGATGTTGAGGTTGAGTCTCCCTCTATTGAGTCTATTCCTGTCGTGTCTGAATATAGAGGAGTATCTCCTACTGATTTGTCTGGTATGCCTCCAGATAGAGATATAGATTTCTGCATTGATTTGGAAACTGGCACTCGCCCCATCTCCATTCCTCCTTATCGCATGGCTCTGGCAGAATTGAGAGAGCTTAAAGCTCAAATCTAGGAGCTTTTTGATAAAGGTTTCATCCGTCCTAGTGCTTCCCCGTGGGGTGCTCCTGTCTTGTTTGGTAAGAAGAAGTAGGGTAGTTTGAGGACTGGTGATTTTATCTTAAGCCATAAAGGAGTGGATTGATACCGGAATGACTAGCTTATGGATAAACAAAGTCCCATTGAGTATACTTGGGTGAAGATAATTGAAGATTTTAGTAAGAAAGTGCGTATAAAATTGGGTTAGTCATTTGAATTTGATCGGTATACCTGAGTTGAGGTGTCATGTCGATGAAAAGGTTGACTTCGTAGTGATAGCCAGGGCTAACTGGGCATAATGATAATAAGAGTCCGTGATAGATTGTGATGGGATGCAACTATATAATAAGTTTGTTGGTTAAGAAAAAATTGTACAGTAATTACGACTTGCGAGTATCTAAGGTTGTGATTTTCTAATAATTGGTGAGTAACGTGGTTGTATGGAAAGTTTTAAGAGATGGTGGGACACCACTCGAATAGAATTTAAAAGAGCTAGAGTCATAATGAAAGAAAAATAGTGGGATGTTGTACAACCTTTAGAGAAAGGCGAGAGAAAGAATATTTTATTTGATTGCAAAGGCTAAAAAGGTATCTTTCGAGGGGTAGATAATTAGGTTTAGAGATGCGTGATTTCATTCATTTTGTTGTGGCTATGGTAATAGTGTCACAAGTCCATCAGATTTGTTAAAAACTATTGTAAAATTCTTGAGAAAAGAGTGTATAGACATTAACTCGATTGTGATTATAAGTGCTTGTTTTTGTTTCGAGTTTAGTAATGAGCACGATTGAATTTTTAGCGAAAGATATTGTAAGATCGATGGAGAGGCGATCAGTGATAAGCAAAGATCCATGAATTCATAAAAAATCTTTAAGGTATAAGCTAATGTTGATAGATAAGGGGATTGGGTTATACGGTTGAATTTACAATTCAGATTTTTCATTGTAAGTCTACATTTGTGGTGATATATTTTGTCAAGGTATGAAATTACAAGGTGAGAAATGATCAATTGTATTAGGTATTGAGAAATTGAAAGGACTTACAGCTGGGTTGAGTCGTAAAGTTGATTGTTGTTGATTGTTAAAGTACCTATGAAAGGTTTTCATTTAAAAAGTGTTGGTTTAGAGTAAGGTAAATGGTCGGAAGTGTTATGATGGCTGTTAGTATTGAGAGTGTGGGCTTCAATGGAAGGATGTGAAGAGTATATGGAGTCAAGTGAATGGAAATGGTTGGTATCGACTCTTCAGAGGAAAACCTTTAGTGTTATTCGATAAATTCTTATGTGACCATCTATTTCATTTTGTACATGGCTGTGAGTATGATGCACTAGCTATGCTCACGCGTGTTTTCACTTTTGTGGGTGGATCCCTAGTGGTGGATCAAATGTACTGATCCTGCGATGTTCTCTTGGTGGAGTGGGATGATTGGAAAGATTTGGTTATTTCAGATGACATAATTGGTGTTGTCTTAGAGTTTTTAAAGTATTTCACTAATTCTACATGTACCTCCTTGCTTATGATAATTCATATAAGAGCTACCATGCATTATTACGGTTGTCCGACAAGCTTAATATTCATCTAGTCGTCGAGGTAATGTATAGATTGTGTGTCGTTGAATGTGGGAATCATTGGGTCCAATTCTATTGTTCTTAAGAGGTAAGCTACAATTACTAAATCTAGCATTTCGATAGTGTTGTTGGAGGGTTTGTATGTATGGACATATCCCTTGATGAGTATCTGATGTCTAAAGATCAATTTTTTTATAACTTCAGCTCATGGAAATTTATGTTGTGAGAAGGAGATATTGATAAGAACTATGATTGTTTGAGTATCATGAGTGTGTGTTGGTTGGTTCGGGTCCACCTCTAATTGTAGCGAGTATTGATTTAGAATTTTATCATGCTTATGTGAGAACTTGATAACATGTGGCAGACGTGTGTACGATCAACTTTGCTGGTTATTGAGAATTGCTTTTGATGTTAGTTAAGTTTACGTACAACAATATTTATCACTCGAGATGACTTCATTGATGCACTGTATAGGAGGGGATGTAGGTCTCCCAGTGGTTGGTTTGATGCATTTGAGGTGGGAACTTTTGATGAGAATCATTAGGGAATGCGAAATTTATTCGGGAGATGTTCTAGCAGCTTAGATCAGGCATAAAGAGTATGCAGACAGGAAGGTCAGATATTTGGAGGTTATGAGGAGGAGCCTATAGCCATTCTAGATAGGGAAGTTTGCAAGTTAAGGTCAAAGGATATTGCATCTGTAAAAAATCAATGGAAGCATCGTCCGATTGAGGAAGCTACTTGGGAAATTAAGAAGGACAGTAAAAAATCAATGGAAGCATCGTCCGATTGAGGAAGCTACTTGGGAAACCAAGAAGGACATGCGAGACAAGTAACCCCAGCTATTCGACGAATCAGATACTACTCTACTCTTATTTTAGCCAGTCTTCCTGTCACGACCCAGGGGTACCACCTAGATGTAACAAGGCGTATTCAACCCCGAAAGGTCTCATACAAGCTCCTTAGCATATCATAACATAAAGCAATAGAAATGATGCAGAATTTAAAACTTTATCCATACAATCGAAGTCTTTTATAAAAGCAAGAGGAAGTCTAGACTTGTCTCAATTAGCCATCTATTACAATCCTTGAACCACGATAGGGACACAGCCCGTACTACATAGTCCAAAAATGAAATACTAGAAAGGAACTACAAGTGACTCATCCGTCCTCGAATCATGAGGACTCACCACAAGCTAGGAGAATAGTCGATCCAAGCTTTAACCAATAGAAGATCAACTCAAGAACTGGACCCTACACTTGGGAAAATGTAGGAAAATATGGTTAGCACAAAAATGCACTAAGTATGATAGCCATGCATAAAAATATTAAAATCATGCTAAAAGGGACATTTTAGTTGAAAACCATGCTATATGCCAATTTTGAACATCATCTTAGAAATAGTTGAAAAACGAAACTCATAAACATAACTCATGTATAGATCATCATATCATAGAGGATAACAACATAATCATAAGCATAACCTCCATCATAGACATATGTAAACATTAATTATCATGAGGCATAGTTCATATACACAGTCAATACTTAGATCATCATATCATAATATAACCATCTCATAAGTAACCCTAAGTTATACTTGTGCAATGCATAGATAAGACCCCATAATCCCATCTATACTAAGTACCATATTTAGGCCACCATAATCATACTTACCATTATTTGATCTCATCCTTTGTTAATACTCATAGACGAGGAAACATTCACTTTTAGTAAGTCATATCAAGGAATGCAACTCATAGCAACAATCCCCATTAAGCATACATCATTTCATAGACCTTCATGACATAAGAGGAACACACCACAACTACTCTTAAAGCCTACTTGTGCAATGCATGAATGAGATCCCATACTCCCACCCACACTAAGTAGTGCTTCTTGAGGAGCCATAGTTCATAATCATTCATTGTGGGGGTAAGCCTTAACCGACATAGACCATGTGAGAAAATCATAGAATCCGGTGTTACCCACACCGAAAAGGGTATCCTACTTGCCTAAGGTAGAACCATTAATTTAGCTTTTAGGTGGATCCACTAGCTAAGGACCTATGAGGTCACATAGTTATGGGACAAGGAGATTGCTACTAGATACTCCACCTCAACTCACATTTGGGTATCCATCTCAAGAGATTGCTTCTAGAAACCCCGCCTCAACTCACGTATGGGCTTCCATCTGATCAATATCCACTCGGTGCTCAGCATTATTCCCCACGGAGTACTTATCATAACATTACTTGAGTTCATTTTTATGGAAGAATGTATCAACACTCAATCCAACATCATTCATAGGATAGCTCATAGATTCAATAGGTGAGAATAGAATTTCAACCTAAGAATCATCATATTGTGAGAAAACCTTTCACAACATGTCATCATCATTCATAGGTGTATAATTGAGAATAGCCTTTCAATCAACACAACATCATTATCATAATCATGGAAACTTCATTCATACTTCATTCATAAGTGTGTGTGTGTTAGAATAGCCTTTCAACAACACCACAATTACATCATGGTCATAATCAATTTACTCTCAAAGTATTCATAAAGCATGTACATAAACCTCATAATCATGCATAATTCTTATAATTTTCCCTTCAAGGACCATAGATCACATTCAATCAATACATGTAGAATTACTACATTAGACATGGATAATAACATGATTCAATTAGCACAATTACTACAAGCATAATTTTATAAAATTCTTCTATAATCAACAAACCCACATTCCAAGATCATAATTGAGTAATATGGGCGGTTTCATGGGTTCTTGGGGGATTTCAGCATATATCAACAATAAATCATCAATTCAATCATAATCCATCATAAATAAATCATTAAAAATATTTTTGAAAGGAACCCATGACCTTGGAATCAAACCCTAACTTTTGGGGATTTCTATCTTTGAAATTGGGGTTTTGAAGGGGCTCCATGGATGAAGAGCTACCATACCTTAGTGAAGAATTCCCAGGAATTTGAGAAGAAAACCTACCTTGTTGAACCCTAGCTCCAACTTCATTCTTCTTCTTCTTTGAAGTTCTAGAGTGAGAAATAATTTGGGGAAGATGAACTTTGGGGTTTTCTTTTGGATTCTAGGGAGAATGACTTAATTTGGGGAATTTTAAGAGTAGAAGGCTTATACACTTTACTAGATGAGGAGCAAAGCGACGTAGTATCGAATTAGGAAAATAAAAAAAGACCCCTAAGACTCCCACTTAAAAGTTGCAGATTTGCTCGTTTTAGCTCGCCAAGGGCACTTGGAGACTCACCAAGAGGTCCCTTGGCTCGCTGAAATTTCCAGTGGCCACACCATGGAGGCAGACCACTAAGCAAGGAGGGGGGACCTTTGGGCGATGCACCAACCAGGTTGGGAGCCCCGACCTAGCTCACCCAATTTTCCAGAACGTTGGACCCCCCCCCTAGGCAGTCCAATGGGCGACTGTAGCTCCACTTGGCTAACCGCCAAGGCACTTGGGCGATGGTACTTCCCATCTCCAAGTGGGTCAAGGAAACCTCAATGTTTTCATTCGACTAGTTCCAATGAATGACAGGCCCTTGCCCATTTTCCTTGACATCAACCCCCACGTTTAGCTTTAGTTAGCCTACTAAGTTTCCGGGGTGTTACACTTCCCTAGTTGATCACTCGGGGATGAGTTATGGGTAAATTGGTATCTATAGTAACGACTTGATCCCATCGTTAGTGAAAAGCCAATGGAGAAAGAATTGGGGCCTAAAAAACTTTTGAGTAGTAACTTAGAAATTCTTAGCCTAGTCAAGATTTGGATGAAATCTGAGTCATGTGACGTCTAGGGAAACTTGGTAATATATGAAAGATATAATTATGAATTTGATCATATGAGTAGATATCTAAGACGTTAAGGATTCCGTATGACTTTACAAAATCGAATTCGGGCGAGTAGAACTCTCGAAACTGATCTTAGCGTGAACGGGTAATTTCTGAGTGTCATGGGATGAAGATGTGTTGTGAAATGAGGGTTTGGTACTCTTAAATTAGCTCATTATTTCCGTGCAAGCCACCAAGGCGAGATTTTCCCGCTAGGGCAGGGCCGCTGTAGTGGGATGAGGTCCGCTGTGGCGGGACAGTCGCGACTTAAGTCGGAAATAAACCCCAAAAATGCCATTATTCTACAATTTTCATTTTTGAGAGCTAGGAGACGACCCTAGACGAGTTCTTGACAGTTTACCATGAAATTTGGTGCTAAAGGTAAGGTTCTCTCCCAAATTTAATTTTTCGATCCGTAGAATGTAAAATCTTGATTTTATATCATTGGGGGAGGGTTTTGAACGGTTTTGGATGGTGGGAAAAACCCTAGCTGCACCTTAGGATCATAATTTGGGTCTTGGGTTATTGGGTTTGTCATGATCCAAGGGAATTAGTCGTTAATTGTTGATCCCCGTATTGAATTGTTTGTTTGTAGACCTAGAGCAAGCGGAAAGAATTCGGAAAGGAAAGAATCAAGTTTCTTAGGAGGATTCAAGCTTTATTCGAGGTAGGTGATGGTTTTGATTTCATGTTTGTGTGGTTTATGTTAGTAATTTCTTCATTGTAATGCATGTATGTATGCGAATGTTGCACTATTGATCACACCTATTGTAAATGAGTATGAATGAATGATTGTATGCCATGAATCAACACTTGCTTGTATGATTATGAGAATATACATTGTGATTGTGATTGTGGTATTTTGAATGGATCGTGTGTCACGATCTGACACACTATCTGGGATCGGATGTCACGTACCGACATACATATTGGAACGAGTGTCATGATCCAACACACTAACTTGGAACGGGTGTCACGATCCGGCACACTAACAGTTTGGGTATGGATTCCATGAGAGGGCCATTGAATTGGGTTCCATGAGAGGACCATTGACTTGTTATATATATGTGTATTATTGAAGAATGGGGAATTGTACATGGATCCTGAAACGATGACTGATATTGTATATGTTTGGTATATGCTTGTTTACTGTGTTGTGATTACTTGCTTATATTACACTTATTGGGATAACTGCATGTGATCCTACCAGTACACTATGGTTATGTACTGATACTGCACTTGCTCGTTCTTTGTTGAGTACCGGGCATCTTCAGACGGCTATTGATAAACCTCAGCTAGGAGATCAGTGATCGAGACCGGATTTCAAGGGTGGGCCAGCTCTTTCAGGCAGCCATGGAGTCCTTCCTATTGTTTAGTCAATTTTCTTCGGACTTAAACTTTTTAGGTATTTCTTCTTTTAGTTGGGGTTGTACCCCTTTTTCTTAGACTTGTTGAACTTTAGATGTTTTGGTACAATGACTTTCAGGTTCTAGGGGTTATTCTTCCGCATTAGTTTGGTTAGTGTTATTGAAACCTTTGGAGTTTATGGGAACTCTATATAAATTATGCATTTAAACCTGCTTTCGTATCTTTAAATGTCTAGCTTTGGGGTTAGTTGGTTAGTAGTAATGGTTCTCCCACTGGAGGGTTAGTGTGGGTGTCAATCACGACGGTCTGGGTCGTGATACATAATTTCTTCTAGGATGTAACAATTTTTTATTTTGTCTAGAACACAAATATGTAAATTTTCTCCAATTAATTACACAACTTCCTATGTCATTAATTCCTAAATTTATTCATTCAAATGAAAAAATAATTATTTTAAGTTGTTGATCACGCACACACTTCTCTTATCTCCAAAATGAAACATATCACTACTAGAAATAAAGGTATTCCCATCGTGAATCAACGAAAAAATTGTCAGAGGGTCAAAAAATAAACATGAATTTTCCATGGAACAGCTCAGTGGGTAAAATAAGATACCTTGCATAAAAGAACATAAAAGAGATGTACAAAAACATCCAAAAAGGGAGTAGACCAGTACACTTATTTCATATCATGAAACTACTCCCTCTGTCCAACAATAGTTGTCCACTATTGACTTTGCACACTTCTTAAGAAACTATAAATAGAAGGATAATTTTACTATATCATCCTTTTAATATAATAAATATAATATCTTAAAAAATGTAATAGGAAAATGACTATAATTAATGATAAGGTTAAATAAGGAATTAAGTGTAAAATTATCTATTGATTTCATAAAGTGCACAAGTATTGTTGGACATCCCAAAATAATATAGTGGACAACTATTGTGGGACGGAAGGAGTATTTACTACCAGCAATAACTAACTAGACCATGTAGTGGCCAGTGCTAGCAGAGGTGATTTTCTACTAATCGTGATGCCACTGCCTTCGGTCATATCCAAATCTTACAGTTTTAACCCTTCTAGTAACGCAAAATTGAACTTGTGCACAAGCCTTGCTAATGCTAGCTCATTTATCACAACAGCAAAAGCAGTTCTGAGCTGCCCCTTCTGCCTGCTCCAAACGGAATCAACTCAAAGTTTAATCCTTTGACATCAATAGTACTATTAAAGAACCTCTCTGATCAGTGCTCCTTTGGATTTTCCCATGATAAAGGATCTTTTCCGATTGTCCAAGCATTGATAATGACTTGAGTTTCAGCGGCTATATGGTAGCCAAGTAAATTTACCTATTTTATTGAATCTCGAGGAACTAATAGTGGAATCGGTGGATGAAGCCTGAGAGTCTCTTTGATCATTGCTTTCAGATAGTGCATATTGTTGGATAGTAAAGAAAGAACAAACAACGTATAAGAAGAAAAAAGAAGAATTGCAGAGAACTTTCACGTTATATTTCTGATACTTTTAAAGCAAATACATACGACACTTTAAATAGGAATTAAGACTCAACCACCTAAGAGAAACATGACAGACAAACTTAACCACAACCTTATCCACTAAGCTAAATATTAACTAACAGAAGATACGCATTGACTCAACTAGGACTCCTAACAAACATGTGTTATTATGCCAATTAAATAGGAACCTCTAATTACGTTTGAATCATTATTCAACACTCCCCCTTGATTCAAAATTACAAACTCCAAGTTTCGGCCGGAACTGATCATGCTTGGCTTGTGGGAGTGCCTTGGGGAGAACATCTGCAATTTGATCCCTTATACCGCAAAACTTCAACTCTATATCACCTTTTGCTATGTGGTCAGGAATGAAATGATAGCGGATGTCTATGTGCTTTGTTCTGTTTTGAAAAGCCGGATTCTTTGTCATTGTAATTGTTTCCTTGTTATCACAGAATATTCTTATCGCACCCTCTTGCTGATAGAAAACATCAACTAACATTCTTCGTTACCATAAGGCTTGACAAGCTTCTGAAGTTACAGCAACATACACTACTTCCGATGATGATAATGCAAGCACCTACTACTTCTTTGAGCTCCAAGAAATCGCTCCAGATCCTAAATTGAAAACATTTCCAAAATTACTATTTATGTTATCTATACTTCCTACCCAATCACTATCAGTGTATCCTGTCAAGCTGAAATCTGCATCTTTGGAGTACCAAATCCCGAAGTGAACTGTCCCAGCAACATAACGCAAAATTCTTGGCAGCACCAAGATGTTGGTTGGTAGGACTATGCATATACCTAGACAACATACTAAATAAAAACATAATATCAGGATGAGTATGTGTCAGGTAGTTCAAACCTCCAATCAAGATTCCGTAGTAACTAGGATCGGCAAGATCTGTTCCATCTTCAAGATGAAATTTTTCATTTGCATCATGGGTGTGGAAGCCGCTTTACAAGTATGCATACCGAACTTGAACATGAGGTCTTTTGCATATTTCATTTGAGAAACAAAAATTCCATCTTCTTCACGTTTCACTTGAAGACCAAGAATCTATTGCAAAATACCTAAATCTGATATTTCAAACTCCTTCATATGTAAGATTTAAATTCAGCAACTAAATTTTAACATGACCCCATATAAATCATGTCATCCACATAGAGACAAACTACCAAAAAATTACTCGTACCTTGTTTCTTTACATACAACATAGGCTCATTCTCACTCCTTTTAAATCCATTCTTCAGGAAGTATGAGTCAATTTTGTTGTACCATGCCCGTGGTGCTTGTTTTAGCCCATAAAGAGCCTTCTTGAGCTTTTATACTTTGGTCTTATTGCCACTAACACCAAAAACCCTCAGGTTGGGAAACATAAACTTCCTTTTCCAAATCCCCATTTAAGAATGCAAATTTAATATCAAATTGATAAACGGGCCAACTCAGTTTAGCAACAAAAGATAAGAGTATTCTCACCATTTCAAAGCGAGCGACAGGTGAAAACGTCTCATCGTAATCAATACCTTGATGTTGTGAATATCCTTTAACTAAAAGCCTTGCTTTGTATCGTTGTATGCTCCCATCTGCATGACACTTGATTTTGAACACCTATTTGAGTCTAATGGGTTCCTTTCTTTCCGGTAGATTCACAAATTCCCATGTCTGATTCTGCTCAATTGCTAGCATCTCTGCTATTATTGCGTTTTTCATGCTTGACTCTCTACAGCTACTTGAAACAATTGGGTTCAGTAACATACAAAGCAAAAGAACAATTTTCATGAATCTCCCTTAACAATCTGAATTTCGCTGGTGGAGTCTCACTAGAAGAATCTCTTGAAGAAGAACTGCTGCCACTTGCTGGAGCAGAGGTTCTTGATTGATGAGTAGCAAGGATGCTACTTGTTAGAGAAGAGCTGGATGCGCTCCCTGGAACAGAAACTGCTGCAGGTTCTTGCTCAAAAGCTACACCAGTAGGCGACAATTTAATATTCGAACTAACATTCCTAGAATCAAAGTTCCAGCTAGCATCTTCATTAAACATAACATTCTACTGATCACAATTTTTCCACTCAGTCGATTATATAGCTTATAAGCTTTGGATTGTGTACTATATCCAACAAATATACATTCTTTGATTTTTCATCAAGCTTATATCTAGCTTGGGAATTCACCAAAGAATAAGCTATACATCCAAAGACACGTAAGTGGCTTACCTTGGGCTTATTACCTCTCCATGCTTCATATGGTGTTCGATTAAGAACAGCCTTGGTGGGTGAAATTTTCATCATGTAGACAGCAGTAGCAACAACTTCAGCCCAAAAATATTTTGGTACACCTCTAGCTTGCATCATGCTTCTACCCATTTCAACAACTGTCTGATTCTTTCGTTCGGTGACACCATTCTGCTCCGGAGTATATGGTGATGTGAGCTCTCAGTGAATACCATTTTCCTTTCAATAGGTGTTGAATTCATTTGATATAAATTCACCACCTCTATCTGCTTGAATAGTCTTGATTCTACAACCACTTTGCCTCTCAACAAAAGACTTCTATTTCTTGAAATTCTCAAATGTTTCAAATTTGAATTTCAAGAAATATACCCAACTCATTCGACTATAATCATCCGTAAAAAATAGAAAATATCGACTTCCACATAAGGACTCAACACTTATAGGACCACATAGATCAGCATGCACAAATTCAAGACAAATAAAAGCTCTCCAAGACTTGCCGACCGAAAATGAATTTCTATTTTTCTTCCCATACACACATCCTTCACAAAATTCTAGAGCATCAATTCTAGGAAAACCAAGAACCGTATTTCTACGACCTAATAATTGTAACCCCTTTACATTTAAATGACCATACCGCAAATGCCACAAATTAGCTTCC
This sequence comes from Solanum etuberosum, assembly GCA_029582245.1. Classification (NCBI taxonomy): domain Eukaryota; kingdom Viridiplantae; phylum Streptophyta; class Magnoliopsida; order Solanales; family Solanaceae; genus Solanum; species Solanum etuberosum. Next base: position 162,646 of record JAJONR010000343.1, read on the forward strand.
GTATTGCCTTTGGTAATTAATGAAAAACTTTTAACATCAGAATCTTCAAGAGGAAACATTCTATTTTGAGTCATTTGAATGTCAAAATTTTTGTGTCCTGAATTTTTATCTTGAATGCTACGGGAATCGTCATCAAACAAAATAGAATATCAACAATTCATCAGTTGCCCAACACTCAACAAGTTATGGGACAGATAAGGAACATACTGCAATCATGGAGAATTTTGACATTACCATGAGAAGTTTTTAGAGCGATTGTGCCTTTCCCGTCAACTGTCATTGCCTTGTCATTTCCAAGACGAACTTCTAACTTCTCTGATTCATCAAGTTCTTTTAACAGTGACCTTCTGCCCGACATGTGGTTGGAGCAACCACTAACAATGATCCATATGTCATCTGAACCAACATTTATTGTGGAGCGAGCCATGAACAGATTACCCTCCTCTTGTTGTTTCTCAGTGAAATTGTCATATTGTTGTTCATCCTTCTGTTTAGTCCAGTGAAAAACAGAAGAATAGAAATTAATTCACAAACTAAAATCTGAAAAATGTATCAGAATCTGGAAAAACAAAACAGAAAGAAGATCAAGCCCATTGAATGCACAGTGTCCCCTTAAGGAAATTATTCCCCTCTAGTATCCGAGGTTTGATTTGGAATATGTCCTCCCAGGATAGAATGATCTCAATCACCAGTGTATTGATACCCAAAACGCTGGTGTCAGCGAACCACTCAACAGCAGTAAAGTACACGAAGAAAAATTTGTGCAGAAGAAGAAGAAGAAATCAGAAATTTTCGTAAGTAAAAAGTCTGAAGAATCACTGGTATTTATAGGC
>JAJONR010000344.1:0-219890 GCA_029582245.1 Solanum etuberosum
CCCAATATACCTTGCCATGGGTATAGAGGCATGACTGTGGCGTGATCACTGAAACTGATGCCCAACAGAGGAGACTTATAAGACTACACGGGCACGCAGTTCTGTGATTTTAGGGTACGCTGAACCCTAGTCCAACTCCGTGCTAAGTCTACTCCTAACTGAATATATGAAGCTAAAATACACTAAATACTGAATAGCTCAAAACACTTGCATACTAACTAAGAATGCAACATTTATATACAAACAATATGACATTCAAAATCTAAAGCATGAATTTCCGCCTGGTTAGCCTAACAAGTATAATTCATGAACTAGGATAAATATACACAAGCTAGGGTTCTGAGTGCTATGCATTGAATTATACTAAATTAACAAGAAACAAGTTATTTAGATCAAAGGAACCATAATCACAGTAAATCTTGAAAATCTATAAAACCTAGGCCTGAACAATTTATGAGAATCTGACGAATTAACTGAATTCTAGGGACCTAATGGGTGAAAGGAAACCCACTAGAGAAATTCCACATACCTGGTGATGAAATCTATGGAGAAATCCTTTAGATTTTGGGGCTGGACTTGAAGAAGACATCTGCTTGTTCTTGGGAGAAATTGTTGACTTTTACTCTTCTTTTCGTTCTAATCTAGGTTATTTTAGAAGAATGAGGGTTCTAGGTAGGTTCTAACTAGATTATTAGGCTTATTTTTGAGTTAAACGACGTAGTTTAGGAATCAAACGACGTAGTTTAAGTGCCCAATGCATAGGAAAAAAGACAAATGCGACCCTGACTTAAATGCTGCCAAAGTGACTTCAAGACAGGCTTCACGGGCCGTCATGATGACCAAGGCCCGTCTAGCAGCTCGTGAAGATGCCTTGACCGACAAGGCTTCACTAAAATAGGAATAAATTTTTACTCCATGTTTAGAATTAGGTAAACTTGGTGGCGTTGGAAAAAAGACTCAGAGATCTGTAATTTGATAGGTTATGGGCCACCTAATTCATTTTGTGCTGAAAGATATGGTTGTTTAAAGTTGACATATACTTAAAGGCTGAACTGCCCCATTCACAGTCCACTTCACGGACCGTGTGAAGCATCACAGGCCGTGTAAGCCACCGTCGTTCTTCACAGTGAGTTCGGTGGGTCTTGGCCACTTTGATGGCCTACTTGATGGACCGTGTGCCGTTTCACAGCCCGTGAAGTGGTCGTGGTCCTCCACATTCTGCGAAGTATGAACCACGATGGGGGGTGACGGGTCGTGGTCCTGTCCATTGTCCGTGGACCCCTATGTGGTTCACCCTTTTTCCCTTGTTCAATCTTCGTTAGATTTATGAGGTTTTACACAAATAGGGCAAATTTCAAGGCCATAATGAAGAAGCCGACGAACTCAATTGGGTTAGCCTTTCACTTTCAACGATCGCGAGTACCACCTTGTTCACCCCTTCAACCTTTATATTAACTCAGAATTCTGTCATCTTTGGTGATAGGACTTTTGGGTTGCCTTAGGATTTGGCGAATCACTATTTGCACTTTGCTTCGTCAATCTGCCTTGAATATTTTTAGAAATGAACACTGTCACTTTAGGCGAGGTCTAGTCCTATTGGGAGATTTTCATTGTGCTAGGCGATCCTCAATGGGAAGTTTATACTCTTTTCACTATTTTGGCCTCTTTTCAGAGATTTATCCTTGACTTGTCCTTTAATGAATAGTGTCCTGAATGTCTATTTATGTCTTTATCTGATGATATTTTAATGTTTTACAACTATGAAGGTTAAAGGATAATGCAAGGAAACATCTGACTCTTATTATATGAAGGTGTTGTAAAAGAAAAATCCTACCCCTTGTGCAATAAGTGTGCCAAGAACCATAAAAGAAAATCTATGTCATGTAATGAAGGTTTTATTTTTTGTGGTAGGCCAGGCCATAGGTTGAGAGAGTGTCTGGTAGTTTCAGAGAAGGGCAAAGAAGTTTTTCAACAGTTTCAACCCTCTTCCTCGATAGCCCCCATGAACGCCCAATTCAACAGAGTGCCTTTCTTATCATTGACTGTGGTAAACAATTAAATTAATCTCATTAATCTTCCATCGAGCTGACAATTCTCCTAAATCCAAATCTGGTATGCATTTGAAATTTCTCCTTCATGCATTATTAGACCTCATCCCTTTATTATCCCATAATGGTGAGAAGTCATAGTTAAGAATGAAGTAGTGATGGTAGAGAGTAGTTATATAGCTAACCGTAGAAAGAAACTTATGTGGGAAGTACATCCTCGTAGGTTTGATGGATTATTGAAAGGGATATATGGAAGATCATGAACATAGCCTACCTCAGCTCTTATAAAGATTAAGACCAAGACTTGTAGGTGAAAAATATTCTTAGATTATGTGAGAAAGTTCTTAATAATTAGAATAGATCCTAAGGTAGTACTACCTGATCATGTGAGCAAGTTTCGTGGTAAGGGTAGGAAAATGAAGACACATATTTAATATGGTGACTTTGATATAGGGGGAGATGTTAGGGAGTAGAACCAGTCAGATTTTGAGATTCTAGTAGAAATTCTAAAAGAGTTACAACATAGAGCTAGGGACAAGCTGAGACCTGACCTGTCCTTATTCTAATATGTTCCTTGAATTTTGGTTAGTACAACATTCTACTCATGCCTTGCATGCTAGAATCATGATCACAACTCATATTCATACAATTCATATGGAATCTTGTCTATTCTGAGTTCTTGGTGTGATAAGCAATAGTTCTCTCAGTATCTGAATCATACTCTGTGAATCTAAAAATTCCAGTCCCATGTTATACAAATCATGACTCATGTACCCATGTCTTACAATGTGCTTATCCTCATATACTCGTAATAAGTCCTTAGTGACTAGTAAGGTCACATTACATCATGTACACTCTCATATCAAACCTATGGAATAAGGTCTCTCATATTATTCTTTACTCCTCAGGCCCAAGTTGAGTATCAAAGTTATGAAAATCCCCAAGTCCAGATTTCACATTGTCCCTCTTATTCTATATTCTTATGTTCTATTCTTCCAGTGACCTTTCATAGGATATATGGTGATGTTAATGGTAGCTAATTGATAGATTTGAATTATTATTGATATACCCACAAGCAATGAAATTTTGGTGGTGAGTGACCTGTTTGTTTTGAGGTTATTGTTTTAAATCGGCAAGAAAAGGTGTATTATTGAGGTTGATAACTCATAGTGGTTATAGAACATAGATTTCCTTAGTGACACTAGCATACTCATCTTAACATTACTGACTTGTATCTTCTGAGAGTTAGGATTGAAAAGAGTGAGATCATGCAACTAGACTTAGACTTCGCCAGCCGTATGTAGGGTAACCTAAGGGAATTAGGAGTTTTAGGTGCAACTAGTTAAATCATTGTGCCTTGTAAGAATGAGACTTTTGAGGTTAGGTTGGAGAGATAGCAACTATATTTCTTAAGGCATAGTAGTTATATCCTTGTTTTGGGCCAAAACACTCAAGATTCATGATATATAGCTTCAGGTCAAAGGCATCTCATGTTCATCTTTAAGTCTTCTTCTACTCTTTAAAGTCACCTTAGCAACCTAGGGTGCCCAAACCATGTTCAAATATTGTAAAATTTATGATAAGAAGCGCTCGAGGTAAAAAACATTACTTTATGAGTAATTCTTAGAAATTTCAAGTCATTATCTACCACTTAGCAGTTGTAGAGATATGTTTGTTCCATCGATGTTCTAGTTAGACCCTAAAATCGCAACACGAATCAATATTTATAGACAGAAACTAAGTTCAAAAATCAAATAACAGTTCCAGTAAATTTCCTATAGTGTCACAGTTTTACTCTCTTAAGTTTCATGATTGTGCCTATCCTATGAGATTCCCTGTGTCCCTTCCCATAATGTCTGAATTATGTGAGCATCTACTCCAGTCCATATGAGCCTCTAACTATGGTAGTTATCCAGCTTCAAGGATCAGTTCGATCGTACTGTTACGTTCCCTCTGATTGAGTTCAATGTTGAGTATTCAGGTGGCTCCATTTGAGGCTCCCTATGGTAGAAGGTGTAGGTCTCCTATTACGTGTTTCAAAGTTGGTGAGGTGGATTTGATAGGGCCCGATTAAGTTCATGAGGCTATGGATAAATGTCAACTTATCAAGGATAGGTTGAGAACGACCTAGATAGACAATAATCTTATGCGGATGTGAGGAGGGGAGAATTTTAATTTGTATTTGATGATTGGATTTATTTGGAAATTTCACTCATGAAGGGAGTGATGAGGTTTGGTAATAAAGAGAAGCTCAGTCCCTATTATGTCGAGCATTTCAGTAATATGGCTTATGAGTTGGATTTGCCTTCAAAATTGGCATGTATGCATTCGTGCTTCATGCGTCTTCGTTGAAAAAATGTATTGGTTATCCGACTTCAGTTATGTCCTTAAAGAGTATTGATGTGAAAGGAAGTCTCTCTTATGAAGAGGTCCTAGTTGAGACTTGATCGTCAGGTTCATAAGTTGAGAAAAAAGGAAGTTGCTTCAGAGAAAATCCTTTGGAAGAATCAGGTAGTTGAGGGTGCTACTTGGGAGGCCGAAGCCGATATGATATCCAAGTACCCCCATCACTTTTCTTCCAATTTATTTCTAGAGTGAGGTGTTAGTTCCTCCTATGTACTCTTTCTATTCATGCGTTTCAACTATTCTCATGTTTCCCTATGCATGCATGTTCACGAAATTTGTTTTGAACTTCATGTTTTTGCTCAGAGTTAGTCACTCCTTCAGTTTTATGTGTTTTTTCTTTCATGTTGAGTTGTATATCCTTCCATACTATTTAATGCCTACTTGGACCCCATTCAAGGATGAATGTTCCCAAGGATAAGTGACTTACTCAAATAAAGTTTGAAAATGCAGAAACGTGTTGAATGCTGCAGAAAATGGGCTTATACAGACCCATCCACAGACTGTGAAAGGAATCACGGACTGTGAAGGGATCTATGGAGTGGAACCCATAAATTGAAATGTTGAGGGTGCGTTTCACGAAAGGGTTTATGAACCATGAAAGTGTACATGGGCCGTGTACCTATCCATAAACCAGAACCCCAATGACTCAGGAATCTTGTCTTTCATGTATACTTTTACGAACCGTTGAAGATTGTATGGTACGTGGAAGCTTCCGTGTAACTTGACTTTCAAACTCTAGAAAACTTTTCCTTCATGAATGCCTATACGGTTTGTGGAAGGATACACGGATCATGGAATGTTCCATAGGATTCAACCCTCAGAACCCAATTTCCCCTTCGGTTCACGAGCATCTTCACAGACCGTGAAGGGTTGTACGATCTGTGGAAGGCCTATGTGAAAGGTGTTTCATAAGTTTTTAGTCAGGGTTATTTTATATTTTCCACTCTTTTAGTTTCTATACTAAGTCATTTTGGCCTATTCTAAATAGGTATAACTGACTCCTAAGACCCTAAACCGGCCACCCCCATTCCCTCTCATTCTCCAAAATCAAGTTTCTTCTTTATCAAGTCATCTCACTTGATTAACGTTTCAAGCACACCTCATCCAATTCTTGGTGCGAACGATTGTTAAGCAGTATAAAACCCAACAAATGAGTGGGGGTCGAATCCAACAAGGAGCGTACGTGTTCAAATTCAATTAAGAAGTGCAAATATGATCTAACTAGCTATAGGAATAGATATTATCGGAAAAAGACATATCAAGTAAAAGGGGTGACATTAAATGTCAATTGGGGCTTTTTGGTTTGAAATTATCAACTACAAGCAGTCAAATAGTAGTGAGATAACAATAAGGAGAGGAATTCTTGGGATGTGATCGATTATAGGCAAATTTCGATATATGGGTAATTGAAACTACTAGTAAACAACCAAAAATCAGTGGGTAGGCTAGACTATAATTGAAATAGCTTTCTCTCGAACAGTTATTCCGCTTCTAGCGATTTCTCTCGAACATCAACAAGCATAGAAATTAAGAACAACACATAACCTTAATGCATCTTCTCTCTCGAGCAAGATGGGTAGGACTGGGTTTAGGATCCACTCTTTCGAGCTGAAGCCAAATCAACCCAATACATACAAATCATTAATCAAAAGCTTTGGTTTAAAAACCTCTCTCTCGAGCAAGCTAAGAACACAAAATTAGAACTGCATTTGCAACTACAATTTATAAATTAACCCACAGCTAATGATTAAACCCACTTCAAAATAGCATTTAAACTAGTAATTAGCAATACCCATACACTAATTCAACCCATAATCACATGATCACACCCCAAGAGTTGGGGTTTTAGCCGAATATCATAAAAAGATAAAAACCGTTACCGAATCGATTAGCCATCAACTGGGTAAGAGGAATTCAAGCTCTACAATGCTCCATGATTATTTATCATTATTATACAAGCACTTGTACCCCTATTTGATATTGACACCAACTCCTACACCCCAAGATCATCTTTTACTTGTTTGAACCCCTATTTTTAGTTGAATTGTGATAATTAATTCCAAAACCCTTATATTAAACTTTGTGGAATCATCCACCCATTTGTCCTAATGTCTATAATAAATTGGCTTATATTTTTTATTTCCTAATTGAATTCTTCTAATTATATCACTCCTCGTGGGATTCGACCCCGGCTCATTTATTTGGTATTTATATTGCTAATAATCTCTTACTTATTTAATTGTTTTTGTGAATAATTTAAGCATTATCAACCACCACCTCCTGGTTCAATTGAGAGGTCATAACTCTAGCTAATAGCGGGATGGAATCACGAAACTCTGCATTAGAAATATCGGCACTTGTAGTTGGATTGATTGGTGCAGAAGGGTTACTATTTTGAATATTTTTCTGATTGATCTCTTTTTTTAGGAGACATAATTTTAAACACGTGGGGAATGATTAAGAAGTATGAATAAAGTTAAACTCCATCACACGATAGGATCATGAAAAAAGTGAAGCTTTTACTAAAACATATCATCGCCTATCATTCATAAATCTGGCACGCTTCACACCCATGAATAAGACTCTACTTAACGCGGATTTCCAAATTCCTAAGAAACTTGAACCTGGCTCTAATATCATGTTTGCCACACCCCGAGACTACCTCCTAAACACGACACGTGCCAAGATCCACAAGTGAATCAAAACTAACCACATGACATAGCATGACACTATGAATAGCCAAATTAATAACAAAAACCGAGATAAACATGTGAAATCTAAAACTAAAACATCCGGAGAAAACCTATAAGTTTTATATGAATAAAATCTGAAAGAGATCCCAAAATAGCATAAACTAAATTGACTTTCTAAAAGCTTCTATTAAAATGAATTACCAGGATAAATCCCAGCTAACTTTAACAAGTCTGAAAACGGAATGTAATGACACAAAGGAAATGTAGGTCCTCGAAGAGATGATGACTCACCAATACTGTTGCTATCTTATCAAAGCCTATACTAATTGCAGCTTGAAGGATGAGTGTCTGAACCTATATTATCAAACAATATATGCAGAAAAGTATATCGTAAATACTTAAAATGTATTAAATATGGAGAAATTCATAAAACATGATATTTGAACATGATAAGTCTGTAAAACATCTAATGCAATGACCAGTAAGCATAACATGAAACTAACGATCTGACCAGAAATACATAGTACAAGATCATGCAAGATATGAGTTTAGAAAAGTGGGAGGTACTAGTAAGCAACATATAACCATGTGAGCTAGATTTCCCCATCAAAACAGGCCAAATAAACCCTGTTAGGATATAAATGCATGATCATAAATGGTGTGGTACCACTAAACATGATGAGCACTTGGCTCCATAAACCTACAGTGGCATGTAGTTTTGGAACAAAGGGATTGATACTAAAGGTGTCATGCCTAAACTCACGGGTGAGCCTTCATCTGTAGGTCCACTCAGCGCTAAGTATTACTCCTAACTAACATAACATATAGCTCCATACTGCCCATAATCATAGAAGCCATACCAGACTACCATGCTACTAGTGAACCTTTTTTATAAGACATTGATCCACAATCATTGATGCTATTCCAGGAAAGATACTAATCGGGACTTGCTTTTAGAAAAAATATTCAAAAGCACTGATGACATATCTGGATGTCATACATGTCATGCATCTGATAATCTGAAAGCATATTGAGCAGTTCATAAATCATAATAACTGACATAATCTGAAAGACACTTTAATTGAAAGCATCTAAATTATGATAATCATACATGCTGAATAATATTTTATCAGAAAACATCCTTATTCCTAAACATCTTATAATCTGGTGCACGCATGTGGAAAATAGCTTAGTTATGATTATGAAAATACTTGCATGATATGGGTTCATAAAAATAATATTGAAAACCTTCAATTATGTCAAATCATGCATAATAAGATTAATCATCAAAAGGATATTAGAATTCAATAAGAACCCATGAAATTTACATGAACTCTAACTTAAGAGAAATCATAATTTGAGAAATTGAGATTTCTTTGGGACTCAACGGGTAAAGAATGACCCATTGATCAAGTTCCCACAAACCTTGAGGTAGAAACCTTGGCTTTATTCTTGGAATGGAGACTTGAAGCATGGAACCCTAGCTTTGCTTGAGGGAGAAGACTTGAGAGAGAAGAAACTTGATTTGGGAGAATGAGAGGGAATGGGGTGGTTAATGGTCTTATGTGTCATGACCCAAACTACCTCCTAGACGTAACATAGCGAATAAGATCTTGAGAGACCCTAAACAAGTCACTTGACATAAGCAAGATGCTAAGATTAACATAATAGAAATAAAGAGATATAGTTGATTATAAGTCTCAATACTTCAACTCAACATGATACCAAAATTATAGTACAGAGACTGTAAATGCAGAATCATACTAAGCTTGACAACAAGTCTCTACTAATCATAGGTGTTACTAGGAAAAACCCTAGCTCACAAAATAAATCTGAAACTGAAATGGCTGAAGCAATAAAAGACATGTGGTGGCAAGGTCCTCGAACCATTAGAAATCACCAAAACGCTATAAGTAGTTGATCAATCCAACTAGCTACGGCCGAATGGAGAAGCGTCTGACCTATATTATTGTCACAACCCAGGGGTGCCCCCTAGATGTAACATGGCGTATATAACCCCGAAGGATCCTATACAAGCCACTTAGCTTTCATAACATTTGGCAAGTAGGACAACCCTTTTCGGTGTGGGAGACACCGGGATCATATTATAGCTCACATGGTCTCTATGTCGGTTAAGGCTAATTCCCCACATTAAAAAATTAACTAAGGTTACTTCAAGAAGTATCTCACATGAGTTCAAAGGTATTAAAGATGATGTTAGTTTGCATTGACCTTGGTTTTATGACTTATGTTTTCTAAACTCTATTATATCATGTTTTAGCTTGGTCAATTGCATGTCATGAAATGAAATGTCCCTTTTAGCATGTTTTAAATGTTTTATGCATGGCTATAATACTTGGTACATTGTTTTGTACTAAACATACCCTTGCCTACAATTTTCCCAAATGTAAGGTCCGACAGTTAGGGTCATCAGTTTTGTGGCTAGTGGTTGAGTTTGAGATTTCTGAGCTTTGGTGAGTCCTCATGCTTCAAGGACAGAGTTTATTGTTTTTAGTTTCTTTCATGTATTTCTCTTTTGGACATGATGTATGGGCTAGGCCCAATTTCATTCTATTGTATTAGATGGCTATGATGAGACAAGTGTTTTAGACTTTCGCTTTTCTTTTATAAAATGATTTGGACTTGGACGATTGTTTTACTCTTATTGTTTTATTTCTTATGTTATGAGAGCTAAGTGGCTTGTATGTAGTACTTTGGGGTTCTATACGCCATGTTACATCTAGGGGGTACCCCTGGGTCGTGACACTCCATGTCCAATCATCATGTATAGGAACGTGGGGAGTCTCCTCTTGTTCAACATCAAGGAATAAGGGTAATCGCCTCTTAATAAATTGTAAAGAATATGGGTAATCGCCTCATATCCTTCTCATTTAGAGTTCATGGGTAATCACATCTAGCCTCATCAATTTTTTTAGTCTTTTAGCTTAGATTCATTTTAGGTGAGAAATCCTTTCAACCTAGAATCATTCAATGTGAGAAAGCCTTTCACATTCAGACATAAGCAATTCATGTTTCCCTTCCACAACAATCACATCAAAAATCATCAATTCACAACATGAGCTTCACTCTCAAAGCAATATTTATCATAATCGTCATATATGCTTCAATCTCAAAGCAATTTATAATGTACCTTATTTATCCTATAAGAATACATCTAAATTCATAATTTCTCCTTTCATGGATCAAAACCCATTTACATCAATTTCAACTTAGAAACATGGGTAAGCATGGGTACATGTAAATTCATCCTAAAAACATGTATTCCTATCAATTCATGCATAAACAATCATAACCCAATCATTTGGATCAATATTCATCAAGACCCACAACCTTAGAAGAAAACCCTAACTCAAATTGGGGAATTTCTACTTTTCAATTGGGGAATCTTAGGGGCTCCATGGATGCAAGGATTCCATGGATGAAAATCCATCATACCTTACTATCAAAGGCCACAAATGCTTGAGTAATGGAGACTTGACCTTGACCTTAGCTTCAACTCTTTCTTCTTCTTCAAGTTCTAGAGAGAGAAATATTTGGAGAGGAAGAACTTTGGTTTTTCTTTTGGGTTTTGAGAAAATGACTTGAATGGGTGAGTTTTGGGGTTAAAATCACTTATATAGGGGTCCTAGGCTTAGGTAAAACGACATATTATTAATTTAATTAAAACTAGAAAAGACCCATAAGCCCCTCACTTAAGAACTGACGCAACCCTTCACGCCTTGCTTCACGAGCTGTCAAGGGCCACACGGCCCGTAGTGGTGCCTGTGGTTCTTGACCAGTATCCTAGCTTGCCACCCCTTAACTATCTCTCACTTCACGACCCTCTCCACGGCCCGTAGTGGCCTTCATGAACCGTCAAATGGCTCGTGTGGAAGGGTCTCACTTTAGGCAGTTTTGACTAGCTCACTGCCTAGCCTTTGACGCCAATCACCACGACCCGTGGTCACCACCATGAGCCATCTTGGTGGTCTTGGAATGTGACCTCCACTTGGTCACTCACTGTGAGCCACCACGGGCAGCACCACGCCTTGTGGTGCCCTTCACGGTCCGTATGGGTCCTCGTGAAGGTTGCCCAGGCCAATTTCTTTGGCTCATGACCTCTCACTTGGTCCCTTGCTTAGATTACTAGATTCCAAGGTGTTACAATAATTCTCTCTCTAGAAGTCGAAGAAGAAAGCTAGAGTTGCAAGTCAAGGCTCCAAGTCCACCATTGAAGTCAAGCTTTTGGCATTGAGGTATGATAGTTTTCATCCATGGAGCCCTTCCCTCCTTGGAGTTCCCAAATTCTCCAATTTACAAAGTTAGAATTTCCCAACTTGAGTTAGGGTTTTCTTCCATGTCATGGATAACTAAATATTGATTTATTTGATTGTTTTATGATCTATCAAGCATGAATTGAGATAATTACATGATTTTAAGATGAATCCCCATGAACCCATGCTTAAACCATTTTTTCTAGATATTGATGATTGAAAGTGAGTTTTGAACTATGAAAGGTGAATTATGGAATTATGCATGTTCTTATGGAATTGATGAGATATGATGTAGATTGCATTGAGAGTAAAAGCATATATGTTGTTGTGGTTAATTGTTGTGAAATGATTGCTCACATAACTACCTCAAGCATGAATGTGATAGATTTTCTCACATAAAGGATTCTAATGTTGAAATGTCTTCTCACCTAAAATGAATCAAAGATAAGGAGCTATTCTAATGAAACCTAGCTTGGATTGGTTACTTAATTGTACCTTTCCATGGATGACATATGACTTAGCTTGGATTGGCAAGATGACGTGCCCTTCCATGGATAATAAAGACAAGTTAAGAAAATGACTATTATGTGGGATTTACGCTTAGCACCGAGAGGATATTGAGATGGAAGATCTCCCGTTAGTAGAGGTCGGGTTTCTAGAAACAATCTCTTTATCCCATACCTATGTGCCCCCATAGGATGATTGTCTTAGATAGACATTAGCTAGTGGATCCACATAAGCTAGAAGTTCATGGTCTTACCTTGCCAAGTAGGACACCCCTTTTCGGTGTAGGGTAGACATCGAATTCTGTGTTGATAGCTCACATGGTCTTATATGTCGGTTAAAGGTAAATCTCCCACAAGAATGAATTAAGATTACTTTAAGAAGTATCTCACATGTGACTTAAGATGATGACTATTTGCATTGACCATGATTTATGAGTTATATCTTCTATCTCTTTTACATTCATGATTTAGCTTGGTCATTGCAATTTATGAAAAAGTCTCTTTTGTCATGTTTTCAAATGTTTTATGCATGACTATCATACTTGGTACATATTTTGTACTAACACATACTCTTGCCTACATTTCCCCAAATGTAGGGACCGACCTTACAAATTCGCTCTTCTGTGGCTAGGGATCTCATATAGAAGATTGAAGTTTGGTGAGTCCTCATATTCCGAGGACCGAGCTTTATTTCCCTTTTTGTCTTTACTTTCAGTTTTGGAACTTGATGTACGGGCTACGCCCCGATAAACTCTTATGTACTAGATGGCTTTGAGATGATGTTTAGATTTCCGCTTTGCTTTATAAAACTTTTATATATTGAAACTCTCTTTAAAATCTCTTTATTCTATTATCTTGTATGACGAAAGCTAAGTGGCTTGATGGGACCTCTCGGGGTCTTATACTTCATGTTACGCCTAGGGGCTACCTTGGGTCGTGACAATAATCAACCAAGAACACCATTAAAGAGGTAAGAGTGGTTCTTCGGGAATTTTTTTTACCTTTGATAAGAGCTACCCAAACCTTCTCAATGATCCCAACGCATAGCCGATTCCGAAAAATAGCAATTTAAATAACCCAAATCGGAGCTCCATGGCTCTAGAAATAACCTTCACAATAATGGGAAATGGTTGATTTTTGGGACTGGTCTTAATACTTAAGACCAGTTGAATGAACTTTGCAAACGCGGGACTCGGTCTGCAAAGGCGAAAGGTTAGGTGCCTAAAACTCCATGAATGCGGCACCAAGCCTGCGAGTGCAAAGGGTCAGCTACCTTGACCTTCATGAACACGATGTAAGGCCCACGAACATGATGGCCAAGCTCCCTTAGTCTCCGCCAATGTGGCACTTGGCATGCGAATGTGAAGATTAATATTATGGCCAACAAAAATGTAGCCTGACGCACGTGAACGCAAAGAAGAAATTGTGGTGCACCAGTTTATGCAATACATGTTGATCCACAAGCCTCAAAATCTCTGAAAGGGTGCTCGAGATTTGTTCAAAATCCCATGCACGCAAATGAAATATGCTACCCTACCAAATTATGCATTTTGGACTCAACATAGATGTTGAAACTTCCAACCGTCAACAGATCATGGTCTCATTTAGCTCATGGAACTTGTGCCTAGAAATTTGGCACAATTCGAGCTTGGAAAACAACAAAAATAGATCATGCAACAATAATCAACCAAGAACACCATTAAAAAGGTAAGAGAGGTCCTTCGGGACAAGAATTGACATTTGATAAGAGCTCCTCACACCTTCATGATGATCGTAACAAACAACCCCCATAATTCCAATAAATATCAACTGAAATCACCCAAATTGGAGATCTATGGCTCAAGAAATCAACTTTCACAATAATGGGAAATGAATGATATTTGGGACTGGTCTTAATTAAAAGACTAGTTGAATGACCTTTGCAAACGTGATACCTAGTCTGCGAATGCGAGAGTTGGGTGCCCAAAACTCCGTGAATTCGACAACGAGCTCGTGAATGCAAAGGGTCAGCTACCTTGACCTTCACGAACGCGGCGTAAGGCCCGCGAATGTGATGACTAAGCTCCCTTAGTCTCGGCAAATGCGGCACTAGGCCCGCGAACACGAAGATTAATATCACTGGGCACCACGAACATGGCCTGACACATGCAAACGCAAAGAAGAAATGGTGGTGCACCAGCTTATGCAACAAATGTTGCTTCACAAGCCTCAAAATCTATAAGAGGGTGCTCATGATTTGTTCGGAACCCCATGCACGTAAATTAAATATGCTACCCCACCAAATTTTGTATTCTCGACTCAACGGAGATGCTAAAACTTCCTTAGGTCAAAGAACTTGTTCCCAGAAATTTGGCACAATCCGAGCTTAGAAAACATCAAAAACAGATCATGCAACTATAACAACCAAGAACACCATTAAAGAGGTAAAAGAGGCCCTTTGGGACAAGAATTTACTTTTGATGAGAGCACCCCGCACCTTCTCAATGATCCCAATACACATCCTCGATATAACTATGCTATGCCACGTTACGTATATTATGCAAGAAAAAAAAAGAGGGCCTCACACCCACAACTATCTAATACCTCTAACCAAACACCAGATAATATCCTGAGATTATTATATCTCATACCTCACACCAAATGACTCCTAAGGGTATAAAAGTCATTTAATATTTAAAGGTTATTTTTGTCCATCAACATTTTTATTCATATTTTAATATATAATATATATAGTTATATATAAGATAGATGAACGCAATATTTGGCTTAAATAAATTACTTATATGGTGTGATTTTTATTTTTTATTTTTTATTTTTTTGAAACAAAATAACCTAGGGAGGATGTATTTGAGAACAATGTCCAAACAAGGTGTTGAGAAATTGGGCATTTTCCGTAAAAAAAAGAACTGATGAAGTGATGCACGGCGAAGGCAGCTAGTGTGAGCCGGCGTGCAAAAGTTGGGATGGATAGAAGAGTGCGCCATATTGGACGTGGGGCGTAGGTTAAGGAAAATGATTGTTAAACGTGCTATATTACGCCCAGTGGTCCTTATAACCTAGAGATAGAGAGAAGTGGAATTAGGTTTTTGAATTTTGTGGAATTGTGATGGATGATATACCTGAATGGCTTAAAGGGTTGCCCCTCGCACCTGAATTTCGACCTACTGATACTGAATTTGCTGACCCCATTGCCTATATATCAAAAATTGAGAAGGAAGCTAGTGCTTTTGGTATATGTAAGGTCATTCCGCCATTGCCTAAACCTTCAAAGAAGTATGTCCTTCATAACTTGAACAACTCTCTATCAAAGTGCCCTGAGTTCAATTCTGCTGGTGCCCCAGTTTTTACCACGCGACATCAGGAATTGGGTCATAGTGAAAAGAAGAAATTGCCATTTGGAGCTCAGAAGCAAGTGTGGCAAAGTGGACAACTTTATACACTAGACCAGTTCGAAACCAAGTCCAAGAACTTTGCCAGGACTCAATTCGGCATGGTTAAGGACATTTCTCCCTTGGTTGTCGAGGCAATGTTTTGGGAAACGGCTTTTGACCACCCTATCTACGTCGAGTATGCAAATGATGTGCCTGGTTCTGCCTTTGGGGAGCCAGAGGAGGGACTCTCTAATAATTTTTGCAGGACAAAAAGACCACGTAAGAGGAAAATTCTTGATAGAAATAGTCGAGGAAGTTCGAGTACTAGTGTGGACAAAGGTCGGTGTCATCATAGTGTAGAGACACCATCCTCTTCTTTGTTAACCCCTTTATCAAACTCATCCCCTTTTAGGCCAAAAGGTTGTAGTAATGCTGGTGAAATGGAAGGTAGTGCTGGTTGGAAGCTTGCAAACAGTCCTTGGAATTTGCAAGTAATTGCGCGGTCGCCTGGCTCACTCACTCGCTTCATGCCAGATGATATCCCTGGTGTTACTTCTCCAATGGTCTATATAGGGATGCTGTTTAGCTGGTTTGCTTGGCATGTTGAGGATCATGAGCTTCACAGTCTAAATTTTCTTCATACAGGATCCCCTAAGACTTGGTATGCAGTGCCAGGAGATTATGCATTTAGTTTTGAAGAAGTCATTCGTTGCCATGCTTATGGAGAAACTACTGATCGATTAGGTATGAATACATATTTTTTTGTCAACAACAATGTGATGAAATTTACAAAAGAAAAAAAAAAGAATGAAAGACATATTTTATTTTCCTCCACGACATCTTCTTTAGCTTCATGAAATGTTCTAACTCTTATTTTTTATCATCTTACAAAAGACTGAAAGAACTAGTGCTCTTTGGCAGTTATTTCATAATTGGTAATCATCAGGTTATGCTGATACTTCTCTTTTACCTAATAATTGTCCTTTTTCATTACTCTATTGCTATTGCCAATGGAAAGAAATCTTGAAATGTATGGTGGATAGTCATAGTATAATGTCCATTGCTCTCAAAATTAGATATTTTTAAGCCATGAAAGCTTATTTTCTGCCGCATTGCACTTCTTTCAGGGATAAGCCTTCAATATGTTTTTTTAAAAATGGTTGATAAATTCATTTACAAGTAACTTAACCTTTAGCTTCCAAACCCCATGCGATTAGCTAGAGAAGTAGTTATATCCTGTTTATTATGAAGAAACAACAAATTGTAGGAAGGTATTCAGAATTAGGACATATTTCTTCCAATCAGTTTTTTTGTTTTGTTGTTGGTTTTAAATGATGTTTGACATCCAGTAGAGTGTCTCTCCCATCTTTAAGAATACCTCCCGTCTATGTTCATTGACTGAGAAAATTCCAGTCAGCAGCTCCTTAACACCATCACTAATTGTTGAGTATCTTGTCAATTTTAGGTTGTATGAGTTGTTTTTCATTACCATATCATCCCTTATTAAACCTTGTTGAGTTGTTTCCCTTCTTTTCTTTCGTAGCTTGACATGTCTCTTCTATTTTTCTCCCTTCTTCGGAAACTATGATACTAGAAACTTAATTTAGGATATGATCCTACAAATCAACTTACACTAGTATTTAACTCAAAGCTATTCTGATTGCTACTTGAAATACTTGTTAATTTATTAAATTAAAGTAAATTTGGGACATAAAGCTTTGAAATTCCCAAGTGGAAAAGCCAAAGCCACTTATACAGAACAACATGCCATATACCTGACTTTTGGATTCCTTCTTTTAAGGATTTTTAAAGATCCCTTTTAAAAGTTGTGTTTCCCCTCAGGTGAACAACTTAAACTAACATAAGAAAAACTTTGATTTCCGCAAAAAACCAAACAAGTTAACCTATCCAAAGAAAAAACTACTCAACTAATTATCAAGGAACCAATTAGCACTTAATGAGACTTTTCCCAAATCAATATTAGTAATTTAGGTGGAAAAGGTGACATTCACATGTAGGCTATGGTGTAAAGTGTAGAATATTGGAGTCAAATGGTTGATGCTTGAATCTGACGGTGACATGCTATTGGGTGCGAAGTAAGAGCTGAGAAGAGGAACATAGATAGTGGTTTTGATACTCACTTGGACTATATGAAATAAGAAGAGCATTCTAAAGAGTTGAAATACTCTTGTTAAATCAGTGGGACTTCCTATTTTTTATACTTTGGGAGCAAGTAGGATAATTCAGTCAGTATAGACGACAAAATGATCTTTGTAAAGAATGATGTTTTTATTTGACATTTTGTACTTACATATAGTGTACATTTTGAATGTGAAATTTCCCTTACTGCATCAATATACTGTTTGTTTCTCATTGGAACAAAGGCGAAGCAGATTTTGAGGTGGTTTAATGTTCAGTGTAAAGATTCTCCAAGTTATTATAAAGATTCAAAATACTGATTATTTGGTGGAATGGATACAGAGGATTCATATAGAAGATGTCTCCTACTGGTTTGAGGTTAGTTGATGACAATGAGGAAAATATAGATGCAGAAATGTAAGCTATTTTAAAATCCTATGTAATATCTGTGTTCAAAATTTAAAAGCACAAAAAAGGCTCTAAGATCAGCTGGGGTTTTAAGCGCAAAGCACAAATAAAACGTGAGCTTAAATGAAAAAAGGCGCAAGTGATAGGAAGTATACAAATATATATGTTTAGTTCAAGGCTAATAACCATAAGTATGAATAACAAATATATGGAAAAAGAAATTGTATTTTTTTTTAGGATAAAGTGAAATATCAATTGTTTAGTGTCGCCTTTTCGGGAAACACTCTTGTCTCTTTCACATGGAAAAGTTTGTCTTAGAGCCTTGCTGACGAGCACATTAAGCAAGACAAATTGCTCAACATGTCTTGAGCCTCACTTCAGGGCTTAAGCGCACCTTTGACAACACAGTGTATTATGTGATAAGCTATTCTATTTTAGGAAAATGAATAATGACTTAGTGTGGCTCTAAATAGGAAGCTGAAAGCATGACATTTTGTTTGAGCCGAGGCAAGAAGATAATGGGCATCCGAAGAATCCAATTGTGGGTTTCCCTTTTAATTGCCTCAAGAGCTTCTTGCCATAAGCTTTTCGTTTTGGCTGCAATCCAATTGTGCTTGATCTTCTACTCTTTTGTAAATACATAAAAAATGGAATTTTGCTTTTTGGTTTTCTTTTCTTTGATATTTCCTTTTACTGGTTCTCCTCTTTGGGAGGCCAAATACCACCAAACTTTTTCCTCTAGTTTGTTGTCTCTGTATATTCTCATCTTATTGATAAGGCAGGAAGACTTTGTTGTAAGATTATATACCTCCAACCATGAAATTGGATGTTTGGGTGAACAAGGGAGAAAAGTGTGAAGAAGTTACCTTTCTTGCGTAGTAGGTGGAATTTACCATATCAATTAAGAAAATTACCTCATGTTTTGGAAATTGGAGTCACCATTCCATCAGGGAGAAGAAAAAGTCATATTGCCTTGAATGATATACAATTACATCTTGCACTTATTGCTTAAAACATTTTATATCGCTTTTTGGCAGTCGTGTTCAATTTATATATGTTTAGGAGTGGTATGCTGGCAGTTATGAGATATGACCTATGGTAGGAAGTTTACATGCATTTGCGGTCTAACTATCTCTTCATAAGTTAGAAAGTAAATATTCTAATGAAGAGTATGAATTTCTTGTGTGGTCTGTGGAAAGAAATCTGATGTGCTTCTTTATGGGGTTTTGGAAGCTGTCTTCACTAAGTGAACGGTTGAACCTAAAACCAAAACACCAATTGAAAAATCAGAAGTGTAAATAATGAACCTTGCATGATCTGTATTTATCCCTCTTGTTAAAATATCAGCAGTTCTTTGTTTGGGTTGGATGTATTCCCCCTCCTTATTTTTAAAGATTCCCTTTATCAATGGGGTGATGAAAAATTCAGATTTGTCTCAAAAAACGAAGTCTGTTTAATTGGATCTATTTTTTGGAAGTGCCTTCAGAAGTGATCATGTTGTTGAGTTAAACAATTTCCATAGGCCTGCTCAATTTTTGTCACTTATCAATGTAGATCTTTGGCTTCAGTCATCTGGCAACTCGCTTATTGACTTTTAAATGGAGATATTTTGGAGTTTTTGCTCTGAAAAATTTCTTGTTCTCCGATTCAATAAATATAATATTTGATCTCCAGCTGCTCTTGCGTTATTGGGCGAGAAGACCACTCTTTTATCACCTGAAGTTCTGGTAGCATCAGGCATCCCCTGCTGCAGGTGGTTTCCGTTTGTCTGATCCCATTTAACTTTGTTTTCCTCTTGGTTATATCCTGATACTAAAATGGTGGTTTCCTTTGCCGTTCCTAACTTATCAAAATTTTTGCAGTCATTCTAATATATGTGCTCTTTTTAATTTGCTTAGGTTGGTACAGAATCCTGGTGAATTTGTTGTAACTTTCCCGAGGGCCTACCATGTAGGTTTCAGCCATGGTAATTGCTTCTGATCATCTATTAAAGATGTTATTGTGATGAACTTCAACAATTTATGCAGAAATAGCTTCTTTTTATTTTATTTTATTGTCATCTTTCTCTGTGATAAGTTGACTAAGTTTTTTCCCCCTTTTGTCTCGGATATGAATATATATATGTTTCTTTGTCTGTTTTGACATTTAAGTTTTTCCTTCTACTCCACATCAGAGATCTTCAATCCATCATTAGCAGCTTTCTCTATCTATAAATGATGTGGAAACAGAAATCTTCTTAGGCTTAAGAACATACGGTTCTCTATGGAGGTCCTAAGGTGATGGTGAGGGGCTGAGGGCCCAATGAGATAAGCTATTCATGGGAAGGTGATCCGAGTCTTAGACGGGTGAAGGAGCTAAGACTGTTGAATGACGATATAAAGATTCTGAAGTGAGTGGTAGTTGGTAAACAAAACAAATAAAATTGTCTCTCTTCAAGGTACTAGTTGCATTGCTGAAGAAAGAAGATAAGCATGATCCTGATGAAGAAGAGGTGTGTCACGACCCAAACTACCCCCTAGACGTGACATGACAAATAGGACCCCGAGAGGCCCTAAACAAGCCACTTGACATGAATATGACACTATGAATCACAATAACACTATGAAATGAGTCATAAGCTAAAAGAAGTCTAAATCATAATATCTCAACCTAGGAGAATCTGAAAACAAGACTGAAATAATGCGGAAAACATACTAAGTCTGACATAAGCCTCTAGTATCCATAATGTGGTTAGGACAAATCCCTAAACCACGAACAACATCGGAAAACTGAAATGACATAAGGAAAGGAAATGATAAAGTGTGATCTCGCCCTCGAACCATGAGGACTCACCACTAGCAACCAAAGTTGAGCAAACCAATCTAGCCACGGCAAGATGGAGGAACGTCAAACCCTATATTATGAAACAATATAATCACAAGAGATACATGCGTCAATACTTTGAATGTATTGAGTATAAGGAAGATGCATAAAACATAAACGTGATAATGTGAATAGTTCAAAACACGATAATGCATGACTAAGCAAAACATGTCAAAGCTTAATAAACTAAATCATAAATCATGGGACAAGATCAATGCAACATTTGAAAATCATGTGGAAACTTAAATCATAATCATTGAGGAAGTCATAAAACCTTTGGAGAAAAACACAGTTCTTTGTGGGATGTTTACTATTAACCAACATAGACCATGTGAGCTATAACATGGAATCCAGTGTCTTTCCCACACCGAAAAGAGATGTCCTACTTTGCCAAGGTAAGGACCATAAACTTCTAGCTTAGGTGGATCCACTAGCTAATGTCTTTCTAAGGCAAGTCCTATGGGGGCATGTAGTTATGGGACAAAGAAATTGCTACTAGAGACTCGACCTCTACTAACGGGAAAGCCTCTATCTCAAAGTCCTCTCGGTGCTAAGTAAAATCCCAATGGAAAATAGGCATAATCATATCATAGTCATAATATTTGGAAAGGTAAAATATAGTTATACCAATTCAAGCATAAGCTTCATATCATAGAATAGCTCCTTTCAAAACCATGATTTCATAACTTGTTCATAAAGACAATTATCTAATCATCTAAATCATGATCATCTTTCATAATGAGAATACTTCAATTAGGAAGCAACCTTTCATAAAACATTTGATACTTCATCTAAAAACATCCTCTATTCATAAACTCCTCAATTTCATGATGCATGCATAATTTTATAATCATAGTTCATAATCATAACGTAGACATATAGCATGGGTTCATATGAAATTCATAGGAAAACATGTAATTGAATCAAACCATACATAATAAGATCAAATATATATAATTGAATCATAATTAATTGAACTCATGGAGAATCACATGAAACCCTAGAAAATTGGGTAGAATTCAAAAGAGAAATTTAGTTTCTTTCGGGACTCAATGGATGAAAAGGATCCATTGATGATGTTCCCACATACCTTGGGTAATAAAAGCCTTAGAGATTGAAGAAGAAACCTTGAAGAAACCCTAGCTTTTCCTTGAGAGCCTTGAGAGAGAATTGGAGAAGATGAACTTAGGGAATTTAGGGGTTTTGAGTGAATGGAAGGGAATAGGTAGATTTTGAAGAGTAAAATCAGTTTTAAGACTTAGTTATAGGGCCAAAACGACATTAATAAAGGTGTAGAAAGGATATGAAAAGACCCAAATGACCCTGACTTAAAACTACCTGAGGGACTCTACGAACCGACTTATGGTTCATAAAACCTTCTACGAACCGTCCTGGTCGTCCTTAGATGGAGTTACTAGAGACCCAATTGGTGATCAACTTCCACGAGACCTTTCCTACGGATCGTGGAACTTTCTACGGCCCATAGGCCCTCTTCATAGAACCCTATGACAAAAAATCCTTCAAGTCCAAAATACTTCCCACGAGTCTGATCTGCGGCCTGTGCAACCTTCTACCGGCCGTACAAACCTTTTGTAGAACCTGAGGTACCAAAAACACCAATTCTGGAATCACCTTTATGGACACTTCCTATGGCCCGTCAACTCTTCTACGAACCGTCCTGTTGGTCCATAGGAACTTCTTCTAGGACTTGACATTTTCTAACTTTTCACAACTCATTCCATGACTGCCTTCTACGGACCGTAGATAGTCCCGTACAACTGGCACCAATAATTTTTTCTTCAACTTTCTTTCCAAACTTAACTTACCAATTTCCAAGGCGTTACAAGGTGCGTCCCTATTGGATTAATTTGGATGTGTGCAAGTTTACCTAAAAACCGAAACTGCAAATAAAAAAAGTGGGGTACTAAAAGACAATTTTGAATTAGTATTGGTTGCACAAGAATGGAGCAAAAGTCTCAAATTAGTTGGCTATGGAAGGGGACAAACACCATGCTTTTCATTAAAGGCAAGTGCTAAAGAAGTTATAGTTTCATAAAGAGGCTTCACATAAAAAAACAGTGACTTCTGCATGCGAATTAAAATCTGTGAAGAGATCTTGGTGTTGTACAGTAAGTTTTATGACGAGGAAGAAGACTGGACTATCTAAAAAGGTTCAATTTCAGGAAAATCAAAGATTGCATTCTTTCTAGCCTCTTTACTCAAACTATCAACATTCCATCAATAGGTGTTCAAACCACTGATAAGGGTAGAGTTATCACAAATAGCATTTGAGTAAAATTGAAAAAAGCTATTTGGAGAAGACGAGAGGAGGAACAAGTCCCCTTCTTCTTCTTGCATGAATTAGAAATTCACGTCGTTGAAGGAAATTCACAAGATATTTAAAGACATTCTGAGTGTCGAGGAAAAAATATTTAACATCCATCTTGTCTATATGTTATAGAAAATACGAAGAAAGTGATCGTTACGATGATAGAGGAGAAGTTTCATAGGTGCAAGAGCTACTCCAAGTGCTCAGGGGGAGATGTATGTTAGTGGAGAGATGGGATTTGGAAAGAATTTTGAGGAAGATGAGGTGGTAAAAGCCCATGAGTCGGATCGGTTCACTATAGCTTTTTCAACAATTTTGGGAGGTGGTGAGTAGAGTTAAAAAATAGCCTTCAATTTATTTTTTGATGAAGTAAGTTGTTTCATTAGCGGCATCAAAAAGATGCAAAGAGTACAGAAGTAGATATGCTAGCTCCATTACATGATAAAAGTTAGGATCCAGGAGCCAACCACAAAATAAAAAAAAACGAGAGGAGTCTTAAACATGACTATGGATGGTCTAGAGTTAAAGAGCTAACAAAATCTAAGAAGCATATAATTATTCAGATATGACCAATGACAACATAATAATTCTTAACTAAAAAACGCAAAGGTTACTCTTATAAAGTTCACCCAATCAAACATACACCATAGGAATATAATTTATGTCTCTCACATCCCATCTTCAATTCTAAGAGGCTAGGAAAAACTAATGGATAACTTCATGAGATGGAGCCAATGGAAACTAGAAGTATGCTTGGTATGATGAGATGGAGAGGGTGATGCTATCAACGGGAGAATGAGGTTTTGGCATATGCATATTCTACATTCATAGCCTTCTTGAAAACGTGATTATACATATTTGCAAAGAAAGAATGTCTACCATTTTAGAGGGGGTGTGTACAAAATATAAATTCTATAAGCACTATTGGTTCTAGGAAGATGTTGCAACCTCATATGATGTAATTGTGTGGAAGAAAGTCATGAGGGGGAAAAGTGATTTTTAAGATCCACATTTGTGAATCACAGTGGGAAATGTAATGCAAGATCCTTTTTTAAATAACCATGGTGTCAGGCTAGCTCTCACGTACTTCTACTAGTTCCACAGGGTACTTGCTACCTCCAAGCAACACAAACTGGATAACTTTATCCACCAAGGTTTGGACAGATGAGAAGAAATCATCTAGTGTTATTGTGTCCATTGAGAATTGAACTTGAGATCTCACGGTTTTCGCTCATTTCATTGACCATTAGGCCACACCTCTGAGTGCGATGTAAGATCCTTTTGTGATGAGATGCATTTTAGGGAGGCCTAATGTTAAAGATTTCCATAAAACATTCACTGTAACTATGGATAAAGACGCCAAATTAGCTGAAATGATTAGGAGAGAAAGAATGAGTTCCTTGAAAAATGTCTTTTGAGAGTATGTTGCAGTTAAGGGAAGATGAGATATAATAATATAAACAGGAGATGACTAAATGTTTTTTGCTTGATCAATGGAGGATTTGAAACACATGGAATCTAATATCAAAACTAAAGCACTAATAAACTTCTTTGTAAGTGTGCATTGTGTAGTAGACGAGCGAATCTGTTATCCACCTAGTTTTGAACCGTACGCCACTATTCTCGAGGATTTTCGGGTTGAAAAAATGGAAGCCAAGCAAAAGGTTTTATGAACGATAGCTCCTATTTGCTTGTTTGGACAATTTGGTGAGAAAAAAATGGTATAAGTTTAAAAGGAATACATAAATCTATAAGAAAGTTAAAAGTGAATTTTCACTAAAGTTGTATTTTTGTGGATTCGAATGTTGCCGCACTTTATGTGGGAGAGACAGGGAGTTAGCAGAAATATGCAGGATGCTTTGTATGTTCCCAAGTGGAAAGAGGCAATTCTAAAGGAGATGAATGCTTTTAAGAGAAATGAAACCTGGGAAATGGTGAAACTACCACGTGGAAAGAAAACAGTGGGCTGCAAGTGGTTGTTTACCATCAAATTTAAATCAGATGGGTCCTTGGAGAGTTATAAGGCACGTTAAGTAGCAAAAGGGTTCACTCAGACCTATGGAATTGACTATCTTGAGACATTCGCTCCACTTGCCAAGTTGAATTCAATCAAGGTTCTTTTGACCATTGCTACCAATCTTGATTGGCCCCTTCAACAACTAGATGTGAAGAATGCATTCTTGAACAGAAAACTCGAAGAAGTCTACATGGATCCTCCTTCGGGTTTTGAAGAAAGGTATGGAACTAGAGTGTGCAAGCTAAAGAAATCTCCCTACGGGATCAAACAATCTCCAAGAGCTTGGTTTGAGAGATTTACTCAGTTTGTAAAAAAACAAGGGTACACTCAAGGGCAAGCAGATCATACCATGTTCATTCGACACTCTCTTGAGGGAAAGACAACTATCCTGATGGTGTATGTTGATGATATCATACTTACAGGAGATAACTTGCCCGAAATGAAGAATTTAAAGAAACAGTTGGCCTCGGAATTCGAGATCAAAGATTTGGATCAGTTGAAAATTTTTCTTGGCATGGAAGTAGCAAGATCAAAAGAAGGCATTATGGTGTCACAAAGGAAGTATATACTAGATCTTCTAAAAGAGACGGGCATGAGTGGTTGTCATCCAGCTGAAACACCTATTGATCCTGATTATAAAATCCAGAAACAAAGAAGGAAATTCAGTTGACCAAAGTCAATATAAGAGACTAGTGGGGAAGTTGATATACTTATCACACACTCGACCTGATATAGCTTTTGCCGTAAGCTTAGTGAGTCAATTTATGCACTCTCTGAAGGAAGAGCACCGAGAAGCGGTCTACAAGATTCTAAGATATCTGAAAAGTTCATCAGGGAAAGGATTGTTTTTCAGAAAAGTCCAAGATAGACGCATTGAAAGCTTTATAAATGCAAATTGGGCAAGTTCTACTATTGATAGGAGGTCTACATCAGGATATTGTACTTTTATCTGTGGAAATCTCGTGACTTGGAGGAGTAAAAAGCAAAATGTTGTAGCCCGTAGCAGTGCTGAAGCTGAATATCGATCTATGGCCCATGGGATATGTGAAATGATTTGGCTCAAGAAGATAATGGAAGAACTAAAAAATAGTTTCTGTTACCAATGAAGTAGTACTGTGACAACAAAGCCGCCATAAGTATTGCTCACAATCCAGTTCAACATGACAAAACAAAGCATGTTGAAGTGGCTTAGCACTTCATAAAAGAGAAGATTGAAGAAGGAAACGTGTGCATGCCTTTCGTCCCAACAAATCAGCAAATTGAAGATATTTTCACAAAAGGTTTGTTTAAACCAAAGTTTGAAATTCTTGTAAGTAAGTTAGGCATGAAAGATATATACATGCCAACTTGAGGGGAGTGTTGATTTGTAAATATCTAGGTGTGATTAGATATGATTTAGTAGGATTCTAATTGATCTAACAGAATCAAATCTAATATGCTATTGAATAGGTTAGGATATTAGAATCATCCCTTGATTCTCAAATCTCCTAGAATTAGGGGATCTGATTGCTAGCTAGTTTATTTTTCTATACTATAAATTTGTATCTCTATGGATGAATAAAATTGTACAATTTTGGTACCAAATCTTACAGCCTCATCCCCTCTCCTCCTTATTAGCAATATTTAGTAACCCTGTGGTTTCATATTCTTCAATATGTATTAGTGTCTGCTGCTTCATTTACTTTGTATCTTGCTATTTGCTGTCATATTTTCTTGCATCCATGCTTCAAATACTTCTCTTTTGAGCCGAGGGTCTATTGGAAACAACCTCCGTACCCAGAAAGGTAGGGATAAGGTCACTCATGGGATTACACTGAGTTTGTTGTTGTATTTGTTGGAGTGAGAGAATTCATTCTTTTATAATTGAAGTATTGGGAGCTTAATAATGACAAGATGATACTGTCTTGATGAGATATTCAATGAATTTATTTTATCTTCTATAAAAGAAATTCTGTTTCAGTTGAGTTGCGTGTGAGTCTGGATCCTTTACTGTGGTTGAGTGCCCAATTTTTTCTTTTACTGTGCCCCCTCCCAAATTCTTGTGTTCATGGTGTGGTATGAAGTGAGACATGTGTTGGTAACACAATGAGTTTGTTTCAATTTTATCCTGGTTTTCAAAGACCCACTTGTAAATGCAGGCTTCAATTGTGGCGAGGCTGCCAACTTCGGTACTCCACAGTGGCTTGCAGTAGCCAAAGAAGCTGCTGTTCGTCGAGCTGCCATGAACTATCTGCCTATGCTCTCTCATCAGCAGTTGCTTTATTTGTTGACAATGTCTTTCGTTTCAAGGTCTACTCATCAGCTCTTGTTGCATATGTGGATCAGCCCAACATGTCCCCTCTAGGAGATGAGAATTAGGTGTTTCTTTTGCATTTCCGGATTGAAACTTTGTAGGCTTTATCTTAATTTATCTTTTATTGATCCGTATTTCTAAGAACTACTTTTTGTCCAGCTGTACAAATCTGTTTTTTCCATGTTCTCAATACATTATTTAGGTCAGAAGTGAAATTGTAGACATCTTTTTAAAGTTAAGTGGGTAATGAGGGTGAAAGTTTCTGTAGTCTGCTACTGTTCCTGCAATAATGGAAATATTGGGCTGTGGAATGGGTGACTTTTGAAAAACTGAGTGAGGATAGTTAATGTGTGATATGGGGATATTTAAGCTTTGTTTTACTCCATTTTGTTGCTTTCCCCTGTCATTCAAAAACCAAAGCCTAAGGAGCGGATAGGCTTATGGTTACATTTCCTTTTACTTTAATAAACTTAGAAATATCTTTTGGTTTCTTTACTTCTATGTTCGTGATGACAGTGTGCCAAGATCCCTGCTGCCTGGGGTTCGAAGCTCTCGTCTGAAAGATCGTCAGAAGGAAGAAAGGGAGTTTCTGGTAAAGAAAGCCTTCGTTGAGGATATAGAAAAGGAGAGCGACCTGGTAACAGTTTTACTTCAGAAAAGCTTTTCTGACAATGCAATGTTGTGGGATGTGGATATGCTTCCATCTTCAGGTAAAGAATCTGAACTGCACAAGCATGTTTCTGCGGATGCTTCTAAAGGGAACGATCAGTCTGACAACAACGATAGTCAGGATGTATTAGACCAAATGAGCTTATACATGGAAAATTATAGTGACTTCTATGTGGATGATGATGTGTCATGTGAATTTGAAATCGATTCTGGGACATTACCCTGTATAGCTTGTGGGATTCTTGGTTTTCCATTTATGGCTCTGGTGCAACCATCGGAAAAGTCTGCAAAACACCTTTTTCCTGAGGAATTTCAGAATAAACAAGAATCCGGAGTGCTGAAACATGTGGAGTCGGATAACCATAGGTGCATGTTTGAGGACTACAATATAGGTAGGAGGCCCTTAATAACTTTTCTCCCGTGTTGAGTTTGTCTGTTCTGTTATCTTGATGACTAAATCAATCTCTCTTGTTGATGATATCTTCCTCTGTATTAATTGCCTGTTTGGATTGACTTTTGGCTTATGACTGACTTATAAGCCAAAAGTCATAAGTTAGAAATTCCAACTTATGGCTTTTGGCTAATTTTATTAGTTTGGCTTAAAGCCAAATGCTTACACACTTTTTTATCTTGTCCAAACACTAAAAAAGTTCTTGAAAGCTATTTTGGCTAAAAGCACTTAAACTAAGTCAATCCAAACAAGCTCTAAATGTGCTAATTTTACTGCTTGTAAAAGGTTCCGCCAATTGATTTATGAAACTTCTTGTGTCTGATCAACATGTGACTCTGTGAGAAATAATCCAAACTCTTTGAACACAGCAGTACTAGTTCTTCTTCCTCTTTTTTGCTACAAACGAGTATCTATGCATACTCTTTCTGTCATTATTCTCCTTTTTGACACCTTTTTTCTCCAATGAAATTTGCTTGTGTTTCAGCTGAATACTAATAAAAGAAAAGAAAATAAGTTTCACAGAAAGAAAAAGAAGAGAATCGCTTCTGTTAGTGGCTGCTCGCTTACTACCAGTTCATTTCTAAGCTGAACAAATTATATTAATTATGCTGCATTCACATGTTTGAAGATCTAATCCTTTAAATGATCTAATTCTGAATATGTAGTAATGAGTCCCATTTGTGTATGTTTCTGAACTACAGCTGTTGATTTATAATTTTCATTTCCGCCTGAAGTAATAAGATACACATGGTTAGAATGTCTAGTCATATATGGCTTGTCTCATTGTACATTATAAGGAAAACCACCTAGAATATTTTGGAGAATATTCTCTACTTAATTATAAATAGATATCACCTTATTAGTATGTAAACTATTTCCCAACCATATTATAGATAGCCTAAACTCCTATTAAAGAGCACTGCCCCCATAAACAAACGAAGGTTCAGGTGCCACTCCTCTCTTTAAGATCATTCAAGCACCATCCATCTCTCCAGCAACTAGCACTGCTACTTTTTTTTTTGATGAAGCAAGTGGTATTAATAGAGGCATCAAGAGGATGCAGAAATGCTATAATTACAAAATGTGGCATTGTAGCTTACAAAATGTCACTGGCTGACTGTACAAATTATCTAAGCCAGAACTAGTTAACGCAGAGCAAGTCCTGAACTCTGCGTCAACAGCAGGGTACAGACTGGACCAACTAAACAAATTGACTAAGCACCTTGCCTTCAAATTACCTAAAGAGGTTGATACCCCATCAAATCATCTTCTATCCTTTCTAACCAGACATACCAAAATATACGAGCAGGGATCATGATCCAGATCTTCTTGATGGCCTTGTCAACTCTCCATAGACTCAACTCTCATAAGCATCCTTAAACTGAGAGGGGTGGTGGTCCATTTAAAGACCAAATAGACAAAAAGCATGTTCCATATTTCTGAGGCCACTTCGCAGTGAAGAAGGAGATGTCTGGTTGTTTCAGCCTCTTTTTTTGCACATAAAGCATCTGTTTGGGACCTGGATTTTTCTTTTCTTCAGATTGTCTTGATTAAGACATGCCTCAAGCTGTCCAAGTACAACATACAACCTTAGGTGGTAGCTTGGTCCTACAAATGATCTTTGTGGTATCCCCATTTAAGATTGTCAGCTGTCTGGGGATTTATGTGGCAATGCTGGAGTCTTGCAAGAAGATCTATCAAATCATTCACTTCCCAATCATGCACGTCTCTTCTGAATGTCAGATACCAGTTGGTCCCTTCTCTATTTGCAACAATACCAAAGTTGGGATCTTGAGCAATTCTGAACAATTCTGGGTAATCATCCTGAAGAGTTGTATTGCCAAGCTATTTGTCTGTCCAAAATCCTAGCAGTGCACCATTACACTTCAAAGTGAGCATGCTGATCAAAGTGTCCCACAGCTATCTAATACCCTTCCAGAGTCCCACACCATGAGGAAGAGTAGAGGTCTCTGTGCACCATTGATTCAGTCTTCCATGCTTATCTACGATGACATCTTTCCAGAGCTCTGCCTCTTCCTAGTTGAATCTCCAAGGCCACTTCACCCTCATACTTTTGTTATGGAAAGCAAGGTTCTTGATACCAAGACCTCCATGATATTTTTGTTGGATGACCTCCCATTTGACAAGGTGAAATTTGTGATTCTGGTTGTTGCCTTCCCACAGAAAGACTCTTCTTATCTTGTCAATCTGCTGAAGGACCTCTGTTGGCATTGGAAATAGGGCCATGTAACAAGTGGGCAAGCTGTCTAGGACACTATTGATAAGTGTTGGCCTGCCAGCAAGGGAGCGGTATTGCATTTGCCATGTTGCCAACCTCTTTTCAAAGTATAAAATTACCCCATTCCAGATTTCAGTGAATTTGAAGTCACACCCAGAGGTAGACCCAAATAAGTGGAAGGAAAAGAGCCAATATTGCAACCCATTATATCATCCAACTCCTCCAGATTTGATCCTTCATTAACAGGGTATATAGTGCTCTTTAGCATATTCACATGCAAACCTGAAATAGCTTTGAAAATAAATAAGTTAGATTAAGATGTATCACTTGTGATCTTTCGACACCACTGAAGATCAGAGTGTCATCTGCAGAGAGCAAATGAGATACAATAGCTTGCGATCTCAGGTCCCTTTCTATCTTGAAAGGCTCAATCCATTGCAAGGAACTAGCTTTCTGGAGCATTTGCTGAGACCTTCCATTGCCATGATGAATAGGAGAGGTAAGATAGGATCACCCTGTCTAATGCCTCTTTGAGGGAGAAGAAGCCCACAGTACCCCTGCTAACTAGAACGGAGTATTTGACTGTAGAGATGCTAAATTTGATCCATCTTATCCATTTGTCACCAAAGCACATTTGCCTCTGTATGGTGAGTAAGTATGACCAACTTACTTTGTCAAATGCCTTTTCAATGTCTAGCTTTAATAACAACTCTGGTTCTCCACTCTTCAGTCTCCAATCTAGTGCCTCATTAGCAATGCTGTTTTGATCCTATTAGCCAATAGCTATGAAGCAATCTTGTAGGTACTGCTAATAAGACTAATTGGTCTGAAATCTTTAAGTTCAGACGCCCCTTTCTTTTTAGGAATCTGGGATATGAAGGTGGCATTGACAGATTTTACCATGTGACAGTGATGATGATAGTGTCTCCAAGCATTGATGATCTCATATTTGGTAATCTCCCAGGAATGTTGGAAGAATGCCATAGTGAAACCATCCATCCCCAGAGCCTTATCTGGTGCACAACTTTTAATGGCCGAGAAGATCTCATACTCTTCAGACTCTCTTTCCAGCCAAGTTTTTTCTGCTTAAGAGATTCTTGCTAAGTTCTCAAATCTAGCAGAGGGTCTCCAAGGCCCATTCTCCACGTACAATTGTTGATAGAAGTTCAAAATCTCCTCTTTGATCTCTGCTTTATCATCAATAATGAGCTCCCATATCTGTAGTTTATCAGTACAGTTATATCTTCTGTGAGCATTTGCCAAGCTCTGAAAATACTGTGTTCCTATCCCCATCCTGAGCCATAAATACCTTGACTTTTGTCTCCATGAAATGTCCTCAATCTTTGCTATCTGTTGTAACTGTGTCTGGAGGTTGAATATTTGAGCCTTTTCAGCCTCAGTATGGATTCTGCCATCAGATGTTTGCTCCACTAGAGATAATTCATTTAAAGCCTATTCCAAATGGATATATATCCTTTTTTAGATCTTCAGCTTCTGTACTACTATGAATATGAAATCAGGACTGCCCATAACTTCATAGCTATTCCACCCGTTTTTGACAAAATCAAGAAACCTTTCTGTCTGTAACCACATGTTTTCAAACTTGAAGTAGGATGAGCTAGAGTGCCGTTCCTCACACTCAAGCATCAAAGGCTTGTGATCAGATATCACTCTAGGGAGAGCCATCTGTTTTATTGCCTTAAAGCTGTCATTCCACCCTTGTGAGATCACCCGTAAAAGCTCAGCTCCTCTAGACCATGTATATAGTGCACTCTGAAGAGGTAAATCCAAGAGTTCCAAACCTAGTATAGTATATGAGAAACTTTTCATAGCTCTAGTCCTTCTATGACCTGAATTTTCTAAAGAAGAAATGATAGTTTCTAACTTATTTTTTCATGTTTGGTTGGTGAGTAGAAAATATTTTTTGAAAAATATTTTCTAGTGTATGATTGGTGAATGCAAAACCTTTTTAAGGAATTATCTTTTATTTTTGGCTAGAGAGTAGAAAATACTTTCTAGAAAAATAGTTTTTGACCTAAAAATCAATCTCGATAATTGATCCGACACCTAACCACGACACCCGATTTGAAACCTGACACGGGGCTCGACTTTTGAACTGGAACCCGACCCTGACTATGACTCAAATTGGGACACGATCCCAAGATCAAACCCAGGACCTAACCTTACTAGAGACCCGACATTCAAACTAGAATATGATCCCGAAACTTGAACCTAAAACCGACCCAAGACCCCAACATCCAACTCAAGATCAAACTCTTGAAACAGAATTTGACTCGACACCCAATCCGCAACTCGACCCTGACTTAGCCCTTGGACTTGACCTCAACCCTGACTTGAAACCCGACGCGAGACCTAACCTCGAAAACAAGACTCGGCCCTAAACGAGAGCCCACCCCAACCTCGACCTCAACAGCCAACTCGAGACCATTTTGAGACCCGACCTCAACTCGAGACCTAACCCAACATTTGACCCGATCAAAGAGCCATCTTGAGACCCGACACCTAACCCGAGACTCAACCCCAAAACCGACCCGAGATCGTAACCCCAACCCTTACCCGAGACCCGATCCCGACCCGACACCCGACTCATGACCCAATCCCGACCTCGACATCCAACTTGAGACCTGACCCCCGACCCGACCCTAACCTTTGACACTCGACTCCAAGACCCGACCCCGACTCAAAGACTCGACTTGATCGAGAGCCAACACTCGATACAAGATCTTACAATGACTTGAGACCCGACCCGACCTTGACACCCGACTCTAGACCCTTTTCGAGACTCGATCTCGACCCCGACCCTGACCCCGACCCAATACCCAACCTGAGACTCGACCTCAACACCCGACCCTGAAACCCAATCTAAGACCTGACCCTGAGACCCGACCCCAGCCTTGACCCGAGACCTGACCCTGACACCCGATCCCAACACTTGACTCGAGACCTCTCCTGAAACTCGACCCCAACCCTGACACCAGATACCGACTCCGACTCAAGACCTGATGCATTCTCGAGACCCGACACCTAATCTCGACACCCAACCCCGAGACCCGATTTGACACTAGATCTGAAATTCGACCTCTAATTCTAACTCGATATCCGACCCCGACTCAATTCAGAACTGGTTGTTGGGTATCGAATCAAGGTCGAGAGTTGGGTCTCGAATTGAGAATCTGGAGTTGGATCTAGGATTAGTATTGAGAATCGATAATCGAGACTTAAGTTAGGATGAAAACTTGAGTTGTGGTTCAAAATGATTTTGGAAAATGTTTTCTTTATCTTTTTTAATGGAAGTCATTTTCCTTAAATTTGAGAAAAATAAGTTGATTTGGAAAACATATTGTAATTGAATGGAAGATGTTATCTTATTCCTGTAGGTGAACAGTGAATAAATACAATACATAAGGTGCTAACTAAGGAAAGAAATAAAGAGTGATTCCTATAGATCTGCAGTGATCCCTATAAATCTGCTACCTATATATAGCTATATATATTACTAAGATTAAGTCTATATACATTCTATAACACTCCCCCTCAAGCTGGAGCATATATGTTGATCATGCCCAGCTTGTTACAAAGATAATCAACTCGAGTTCCATTCAATGCCTTTGTGAGCAAATCAACTACTTGCTCTCCTGTCTTCACGTAGCCGGTGGAAATCAAGTTTTCCTGAATCTTCTCACGAATAAAATGACAGTCAACCTCAATGTGCTTAGTTCTTTCATGATACACCGGATTTGAGGCAATATGCAGGGCAGCTTGATTATCACACCAAAGTTTTGCTGGTGTATGATATTCCAACCCAATTTCAGTTAGAAGATGATGTATCCACATAATCTCACATGTAGACTGTGACATAGCTCTGTACTCAGATTCTGCACTGGATCGAGATACAACACTTTGCTTCTTACTCCTCCATGAAACTAGGTTCCCTCCAACAAAGACACAATAGCCTGTAGTCGATCTCCTGTCAATTTTGGATCCAGAATAGTCAGCATCTGCAAAACACTCAACACGAGTATGACCGTGATTGCTATATAATATCCCAAGACCAGGGGCTCCTTTCAAGTAACATAAAATCTGTTCCAAAGCTGCCCAATGTTTGACTGTAGGCGAGGACCTGAACTGGCTAACAACACTTACTGCAAAAGCAATGTCTGGACGAGTCACAACAAGGTAGTTTAACTTCCCAACTAACCTACTGTATCTCTCAGGATCATCAAAGGGGTCGCCGTCATCTTTCATAAGCTGCACATTGGGAACCATTGGAGTACTACAAGGTTTAGCTGCCAACTTTCCAGTGTCTGCAAGAAGATCAAGAATATACTTTCTCTGAGACAAAAGAATTCCCTTCTTGTTTCTATTCACCTCTATACCCAAAAAGTATTTCAACTGACCCAAGTCTTTTGTATGAAACCTAGTATGCAGGAAGGATTTGAGGGAAGAGATCCCCGCATAATCACTTCCTGTGATGACAATGTCATCAACATACACAACCAGCAGGATAGGGCCAACTGTTGATTGTCGGTAGAAGACAGAGTGATCACATTTGCTCATTTTCATCCCAAACTCCAGGACTACCTCACTGAACTTCCCAAACCAAGCTCGGGGACTCTGTTTCAAGCCATACAAGGACTTCTTCAAATAACAGACTCTCCCATACTCCCCTTGAGCAACAAAACTAGGTGGTTGCTCCATATATACTTCCTCTTGAAGATCACCATGAAGGAATGCATTTTTGATATCCAACTGATGTAAAGGCCACGTGTGATTTTCCTCTAAGGCATGTATTTCCTCAAGCATCGCATCATACCATCCAGGATGGTTCAAAGCTTCCTTCACTGTTTTGGGTATAGAGATGGAGTCTAAAGAAGCAACCAAGGACCTCGACATAGAGGATAAGCGGTCATAGGAAACAAAATTAACAATGGGATATGTGGATTGACAAGTCCTTTTACCTTTGCGAAGAGCAATAGGGAGATCCAAATTCTCTGAAGGATCCGGTGAAGAAAGATTTGATAACAGAGGAACCGGTGCAGAACATGTATTATCGATCTCTCGTCTCCTCGAATAAACTTGAACAATTGGTGGTCTTGCTGGAGCAGAAGTTGTAGGTCCAATAGTCAATTGGTGTTCAATAGGGGAGCTAGGAGATTGAAGAACATTATTTGATTGTTCTGTCGCAACACGAGTAACCTGATAGACTAACCACTCATCTTCCTCCTCTTGAGTTGTAGAAATGGGAGGTGCATAGAAGAATGGTGTAGTCTCTGAGAATACCACATCATTTGACACCAAGTATTTACCAAGCTCAGTAAAATAACATCAATACCCCTTCTGAAGGCGTGAATAACCCAAGAAAACACACTTCAATGCCTTAGGGTCCAACTTGGTAACAGATGGCTGAAAATCTCGAACATAACACGTGCTTCCAAATACCTTAGGCTCCACCGGAAATAGTGACTTGTTTGGAAAAAGAATATTGTAAGCACATTACCAACAAGAACAGTCGATGACATGCAATTAATCAAAAAACAAGTTGTAGAGACTGCATCAGCCCAAAATTGTTTAGGAACCTTCATTTGGAACAAAAGTGCTCGAGCTGTCTCAAGTAGATGCCTATTCTTTCTCTCAGCAACTCCATTTTGAGAGGGTGTATCAACACATGAAGTTTGATGGAGAATACCATGTTGTCTCATGTAGGACTGAAACAATTCTAACATATATTCTTTAGCATTATCACTCCTTAGAATACGCACTGAAGTATTGAACTGAGTTTTGACTTCAGCACTAAAAGCACAAAAGTGAGTAAACTCTTCAGAACGACTCTTCATAAAATAAATCCAAGTCATTCGAGAGAAATCATCCACAAATGTGACAAAATACTTATGTCCAGTTTTGGAAACAACAAGACATGATCCCCAAACATCAGAATGAACTAACTCAAAAATCGACTCCACCCGCTTATTAACCCTTGGATTTGTTGAGCTACGATGGTGTTTGGCAAATTGACATGACTCACAATCTAGTGAAGGAATATTCTGAAATTTAGGACAGAGCTTCTGCAAAATAGGCAAAGAAGGATGTCCTAATCGACAATGTGCCTCAAATAGAGACACGGCACAAGAGTAGGCAGCAAATCGAGGCTCCCAATATTCATCAAGAATGTAGAGACTATCAGATACATGTCCTTTACCAATAACTTTATTTGTCTTCAGATCACGAAACAAACAATGATCGGGAAAGAATGAGATATAACAGTTTAGGTCTCTGGTAAGCTTACTAACAGACATCAAATTAAAGGCTTACTTTGGTAGACCTAATACAGATGACAAGGTAATGGAAGAAGTTGGTTTTACAGTCCCAGATCCTATAATATTACAGATTGAACCATCAGCAACCGTCACAGGAGAGAGTGCTCCATGTGATCGAAAGTTAGAATATATATTAGGATTACCTGTCATGTGATCTGTGGCACCTGAATCGATCACCCATTTATTCGAAGAGGATGTAAGACATGCTTTTCCGGACTCAACAAGGGTAGTAACTGAAATAGATTCTTTTTGTAATTTTTGATATTGTGAGAATTTCGCAAACTCTTCCGCCGAAGACATAGGACCACAATTTCAGTCATTGTCTCCAAATATTTTAGCAGCACAAGAACTCATCAACAGAAAATATAACCAGAAGCATGTACGTGACCCCACAAACACTGATGAACAAATTTTAAAAATGATTTTATCAACTAAGAAACCAATTGTCCACCCAAAATAAAGAATCTGAGTACTTTACCCGTAGACAAGAGCAAGTAATGAACAATCAAATACCAAAGCAAGTAGTTCAGAGAAAGAAATCCCGAACCGCAGCTTATGACCAAACAACAGCAATTATCTGAACTGAAGTAGAAGCTAGCAGCCACAGAACCACAAATCAGAAACCAGATTCAGTGTAGCAGAATAGAAACGAACCTGGAAGTGACAAACAAACTTTCCAAATCGTATTTTAACACCAGAACAGACCTGAGAAGTGACGAACAGACTTTTCAGATCGTATTTTAACACCAGAACAAACCTGAGATTCGCCAGAAATACGTGTCGATGCCGTAAATTAAAACCCAATCCATTCAGCCAGACACGCACCTTCACGTGCCGGCGCGTGATGAACAAAAGAACTGTATGAGTGGTGCGTGACAGCCACTCGCTTCACAACCAGATGCAGGTGAAGACTGGTTTGGCCGGAAAATATACTCCGCCTCCTTCTGTGGTGGTGATAACACAGACTGACCACTTTAAATCAGTGGAATAGAAATCCAAACTTCTTCCGTAACACAGCCAAAACGACACGAGCCTATAGGCTCTGATACCATGTAATTGAATGGAAGATGTTATCTTATTCCAGTAGGTGAACAGTGAATAAATACAATACATAAGGTGCTAACTAAGGAAAGAAATTAAATGTGATTCCTATAGATCTGCAGTGATCCTTATAAATCTGCTGCCTATATATAGCTATGTATATTACTAAGATTAAGTCTATATACACTCTATAACACATATTTTAAAATATTTAAGCCAATCAAACATGAGAAAATTGGAAAACATTTTCCTTCATATCAAACACGCCCTTAATGTTGATACTTTTCCACAACCTTTTGTCCCATTGTATTATGATTCCCCCCTCTGGTGCCATTTGCTTGTAAATCTGCCCAGCTAGCCCATCTATTCCCCCAAAGAGAACCTACTAGTTGTTGAGACCAATCCTCAATTTTTGTTTCTTGAAGACGCAGTATATCAGCCTTCCACTTCATTAATAGAGACTTAATGGTACTCCATCCTAACATAATTTTTTTGAGGACAGTTACAATTGTATTTCTATCAAATAAAACTTGGACACTCCAAAAAAAGTGCTAAGTTGAGATCTTCACAAAAACAGCAAAAAGGTACAAAAGAACCACTGTCCGAAAACCTATATTCTTATACATTGCCTATTAAATCAACTAAGTCACCTACTTTGCTCCATATATTTTGTTTACAGCAAAATAAGAAACAGTTGAGAATTTTGACTCTCATCTGGAATGCGCTTTGTGACTCCTACCCCTCACCCTTATTGGTTCAACATCTTGAATTAAACCTGATGTAGTCTTTTTATTTCAGTTGTCCCTTTCTTCTTCTTTGTGTTTGATTCACACTCTGATGAAACCCTTTGTTGCACCTGTTCCTGCCTTCATTGGTCCATTCTGAGGATCATATCCAATAATTTGTGTTCAAATCCAGTGGCATTGATTCCAAAAGCTTTGCATTCCTTAACCATGACCAGCTTGTCCATTTAGAAGTAGAAATAACTGGAGGAGTATGAATAACTTGCTGATTCGGCACACCATCCCCATGCCAGGGATGAGGAAGGAAATCATTGTAGGATATAGAGATTGTTCTGTTTCAGAAGCTTCAATCAGGCTCGCAATCTGCTTTGGGAATATAGGGTAATCAGGCTGCTGAACTTGAGAACCAAGAAAATCAAGTTGCTGGGGATTATCTTCCTATTTCCTTCGTCATTGGCTTCACACTTGCTTGGGCCTTCAATATCTTCAGTTTCCGACACCAGATGCTGAAGTTCTTGAGCTTGTAGTACGAATGAGATTGGGTCTAGAGAGTCGTGCATATGCGACATGGGTTGATTAAAAATACAATGATACTGGGCCTTGGGTTCCAAATATTTTTGGAAAAACTACCTAATTACACAAACATTTCTATCATATTTACTAATTCTCCCTATAGTTTGAAAATAATTACTTATTGTCTCACCAATTAATAATTTCATACTAGATTTCAAGTCAGATACACCTAGATACATGTATTTTTACTACCAGATACACTGAAATAGGGAGTGATGTGAACGAGAGAAGGAGAGACGCGAGCAAGATAGTCTATGTATCCCAAATACATGCGAATTATGCATGTATTTGGGATACTAGATACTTCCCAAGTACATTCTGAAATACAGTTACATAGGGGAGAGGCGAGCGAGAGGGGAGAGAGAGTTAGATACTTGCAAATCCACTTGGATACAGTGTATCTAATACAAATTACACCTAATTTTGACCCTATGTATCCGAGATACATGTATCTAGATGCACTAGATACATCTATCTAGATGGACTAGATACATGTATCTGGAGTTCAAATTCTAGTAAGATTCATAATATTAGAAACTCACATGAAGGGAGGTAATTTGCTCCTAAACTAGTGGGATTTGTGTTGTTTGCCCAATATTTCCCCCCTTATTCTTCTTTGGATTTGGGCTTTTTTGGTCAAAGGCATTACTAGCATAATTCGAAAGCCCAACTTTATAGAAAAAGACTGCCTTTTTTGCTGGTCCATTGTATCTATAAGTCGGCCCCACTTTGTGATCACGTGGCAGATTTGAATTATCTGCATATTTCACGTGCCATGCCAGAGGCCTATCCACTGTATTGAGCTGACTCCCTCGCAATCTCTACCTAGATTCATATCTCAAATCAACTACTTTTAGCTCCAATGTACAGGGGATATCTCTACAGTTCTCTTTAATTGCCAATCGTTTGGAAAGAGCATGTAGAACAAGCATGTAGTGGTATTCAGAAGACTTTGATCCATTGTTCTTCAGAAGATCGCTCCTTCGTATCCAAATCGACCAGCGGGGACCACCAGTCTAGGGATAGTCTCCGGCCATTCCAGAACCATTCTCCCACCTTGACTCTGGCTGCTTCTTGTCGAGATGGCATTTCAAAGAGAAAAATGTTGTGCGAAATTGGGGAGACCTTCAAGCCTGCTGTCATCTTCCATCTGTTTAGGACCACTTTTGGATTGTATCATGATTTGGGTTAGTATGGAAGGAATCATTGAATTTTCCAACCAGACATTTATCCAGATATTTGAGATTATCTGGGATGGCTGCTGAGTTGTCTGATTGGATCTGTTAGACTCCATTGACGGCCACTTCTCCATCCTCGAAACATCATAATAAGACATCGGTTGAGAGTTGGGACACCATCTCTCCGATTTCAGAGTAGGTCTCCGGAAAAATCTCAGGATCTTGTTCGCGATGTCTTCCCATTCTCCATTATCTACATCCTCTAGATTACGGATTATTTCTTGTCACCCAGCCATATTTCAACTCGAAGGAATCTGCTTTAACTGTTCAAATTCTGGTAAACCCTGTAAATATAAGCTTCGATTTTCCTACTCCACCTTTTACAGAGCCTCCCTTCTCCCTTAGAAGCCTCTTTCATGGCTTCTCATACCCATCTCAAGCTGTTCTCATCAATCCGAATCTTCTCAACAAACCTCCTACTGCATTCATTAAATCATAAACCATCTCCCGCAATCACCACTAATGCCAATAAGTTCGAAAGATTTATTGCCGCAGAAAAAAAGGTTCTTCCCTCCATCCTGGAAGGAGGAGAGAGAGAAGAAGAAGAGAGGAATGGGAAAAGGAGAAATAATTTCTGGTGATCAGAAGGATCACCGGAGAGAGAAGTATCGACAAAGAATTTCTATTAGGTCTTTGCCTCGTAAGATATGCCTGGGAGCTTAGGAAAATAAAATCTATGACTATTAGAGTTCAAAGTTTATGGCACTGCTACTTTTTAACCGACCAGCATCCTCTAAACTTTGAATTTCTTTTCATTGCTATACCAATTTACATTACGTTGATCATATTCTGGAACTTTGCAAACACCATATCTCTTTCCAGTGATTAAGAATAGTTTTTCTTTCGTGTGTAATGCAAGAAGCACTTTCCTTTGTTGTACAGTTACCCAAAACTTTCTGGAGGAAAGATTTCCAGCTCCAATTTTCTTATGGTAATTGTGCACTGTTCTAGAGAGATGCGTCAACTTTCTGTGTTTCCAGAACAACCAAACTCAAGATGGTTTCTCACTTTGAGTTTGAGGGAGCATGTTAGAATATCAAGTGAATATGCATCTAGATTCATATGTGTCTATGTTCATAGTCCTTGAATGATATATTCTCTCTGTACTAAATTATATAGAATATTTATTCAACTTATATTATGGAAATTAATAACCCACCATATTGTACGTAGCGTAAAACTCTTATGTAAGGAGCACCTCTTGTACATTGCCTATTAAGTTAATAAGAAGTTTCTTCTATATTTAAACACACACATCTTCATATGCTGGCACACTCATTGGATTAGAGTACGTCTGTGGGAATATTAGTTCACCTCCAATGGCATGACCAATTAGCACTTTTTTTTTAATCATTTTTCACTCTTCTCCTTTTAAGTCTATTAAATAGGTACATCTTAGTTAAGCTGGTTTCGATGAAAAGAGAGTTGTATCACTGGATGGAAGTAGTTGTTTTCACGTTTATTTAGATGAGATGAGAATACCTTCTCTCTTTTTTTTAATCACAGAGACCATAAATGGTCATTTTATAAATAAAAAGTAATTGTTTTGGACCCCAAAAAGGTCCAATATACAAAAATCGGCCCAATATTTAGATAAGTATACAGTTTGTAACCGACTGATTGACCATGCTTTGTGGCCTGTGCCTATAGGTATACATCTAGACACCTGGTATAAAGTAACAGAAAGCTTAACATCATTTGACCAGATTGTTACCCACAATAATTTATCAAGTAAATTGTCAACTCAACCAACTGATTGACGTTGATGCTGTGTGTGCCTGTAGGTTAGTATCAATGTTAAAATGTGTGACCATTTCATCCAAAAGCTTTTATTTGTTTAATTATGTATTCGCCACGCCCCACACATGCATGTCAGGTTCTTTTTCTTGAGCCCAAGTATGTGGAAATTCTAATTGGTTGCAATGAGACCTGAACCTGGAACCTTGCTCAAGGTCCATTTCTTCAACACAGAGTCATAGCTAGACCTATTTATATTCTTGGTTTACTCAATTTTAGGCCTCATGCTATGTTGCCACCTATGTTGCTCAAACTCTTCAAAAATGTTATCGGGTGTGTGTCGGATCCTTCAAAAGTAGCGCATTTTTG
The DNA here is from genome assembly GCA_029582245.1 of Solanum etuberosum. Lineage (NCBI taxonomy): Eukaryota > Viridiplantae > Streptophyta > Magnoliopsida > Solanales > Solanaceae > Solanum > Solanum etuberosum. The sequence continues at coordinate 42,742 of JAJONR010000344.1, forward strand.
GAGAGTCTGAGCAACTTAGGTTGCCACTATGTTGCTCGAACTCAGGTGCAGATCTAGAGGTTGGATTCTTCATCACATACCTTTTAGGATTCGAGGATGTTGATATGAGTGTAGATACGGATGCTGGGATACAACCAATAAATGTATATTACGACATAGATAAGTATATATTTTGATTAATTAAAGTTATGGAACCAAAACTAATTATATTATTTTACAAACACCAAATATTTTATTCAAAAGATATGACATCAATATACCCGGTGTAAGACTGTAATCTCACAAAGTGGGGTCTAGGGTGAATAGAGTGTGTGCGAACCTTATCCCCCTACCTTAGAAGTAGAGAGAATGTTTCCGATAGACCATCGACTCAAGAAAAAAACCAAAACAGTCCTGCAAAAGAAATAACGGACCGATGTACAAAAAACAACAAATAGCAACAGAACAGAAACTACAGTAAAACAATCTCGTATAATAGCAAAGCATCTTATACTTTATACGACTATATGTATATGACATAAACCAAAAGATCATAAATCAAATACCTAATCAATCTGTACTTCTTGGTCATAGATGTAGTCAAGCACCCAAGGTAAGTTGACCACACCCGGTGTGGTTTCCACACCCACATCCACACCCAAATCGGGTTGGATTGACATGGGTGTGACTGGGATTTTGAAGGGTCCGAGCAACATAGACGAGGTGTTAAGTGCCTCACATTGGATCAGAAAATGGATTTTTGTCTCTTTAAATGGTCTTGGCAATACTCACCCTATGAAACTTTTGGGGTTTGAGTTACGCCCAATCCCCGCATATTCTTTAACAATGTGGACACCTGGTCTAATGCAAAGTTTAACATCATTTGACCAAGTTGTTACCTGCTATAATTTATCTGTTTAATTGTCACTTACCTAACTATTTGGTAACATTTGTCCAGTCAAATAATTGTTATTCTCATGTCTGGGAGATACTGCAAATTTATCAGAATGATTGGACTTGCCTGCGGAATACTGAATTTCATCTTCACGCAGTTGACAGAATTGAAAGAAATGGAGTGCATTCCCTTAACCATGATGAAGTGTCTTTGTCTGCCCAGCCAAGCGAGTCTGCAGTTTGTCCGCACGAGGGTCAAACATCACAGTCTCATCATCTTTCACATACAGATAATGCAGCCCCGACTTCAAAAGTTGACCTTGAGAAGGAATGTGATGTTTCTAGAGGTCTTGTAAGACCACAGATATTTTGCCTTGAGCACGCAATTCAGACTGAAGAACTGCTGCATACTAAAGGTGGAGCGAATGTTCTTGTGATCTGCCATTCAGGTAAGGTTCCTCATGTACAACCTCGTTTGAATTGTCTGAATGATGATAATACTAAAGTTTTCAGTTTTTTCTAGTTCTTGGTGTATTGAACGTTTGTTACAACTTTTGATTTCATGTAGACTTCCAAAAAATAAGAGGACATGCTGCTGTTGTTGCAGAGGAAATTGGCACGACATTCAAATATAATGAGATTCCGCTGGCTAATGCATCTCAAGGACATCTTTCATTGATTGATCTTGCAATCGGGGATGAAGAACAAAACAAATGTGCAGAAGATTGGACACTGAAATTAAATATTAATTTAAGGCACTGTGTGAAGGTGCAAAGGAACTGTCCACTTAAGAAATTAAAACATGCATTGATTTTGGGTGGATTATTCTCTGATACAACTCGTAGTTCAGATTCCTCGAGTCTCCTCAAGTGGCGGTCCAGAAAAGTGCGCTCGAAGAGAAAGTCGAATAATTCAACAGAAAGTACACCATTTGCAAATGTTCAAATAACAAAGGTAGTTTCAGGGTCTACAGTGGACATGCAGAATGTCAGAAAGGGGAATATAACAATCCAGTATTCCAGGAAAAGATACAAGCCTAAGGATTGTAGTTCTACGGAGGTCTCCAGGGTTTTCATGGATCCATTTAATGTTCCAAAAGAAGTTTCACTTGCAGATGCAAAAATATTGGGAAGTACTCGTCTCAGGGATGAAAATGCAGGCACCGCTTCTTTAGCGGAAAGGTTCGTTGCTTCTTCTGATGGGAAACCCCGATTGCGACATGAACATGAGATGCTTTTACTAAACAAAGATCAAAATGGGAATCTCCTTGCACCACAAGAACCAGATTTACTTGTGACGACATCTTTAATGGTGGAATTCGATGAAGCCCAGGCTGAACTTTGTACTACTGAGAAGTTTTCCTTGGATGATAAAACTTGTGATACAAATTCAAATAGTTGCCATACAGAGAATAAGATCATGGCTGCAGAGACTAGTGGAGAAACAGAGATAGCACATGTGCATACTCCTGCATGTACATCCATATATGTGGTTCAAAGCACTGCATATAATGAAAATTTGGAGGAGAATCGGGATATGACGGAAACTGTCATCAGAGATAAATCTGCTCATCCGACGGAAGCAGATTTTGAAAGAGATCATCATAGTGGGGATGATAAAGCTATTATGACCAGATCTCCCATGCCTGTCAACTCCTCAGGATCTTGCACTGATGGTCCTTCAAGAAGTTGTGATAAGAAGATTGAGGATCAAGACTCACAACAATTTGGCTCAGGTAGCGAGACATCTGATAGTGAAACTTTGCTCAAATCTGTGGAGCAAGAAATCCAAATTCATAACTCAGTTAAAGACATAGCTGTCTCTGACCATGTCACACCCATAGAAGAAGCTTCTGCCTCAGCAGAAAGTCTCAAAATGACGACAGAGACATCTAGTACTAAGCACTCACAGAGTGGCGATGACATCTCTGAGCAGCATACGAAAGAGTCAAATGATGATACTACTTCTGCAGTAGTATTAAGGCCGACTGGAAAAAATGGTGGCAAAAGGAGGTGTGAGCTAGACCTCTCAACTGATTATGGATGTAGTGTTAGTGGCTTTGTTAAAAGTCCATGTGAAGGTTTAAGGCCACGAGGTAGGAAAAATGTACCTGGGAGCAGAGTTGATACTAAGGAATTTCTTAAGATGAAATCTATGGGAAATAAGGTGAAAAGGTCTTTATATAGTTCCATCATTCCCAACGATAAGAAAGAACAGAAGGGAACTCATAGGTGTAACTTGGAAGGCTGCTGGATGAGTTTCCAGAGAAAGGTAGAGCTACAACTGCACAAACAGAACCGCTGCCCCATTGAAGGGTGTGAGAAGAAATTTACCTCCCACAAATATGCTCTGGTTCATCAACGCGTTCATGAAAATGATCGGCCGCTCAAATGTCCATGGAAGGGCTGCACCATGACATTCAAGTGGGCCTGGGCAAGAACTGAACATTTGCGCGTACATACTGGTGAGCGGCCATACAAGTGCAAGGTTGAGGGTTGTGGACTCACTTTTAGGTTTGTATCAGATTATAGTCGGCATAGACGGAAAACTGGGCATTATGTAGATGCGGCCAATTGACATTAGTTACTTTAATCAGGTCGGTTGTGTAATGTACCAAATACTAGACTGCCAGAGTGCGATTCTGGGGTTGAAAAGGCAATCTTAAGAACTAATGGGTACTTATCAGTTTTAGCATGGGGTGGTAGTAGAGTACCTGTGTGCAGGATCATCTTTCAATTAAAATTAAAATTAAAATTGCATGTCATTCTTTCGAATTTCTTCATCTGTGAAGAAAGTCTGTCTCGTGGTACTCTGGTAATGCTGGACTGGACAGTCAATAATGATCATATAGAATAATAACCAACAAACTGAAACTGCAGCTTGTGCTTACAATTGGAGAAACTCTGTTTTTATCTTTGTCAATAAATTCTGTTGCCTCTTCGAAATGTTTTCCAACTAGTTATTTCCCCTCTTTCAAACCTCTACAACTTTTAATCGCATTACATATTTCTGGATATTTGGCATACTTATAATTAATTACAACTTTTAACATTTTCTAATGAGTTTCTTCTCTCCTTTATTTTCTTAGTCTCTTCTTATATTGCCCGCGAGTGAGTTGGAGAAGAAAGTCTTAGAAGGCTACAACTCTATAAGTTTCGCGTCTTATTTTTTTGCGTGTCTACTATTTAGGTGCAAAGAGCCTGGAGTCGAGCTAACTGCATAGGCAGAGGGGAACTTTTCTAAAAAGCCTAATAGCAATTAACTGCATTGGAAACGACGAATCACACTCTGAAAGGAGGTTCCCTCCAAATAGATGTCAGGAGGGAGCAAGGCGTGATTGCTCTGTCATCCTCCGACCGCCCCCCTTGCGTGGATATTCTAATTAAAAATAACTAATAAAATTTACTATGCACTTTGTAATGTATATTTTTAAAATTAATGATACAAATCAATTAACTTATTTATTTGTGCATATTACAATATTATTATTATTAATACACAATTTAATATTCATATTATTAAAATCAAAATATTATGTTTATAGTTATAATTAGCTACATTTTTAGTTTTTTTAATATATTTTGTTGAAATTTTAATAAAGATAATATTATTTTTTTGTTTATTTTAGTTTGATTCAAAAAAGCAAATACTTTATGTGTTTTTACATGTTTGGTCTACTATTTTCAATTATGTTTAATTGAAATAATCTTATATCAGTAAGTTTTAAAATCTAACTTTCACATGAAATGATTAAATATCAAATTGCAGGTACGATATTCAAATTTTTAAATTTATTCTTTCTATTTTTGTAGAACTCATATATCGATTACATCATTTTTTTTTTAAATCATCTAATTATAGTAATATTTTATTACATAATTTTTACATTTCCAAATCAATTTCGAAAAACACATTGAATAGAAAAGGAATATAAAAAGGTTAATCCTATAAGATTTAGTTGTTATTGCAAGAAAAAATCATTAAAAAGAGAGGCAAAATCAGTGAGGGGAAAAAGTTATTGTATATGTATATTTCACAATTTGCATTCAAATATAACATGCAGTTACATTATCAGTTTATATTTTTCAAATTTATTAATTTTATTGTCTAACAGACATTCTAACAATTGACATATTTTCATTAATCAAGTATAAAGTAACATGAATTTTTTTTAACATACTTTAAATAAAAATTACATATCAAAAAAATATTCATAAGTTTTTGTTCTTTCATATCTTATGAATTTTCAATCAACAGAATCATAAATTAAAATTAAAGTACATAACTAAAGACAAATAATAAATTTCATCATCCCATGACTTACAAAAACATCCATCATGTTTTTCTCAACACAATCCAATTATTTTACAATGAATCTCCTTCACCAATGGAGTAACATATCTTACTTTGATATTAAAAATAAAATATCTTAAATCATACATTAAAAGAAATAAAAACACAACTATTTTTATTTATTTTTAATTATATATAACATAAATAGAAAAATTAAGGCCAAACACGATTTTTTTTAAAAATAAACAAATATACATTCCTAAATTTTAGGCCTACAAATATTGTAAAAAAAAAAGATAAATATGAATTGAAGAAGAATCCATCGTGCATGGGAGCAGTTATTTAAGCACATATTTATACTTAGTTAATATTTTTTTGGTTCCTTTTCTGATTTTATCTTCTTCTTTTTCTTTGTTTAAAATTGAAAAGTATCCTTTTCCTTTATAAAGATTTTTAGATTTAAAATACTTAGATTAGATTTTAAATTTTTTAAAAAGACTCCATCCTGTGTATGTGGAGTAATTATTTTAGCCATGTATTTAAAAATAGTTAGTTAACATTTTTGTAACTTTTATGATTTTATCTTATTCATTTTTTTGTTTAAAATTTTTAGTTTCAGAATTTAAATTAATATTTTGAATTCAATATTTTCAAATATTTATGGTAAATCTCAGATGAAAAAAGAGCACTTATCTTTCTCTCTCTCTTTTTTTAATATTATCTTTAAAATATTTTTAATTTTTATTGTTACCTTTTAAATATTAAAAATTCAAAATATTTTTAATATTTTAAAAAATTAAAAATATTTGTGTGTTGTTTACCGTAAAGTTTATTATTCAAACCCATGCCTATTGTAATTTATTGAAATCTTTAGAAAATTATGTATAGTGCCAAGTATGACAATAAGAGATCTTCCTTTGTTAGAACTCGTTATGTCATTAACTGTGATATTCACACAATGTTGAGCAATAACTACCCATTTGTTATTGGGCCTTAAAAATGGAGAGATTTATTATTTATATAATAATCATCGATACAACCAAATATCATATTAGGTGCATGAAAATGAAATGGAACATATCACTTTCATTGTCATAAATATAAATTACCTTTAAAATATTTTATATTTTATATTTTTCGGATTTTAAAATAATTTTATTAATTAAATATAAATTATGTTTTAAAAGACTTCATCATGCATGGAGTAGTTATTATAGCCACATATTTATAATTAGTTAGTTGATATTTTATTGTTCCTTTTCTGATTTTATCTTCTTGTTCTTCTTTTTTGTTTAAAATTAAAAAGTATTTTTATCTTTTAAACAGATAACCAAATTTAAATATTTCATATTTTAGATTAATATTTTAATTCAATATAATAATGATTCAATTTTATGGTAAATCTCAGATAAAAAAAAAGAACTTATTTTTGTTTTATCCTTTGAGCTTCTACCTATAATTAGTATTAATAATTATCTATTACTCATCTTTCTATCTTGCTTGCACTATATAAAGGTGTACAAAAGAATAGTAAATTACGACATCAAGTAAATTTATTTTCTTTTGTGTTTAAAAAGCTTATATTTATAAGATAACGCGAAACTAATATTATTATTTACTATTTGATTCATGTTTTAGTTTGACTTGTTGATAAGAACTCGAAATATTATGTACTGATTTTGTATTTCTTCTTCCATCTATATTGTTATGATCAACGTCTTAAGAGAGATGTGTATATTGTATTTCTCTTTTATGTTTTTGTTTGTTATTTCTCATTATTAGACTTCTTTAATTTAATTTTTTATGAATTTTCAAATGTCGTAGTTCTGTAATTTTAATCATTTTATTGATCTATAAAAAATTCCATGGGCACGTGTCCAGAAACTAATTTTGTATAAGAGCACAAGTAGAATGTCACCTTGGTCGAAGTGAGTTCCTAAGTTTTTTGAAATATGTATTAGTGTTTTGTCTTTTGAAAAATTACAAGAATAAACTATTTAACCTTAATTTACATAATATTATTCTAGTGTTTTTATTTATAACATTAACATTTTGATTACAAATATGACAATTTATTATAAAATAAATAGCTACACGATTTAAGACCTATTTTATTGGTTAGTGAGTTGATTTTTATGGGATTCATATTTTACCTTTCATTTTATTTACTTTTTAGAATCTCAATCAGAATTATATTTGGATATGTTTTTTTAATAAATATCTCACTTTTTCTTTCTTGTTAACTTTTACACGAAAGGAATACCAACTAAATGTCATTCATCACATTTTTCCTTGGATTAACGTTGCACTCTTTTTCTCCATCTTTTTCAATGTCATTTTTGTCAAGAAAATTATTTATATCTCCTTGAAAATATCCATTAACAAATTGCTTTAATTCTTCTTGTTTCTTTTCAAAATTATCTCTAACAATACAAAAAAAATATCTTGGGAGGGAAAATCCTCCTAGTATGATCCCAAATAGATAAAAAGGTAGTGAAAGGAGAAGAAAGTTACAAGTGTTGTTTTGAAGAATATTTTGCGACAGTAAATTTTGTGTTGTCAATAACTATGGTGTCCTTGTTTGTTTAGGAATAAGAATCGTTGTTATGTAGATGTGTTAATATTATGGTGTATAAACGTGGTACTAAATGTGATAATGTCAATAATTGTAATGTCTAATTTGTTAATACATATTATTTATTATTCTTTGATTTTTTTCATTTTTACCTCATAAGAGTAATTTATTTTTCATATAGTAGATGGAATAGCTTGAATTCTTTATTTCTTGAAATGCCTTAAATATTTCCTTTATATGTGATTTTTCATGATTTTTGAGTTAGCCTCTTTTTATTTTTTATATATGATGAATTCATAGGAAAGAATGATATCGTGTTGAAAAGTAAGAGAAACTATTTCAAGCAAAATGTAGAATTATGGAGATTTATTTGGTTACATTGGATGAGGGATGAGATTGAATAAGATAAGATAAAGATAAAGAAAAAATATAGCATACATGAGTTTTATATTTTAATTCATCACGTGTGTATAGTACTACAATGATTTTTTTTTTCTTATTTCTAATATTTCCTTTTTAAAATAAGAAATAAAAAAATATCAGCTAACTAGCTACAAAATAAGTCAAGTTTAAAAAAACCTAGAATTAAATATATCCAAAAATAGAGGAGTTACACCATATATATTATTTATTACTAAAACTCAAGATTTTTTAAATTTGTATTTTTAAAAAAAAAAAAATTGTATTAGAATAATGAAATATAACTTTTTATTTTCTATCTTCTTTTATAATGAAATAAAGTGACTACACCGGAACATACAAAAATCCACACAAAAATAAATTGAAGTCCTATAATTCGATCATACTAAATAAACTGAAGTCTTATATCTCGGTCATACTATACTGAATTGTAAGAATAAATTTGTGTAAAAATGAAAAAGAATTTATCATAATTTTGATATAATAATTTTTTTCTCTTTTTGTTTCTCTTTTTTGTCATTATTTTAAAATTTTGATCCTCTCTCTAAATAATTACACCTTTAATGATTTTTGTAATTCCTCAAGAGTTTAAGGATATTCATTATTCATTATTTCTATAATTGGTCTTTGATACTTAAAACAATTCAGAAATGATGACATAATTTTGTATCGCGTTGTTTGTTGAAATATAAATATCAATGCTTTTCAATTTTATTATTATGAATTTGTAGGTTTATTTTTATTTGATTTGAAAAATAGTTAGTCATTCCTTCCTCTACATTACTATTGACATTTTTTTCTGGTATTTTTCATATTTTAACTTGCACAAAATTTAAAAATAAAATGAAGACTTTTAAAAGAACATTATGTGTCTAACATGTATAATCTTTTGTTATCATATCGAAAAACAATATGAAAGAAGGTTTAAGTTTAGTAGTTCCTCATATAAAATAAACATCGCTTATTTTAGAAAAGAGGAGGACAAATTATTTACATTTCATTTGACAGTCAACTGTGGATAAAAAAATTAAATAAAAAAATATTTAAGTTAGTTTTTTTTTTTTTCAAATATAAAACATCTTATCCCTACAAAATAATTAGAAATTTGTATCTTACAAACTGAAACAAATAAGATGATTGATATTTTTAAGTTTTAATTTAAATATTAATCATATTATTTCTCTTTTTTTTTATATGAATTAATTAATTAATTACAAAAAAATTGCATAATGAAAATGTAACATAAGCACCAACTCCAAATGGATTAATGCAACATAATGACACTAATTATGTCAATATAACGAGACTCTAAATGAGAGTAAAGAATGTCATATGATACTCATGAACGGACAAAAAATATTGTTGAAGTGGCAATGTAAATATGCATATTATTATAATATTAAAATGACATACTAACGTTGTGTCTCTCCTAACTTTGTACTCCAAAACATAGAGAAAACGAAAGAAAATTAATTTTTTTTGTTTGATTTATTAGATTAGGATAGATGGATCCTGTTTAATTTGTGCTTTATTCATGCTTAAGAAATAAATGATAAAAGTACAAAAATATAAATCAACAATGACAAAAATATATATTGTAAATTATATACACTTCATAATTTTTCTTCAAGTTTATTTCTCTCTTTACATACTTTCTAAAGAAAAAAAAATAGTTTTTAGGCAAATTTTTTCTCACCTTTACTTTATTAATTAATATAATAAAACTCAAAAATAAAGAAACACATCCAATTAAGTGTTACTCTAATCCATTTGAATTTGAAAAAGGATTAAAGTGTTTCAAATATTCAAAATTTTAAAAGATCTCTTACTCTAATCTTATAAAAATATATTTAATGAGATTTTTATTACCGTGCGAAGCGCGGACCTGTTAACTAGTTATATCTAAATCAACATAACAAATCTCACCTCTAATAAATTAAACTTCCTTTAGTACATCAAGAAAAATAAAATAAAACACTGACATACTAACATGTTTAATCATAGGTGAGATCTTTTACGAAAATCTAGTGTTAATATTATTTACATAAAATCAGCGCTCCTCACCTCAATGCTATACTTCGGTAGCTACGAACTAAGACACTTCAGAAGAAAAGCTACATCTACTGCATGTATTCACCCTGACAGGCTAACCCGGGCTTACCCAGGGCCTTACCATCCGAACCAGCAAGACTAATGTCTACTTATTCCTTTGAGAGGTCCACTTATACTATTGATATAGTCTCGAAATTAATAAGGCCCCGATTGTGTTGTTGTATAAGATGAATTTCAATCTAACAAGCAGAGTACCTTCCCCCTTGTAGAAGGACTCCCACTTCAATTTCACCTCCCTACTCCCACTTCAATTTCACTTCCCTAACCTCTATCAGTTATTTTTTTTCTTTTTCTATCTACTTAGTTTACTTGAGCAAAATTTCATTATAAAAACAAAAAAATAGAGGAAAATAAAGAGAAAATTGAATAAATGACATATTTAAGAGTACATATTATTAGTCGTCGCATGAATTTCTAGTTCTCAACCCTTAGCAGTAGAAATCTAACCATACCTATCAAATCTGCGTTTAAAAAAACAAACAAAGTGAAATAATATAGTATATTAAATCAATACCAAAATTAAAAGAGAATATTCATTCCATAAATATAGCATTTTGTAACTATCACAATATATAAATCCCTTAATTATCTCTCAATCTGTTTGTTTGTTTGATTAGATGTTATCACAATTATTAACAGTTTTGCTTCGTTCTTTTTTTTTTGCTATCTACATTATTCTTTTTTTTTGTTTTTTATCATGAAAGGTAATGTGTGTTCAATGTTTGAAGACTCTATTTTCAATATCCAATTTAATTCCATTGTTATGCATCAAAATTTAAACTGAGTAATTCATTTCACTGTCAAAAACATAAAACACAACTAATAATTTTTCATAAAATAATTGCAAAAACTAAGTAAATGTATCCCAAAAATAATCAATAAGCTAATTGTGATAGGGTGTGCGTATTTAATTAGTACTAAAACGGATTTGTATGCAATGTTAATGAAAACTACTTCATTAACTTATATAAGGTGTATGGATTTAATATATAAATTGAAACAAGTGAAAAATTTAACTTAATCTATCTTGATATGATTTTATACCGTTTGTGGAAAGGATTAAAAATCCAATAGGGTTATTCACAAATTTTAACTTGTATATAATGTGAATGAAAACTGCCTTATAAAAGATAAATATATATTGTAGAGTATATATTTGGTATTAAACACATCTATTAATTATTAATAAATTATTCACAAAGTGTATAAATTTGATATATAAATTGATAATAAGTGATGAATTCTTGGTCCAAATTAAAATTATCCATTAACATGAATAATTTTTAAGAAACACGATAATTTTTTTATAACTATTTGGATTTGATTTTATACCGTTTGAGGAAGGGTTAGAAATCCAATAGGATTATTCACAAATTATACTTGTATATAATGTGAATAAAAATGATTTTATAAAAGATAAATTATACGTTGTAGAGTATATATTTGGTATTAAACATATTTTTTATTCATTAATGAATTATTCATAAAGTGTATAAATTTGATATATAGATCGATAATATGTGATGAACTCTTGCTCCAAGGTAAAATTATCCACTAAAATGGATAATTTTTAAGAAACGCGATAAATTTTCATAGCTATTTGTTCACTCTTGGTCTTGCTTTGGGCCGCTGAAACTTTTGCGTATTTGAAATAACTTCTCTTCTAATATTTGATCCACTAAGTTTGCTCCAAATAATAACTATTTCTTAAGATGATCAAACAGAGACTCCTTAAACCATTGAAATTGCTAATCATTAAGGCGTTTTCTGAAATGATAAAAAACATCGAGATTGATGTTTTTCTTCTTTTTCTGAAGTAATAAAAATGTACTTTTAAAAAAGGCCAAAAATAAAAAAGTACAACAATCACACATATTTCAAACAATCACATAAATCAATAAAGTTATAAATATTACATAATGAATACTAAATTATTCATTGAGTATATACTTTTGATATAAAAATTGGTAATAAGAAAAAAGTTTTTTTTTGGGTTAAAACATGATAATGTACTTTAAAGGGCTACTTCATACTTACACCCATAAATAATAAATTCAATTTTTATGCCTATTTTGCATACAAATGAAAATAACTTGAGTTCATACAAAAATTTATGCAGAATATATATCAATCAATAAAAATAAGATGCAATGTCTAAAAATATAAAAATTATGAAAATAAGAAAAAAGATTGAACTTTTTATACCTTTTGAACAACTTTCTCTTTTTGAAAATTTGATTTCTTCACCGGCACAGTGAAGTCTCACCCTTCATAATTTTTTTGTAATTTGTTTCTTTCACAAAATCTAATATGAATCTTCCGATTGCGTAGAATCAATATTCTTACATTTTTTTTGATCGTATTGCTTCATTGAAGTGATTTCAATGGAAACAATATCACTTTCGTTGGCCTCCTTATGATCCATATTTGGTGTTTGTGAGAGCAAATCGAAGATTGGTGGTTTACTCAAGCTATTGTTATTCACTAATCTAGGACTTTTTCAGGGGTAAGGTGAGATTTCGAAAATATTTTTCATAATATGAATTGAATCAGAAAAGTATGAAACAATAAGAATGAAGCGCACACAAATTTGAAAAGGGAGTGAATTTTCAATATCAAAAGTGATAAAAATCTGTAAACATTGATATGGTAGAAAAATATTTCGGAGAAGATTATGAAGGTGGTTGAAAAAATTGTACATTAGTTGAGATTTTTGCCTTTTTAGGAGACGTGTGTAGTATAATGATATTCACAATTTTCTCGGCACTATTCCGAAAATTGCACGTTTCTTATATGCGCTAAAGCTAAAAAATATATAATTATTTTAATTATTAAATAATTCAGATATAATTAAATTAATTATTATATAATCTAAATCTGTCATCACTAGTAATTATTCTATTATATTACTAATTACTAATTACTAATTAGTAGGTGTATGGGATGTAATGTTTCAAAGTTATGAAAAATCTTAAATTTAGTAGGTGTATGGGATGTAATGTTTCAAAGTTATGAAAAACCTTAAATGGGGAGACGTAACATATTAACTTCCCCCATCACAAGGTTTTACAATGTCCTTTGGTGATAGCTCCATTATAGCAACTCCTTTTAATAGAAAAACTGACAACGAAATCATCAATGGAAGAGAGGTTAAAAATAGTTTTGAACAGAATAATTACACAAATAAATATTTACATGGTCTAGGTGAACTTTTGATGTCAAAACAACACTTTAACCAGTCTACAATTTATAAATCTTCCAGATGGCCTTTAACCAACGACTACCATATTTCAACTATCGAACAAACTATCCCACTGAAATCTTACCATGTGGATATCAAGCTTTTAAATGCAAAAGCTCTAGAAAAATATAGCCGAAATATAATTATCTCCATTTTGGGCTTGTCCAAATCGCTGCTAAACATCTCTAGGGAAGGTTTAGATACTTCTCTTCTCCTCTGTCTAAGGGACTCAAGGTTCTTAGACTTCAATGATTCCTTCTTAGAAATGGTAGAAACCAGTCTCTGCAGTGGTCCAATTTACTTTGATTGTTTTTCAAATTTTACTGTTTCTCTCAAAGATATAAATATTCTAAATTGGTTGTCTTTCTTTTATTTGAAAATTGCTAAAAAATCATTTTCTTTTTAAAACATTTCCTTGTGAATAATTTTTTTTTTAAATATTTTCTTTATCAATTTAAAAATCTTGTGTCAAAATATCTAGCTCTCCACCTAGTGACGAGTAAGTGGGGGATTGAAGTTGATCATCATTGATTTCTGTCAGAGGAGGTGTTTCCACCGAGTATTTGGCTTGCGGGATCCTAGAGCCAAAGTTAACAGCCTCAACTCTAGTTCCAAACCAATTTAATCACATGAATAAAATTTGGTCAATATAATATTCAATATTCTCTCGAACTAATGGATATGTGTATCTATGGGTTCTTTCGAACCCCAAGACCATGCATACAAAACATTAAACATTACTTGAGGGGGTTAGTGTCACGATCCAGGGGTACTCCCTAGATGTAACATGGCGTATAGAACCTCGAAGGACTCCATACAAGCCACTTAGTTTTTATAACATAAGAGTAAAATAATAGTCCAAGTCTAAATCATTTTATAAAAGAAAAGCGGAAGTTTAAAACTCTTGTCTCATCATATCCATCTAATACAATAGAATGAAATTGGGCCTAGCCCATACATCACGTCCAAAAGAGAAATACATGAAAGAAACTGAAAACAATAAAGTCCATCCTCGAAGCATGAGGACTCACCAAAGCTCAGAAATATCTCGAACTCAACCATTAGCCACGAGACTTGGAAACCTGACTGTTAGACCCTACATTTGGGGAAATGTAGGCAAGAGTATGCGTTAGTAAAAAATAATGTACCAAGTATGATAGCCATGCAGAAAATATTTTAAACATGCTAAAAAGGACATTTCATTTCATGACATGCAGTTGACCAAGCTAAACATGATATAAAAGAGTTAAAAACATAAGTCATAAATCATGGTCAATGCAAGATAACTTCAACTTTAAAACCTTTGAACTCATGTGAGATACTTCTTGAAGTAACCTTAGTTCATTATTAATATGAGAAATTAGCCTTAACCGACATAGAGACCATGTGAGCTATAACATGATCCCCCAGTGTCTCCCACACCGAAAAGGGTTGTCCTACTTGTCAAGGTAGAACCATGAACTTCTAGCTTAAGTGGATCCACTAGCTAATGTATATCTAAGACAATCATCCTATGGGGGAACATAGGTAAGGGATAAGGAGATTGCTTCTAGAAACTCGACCTCTACTAACGGGTTGCTCTCATCTTAATATCCTCTCGGTGCTAAGCATAAATCCCATAGAATAATTATTTCTTACTTGACCTCATTATTCATGAAAAGGTGTCCTTGGACAACCAATCCAAGCTAGTTCATTAAGATAACTCTTACTCTTGATTATTTAGGTAAGAAAACATTTTAACCTAAGAATCCTTTCTATGTGAGAAAACCTTTCACATCATGCTAGTTATGTGCTTATGAGAATGTCCTTTAAACAACACATCAACAACATCATCATTGGTACTTAACTCTCAAAGCACCCATAAAACATTTGCATAGATTTCATAAGAAAATACATAAGTCCATAATTTACCTCTTGAGGTTCAACATCCACTTTCAATCATCAATGCTTAGAAAACATGGGTTAGATATGAATTTCATCATAAATACATGTAAAGCTAGCAATACATGCTTAATTTCATAGAACTCTTCCTTTAAGCTCAAATCCCACATCATATGATTCATAACTTGAAAACATAGGGGAGTACATGGGTTCATGGGGAAATCATCATAAAATCATCATGTTTCATCAATTGATGCATAAGAGATCATAATTCAATCATATAAATCAATAATCAAAAGAACCCATGGTAATTGAAGAAAACCCTAACTCAATTGGGGAATTCTACCTTTAGAAATAGATAATTTGAGAACTCCATGGATGGAAGGAATCCATGGATGAAAACTATCATACCTTGAATCCAAAAGCTAGCCTTCAATGGAGGAATTGAGACCTTGACTTGAAACCCTAGGTTGAATCTTCTTCTTCTTCTTCTTCTTTCTAGAGAGAGAAATATTTGGAGAGTTCTTCTTTTGTGAATTTGAAAGAATGAAGTAAATGGGCTAATTTGGGGGTTGAAAATGCTTATATAGGGGTCTTAGTGAAGGGTAAAATGACGTGGTATAGGAACTAATTAATTAGGAAAAGACCCAACTGCCCCTAAAATTAACTGCCAGCTGACTTCCGACGGACCCCAGTCGACGGACCGTGGTCTGACCTACGGTCCGTCCTGGTGAACCGTCGTTGGTCATCTGGGACTGGAATTTGGGCCATCGACCCACAGACCCTAACCGCGGACCGTGGTCTTGCCTACGGTCCGTAGGTCAGGCCGTGGTCCTGAGCCCTCAAACCACCCTTAGGCAGGACCATCCACGGACCACACCTACGGTCCGTTGTCCCATCCACGGGCCGTGGGTGGCCCTCGTGGCTGGCACCTGCAATTTTTCCCAGAATTGCTTCATTTCCCTTTTTTTTCCGGATACGGGGTGTTACAGTTAGACTATCTCAAGATCTAACCCTTAAATTATAAATCAATCATATTGGACTATCTCTAGCTCTAATCCAGTAACAAATTTCTTAAGTCCCCACTAACGAAGTCTTACTCAACTTTACTTCCCTTTTTCAAACCTAAGTGAAGTTAGAAATTTCAACCAATATTCACAACCATTGATTTTTAGATTAAAGACAACAACAGATCCATGCATGATAACTTATTTAAGAACTATTAAGGCACTAATCATTCAAGTTTACACCCACATCATGTGCACACACCCTTAACAATAGGTTTTGCTACTCATAAATTAGGAAATAAAGAATATACCATGAGAGCAATAATTCATTTTATTCATATCTTGTAATCAAATTCAGATCCAAACTTGGAGAGTTACAATTTTTTGTTTTCTTCTTGATCAAGTAAAACCAATTCTAAAGAGGCTAATTGCACCAACTATGCTATAAGCAAGAGCTACCAGTCTAAGCTAAGGATTACGAAACAAAACACTTGACAAAATATTCTATGAGAATCAAAAAAAATTGTAATAACAACAGATTTCCAAACTTAGAATATTTAAATACTAAATCAGAAGCGATTCCAACTAAACCTTATCTATTAGAGACCAATTATGAAAAGTAGAATGTAATCTATATCGAAGCCGATCAAGTGTGCTCCAAATCCAGTCACCACCATGATATCCTAATATTGATTAAAACGTCAATACAAATGTTTAGAGACAAAAATTAAGACAATTATTGAAGAACCCTAAATTGAGTCAAAAGAAAAATTGTAGGATCGACACAAGAATCCTAAAATTGACTCTACCAACAAGACCTAATTAGCTTACTGATCTTGTATCAAATATTGGGACACAATTCAATGCTCAGAAATGACTGATATCAGTTCATGCAAAATATGATACAAATAAAGATCTCAGGTAGTCCCTTTAATAGGGAATTTACCTAGATAGCATGTTCACAACACTTCCCCATACACTTCCCCCATACACTCCAACACAAAGCCACGTGAAAACCCGACACAAAGTAATAACATTCACCTTAATTGGAGGTTGACAACTCTCAAAAACTCAATTCTAATAGTGAAAAATGTTGTTGTTTGCATCTGATTATTGATTAAAAAACTAGACAATGACCTCCCTGAACCCGAAGCTCAATCCACAATCACGGGCCCAATATGCAACTATGGAAGGTCCACCCTTACACACACTATCACAGACGCAACACAAATCTCGTGATTGCAAAGGGTCATGCCCCTTTCCCTATTAACGTGTGAACCCATTCGCCAGGTCTCCTTGAAAAAGGCCCATACCTTGAAAATACAAAGAGATGAACCACTAATCATCACAAATTTGTCTAGGGGCCTCGATCACGAATAGGGAATGATTCTGAACTAGCTGATGCACATCAACCACTTTTTCCAAAACTTAAAAAATCCTTAATGGTGTGTTCAAAATTTATTCAAAACCCTATGCACGCAAACAAGATATGTTATCCCAAAAAAAATATATTATGGACTCGACAAAGATGCTAAAACTTCTAACCAAGGTCATCTCGATGAAAAGTGGGTCCTACTCCCAAGGTCCATTTTAAGCCGATTTCCACAAGGTGGCTCAGAGTGATCCCACAAGCCATGATATCAACACTGAAGGTTCTTTTAGACTAAACATTACAGTTTGAAGCTAATAGAAGTGTCAAAATTAAATTTTGAGGTTGTATTCATGATGTTTTGATTAGAGTCAATTGTTAAACTTTAGAAGCTCTAAAATACGAAAACTAGCACAAAGCTCAAACGAACGACCAGGTAATCAAAATGACAGTACCAAAAAGTCATAAGTGACTTGGGTTCACTATAGGAAAGCACTATGTGCTAAAAAGATCAGAAAATAGAGGAAATGACGTGAAGCGTAATTATAGGTTTTTGCCTTAGTTTTACTCGTTTAAGCTCTGAGGGAACGTGTTATTGGTTACATATGAAAACTTAGACCAGTTAAAGGAAAGCGATACATTTCATGGGATTTACATTTTAAATTTTATTCTCTTTTAAACTGTTGATTTTCTATCGGGGCATTGTATTTTGAGGAAAAACACTAATTGTATGAGGGTTTTTGGACAAAAGGGATGAATACTTTAAAACATATGAATTCTTTGGTTTTTCTTTATTGCTAAGCTTGAGGAAGCATTATAGGTTGCTCAAAGGATAATTTTGAGTTTACTTTGTATTGTTAAGTTTGAGGAAGCACTCTGGGTGGCCCAATGGACTATTCTGAGTTATATTTCCTGCATTACGTTTATTGATAATCTTGAGGAGGTAATCTGGGTGGCCCGAGGGATTTTCAAGTTTTTACTTCTACATTGGCCATATTTGGATGGATTTATCCTGTTTCATCTGTTTGAATGTGATTGTCTTGTATTAGTTGTCATGTGCTTATCATTATTACCTTCAATGTTATTAGTGATTTGTACGTCTCTCCTTGGCTACTAAATCATGTCGTAAGCTCTATTGTTCCTTTTATTTATATAATTTCTACCTAACCTTTGTCAGCTTATGATCTTTACTGAGTACCCTGTATTATGTTAGTCATACTATACTTCTGCATCTTATTATGATTGAGATCCTAGTATGAGCAACTCTCACTGATTTCAAATCACACATGGTTGTAGTTTATTTTACTATGGTGAGCTCTTGACGTCTGGAGATTTGCTACTTCACCTTCTTTTTTTACTATCAATGTATTTTGTATTTTGATTAGACACATTTGATGTAAACGGTCATTTTTATTCTTAGACACTCTTGTACAAGTGATACAAGGTTTTGGGTTTGGATTCCTATGTTTATTTTTTCATTCGTGGTCACTTCTGGGAAACTATTGTACATTTTGTACTATATATATATATATATATATATATATATACACACAACAACCCCATTCGTTTTTTATTTTCCTTCTACGTAGTTTTGTCATTTAATGTTATTATTTCTTGTAGTTTGCTTTTTTCTTGCCTACCGAGGGGTTTAGGGTAGGCTCCATCATGAAACAATTTTGGATCGTGACAATTAATCTACATGCTAGATATATTAAAGATTATAAATTTTGAATAAGATGATCCCATTTAATATTTTGAAGCTAGTCATTGCATTAGATGTCTATAAGAATGAGAAGTTTTCAATATAGATCTATATAAATTAATATGTTATAGTACATTTGCTTTACGATTATATACCTACGTGTTTCATGATTTAAGGTTATACATGATAATTTTCCATAGGTTCCCAAGCTTACATACTAAGTGCCCTTGTGGGGTTAATGATTTATGCATTATTTGTACCCTCAACCTTTTATCATCAGTTATATGTTATGTAAGCTATTCAGTATATGGTACTTATTTTATAAACATAATTCTTATATGCTAGAGGTTACCTCATACATGAGGTGTTGGAATATATGCACAATCCTCTTGATAAATTTCTATTACAAAGATATTCTTCATCAATACTTATGGAAATATTTATCATAATTATTTTATTTGATTCACATTATTTATCATAGATCATGACATATTTATTCACCTTCTGTATTTGAGTTGTTAATCATAGTCAATTCTCTTAATTTGTAATGACCCCTAGGTCCTTTATGTGTTTATGCCTTCTATTCATCATTTAGAGCTTTTCTGTAGCGACCCCAAGTCATTTATGACTTTTTTGGGCTAAAATTTCAGTCACCTGGTCGTTCGTTTAGTTTTTATGTGAGTTTTAGTGTTTAGATAGCTTTTGAACCTTGAACGATCAATTTTTAACAGAAGTTCATGAAAAAACCTTAGAATCAAATTCTGGTGATTCCATCCACTCTAGAAGGGTCATTTAAGGCTAGAAGCATTGTCGGCATGACTCCCGAGACTTTCAGGGCGAGTCTGTGCGATTGGTCATTTTAACTTTCAAATTGAGTTCTATGTTTAACTTTACTCAACATTTTGGGTAAAGGAGCTCAGATGAAAATTCCATCAGCGTGGTTAGCTCCGAAATATTTAGTTTGGTTTAGAACGACCCTTCGTTTAGGTCCCGGGGAAACCGAGCTAATTCCAAGGCCCCTCGTGGATTTCGGCTTAAAATATAAATTTGGTGTGGGACCAACTTTTTGCTGAAATGACCTCCGATTTAAATTTCGATGGTTTTGCTGAGTCTGGAATTCCATTTTCGATGGGGTAGCATGGACCGTTAAAGTGCACAGGGTTTCAGATGCTTCTTGGGCACCCTGTTGAAGTTTTGAGGCCCTAGCCTTTTATTGTCTGCTGAGGCCTAGCGGTCGTGAACGACCATTGCACATGCCCGTGTGTTCGCATGCGGGCTCCTCTTGATCAGGACTGCCGATCTGGGCCTTTATAGATGCCATGGTCACGACTAGCTTGGCCACTTTTTGGTATTTTTATGATTTCCCCTCTGTCTGAATTCCTATTTTGGTGATTAGAATTCCCAAGCCCTCATAATTTTCAAGGCTACGTGGTGAAGTGATTGGATTATGTGGTTGACACGTTGTTCAAGGTGAGTTTCTCCGGTAAGTTTCTACCTTCTTTGGGTTTTGAGTTTAAATTTGAGTTTTTGTTGTTGTTGTTAGGTTAGCTTATTTACGAGTCTCAAATTGTGTTCAATTTTGGGATATAAGTTCAAGTCATGTTTTAGGACCTTTTTGTTGAGTCAATTTTGGAATTTCCAACACAAATCCCATGATTCTGGTTTGACTCAAAAAAATGGTCTATCTCCATTTTAGGTGATTTTTATGTCTCTCCGACCGTATTGATGTTGTGATCCTATACTTGAGGTCGTGGAAGGCTTATGAGACTATTTGGAAGAGAAACACTCCGTCCTCGTGATTTTGAGTGCATGGCTGGCCTACAAGTAGGCTATGACTTCCTTTCTAGTTAGATTGAGTATAAATGTGTAAATTCATGATGATGAGTATGAATAATGGGCGAGTACCTAGTTATTTCTTATTTTCTTTAGAACCATGACTTATGGTTGATTACTACTTGTACGAGGGAAGTAACATGCTGGTAAAAGGGCTATATGTGTCTTGTAGAATGCTATGTGATTTAATTGTTTGATTACTTAATTTTGGAGCATTTTTTGCCTTAGTCTAGGATAGACTAATGTTGCCTTAGAATCATGCACCTTGAGACTTTGGCGTGTCTCTGATGTCGTTTGGATAGACTAGGTCCTTGTTGACTGGAATAGTAGACTTGGGTCTGATAAAATGAGCATTAGTTTAGGTGTTTCTTCATCTTGATAGTCTTTTTATTTCCTCTCTCTATATTTGTAGCTTTGATATGTTACCCGAGATTGTGTGTTTTCTTGGGATTTGAGTGCTTTCGACTTGGAGCCTTTTGTTATATCATTGAGAGTTGGTGTTTACCCATGGTGGCTTGGAGCCTTGTTGAGATCCTTTTCATAGTCGATACATCCCCAGGTACTCATGCTAGCGGGGTGGCTGATGGCCCTTAGGGTAGGCTGGCAGGCTCGGTGGCCTAGATATGTGAGATCCTCTACGAACTTGACACACTGTTGAGGCAATCTTGATAGCAGGGTGGTTGACGCCACTAGGAGTGGATTGTATATGATGACGATCTAGGTTAATTTTCACTGTTGCTAGCGGAGGTAGAAGTTGATTGGTTTGGTTAATTGTCACTCTTGCTAGCTGGGTTAGATGTTGACTGGTTCGTGGTTACGTAGGTAGGGATACCCGACTAATGTTCTTTGATTCAGATCTGGATTACTCTCCTTCCTTGTAGACTTAGCTATATTGTGTACCTGTCTGGCTTATGGGGTCCGTTCAGGTTTTATTTGAACTTGAACATGAGTGTACCTTCTAGGCTTATGGGGCCAAGTTAAGTGTTGTTTAGTTGTACTTAGATTTACTTTTGGTATGCTCGTGTGCCTTCTTTTCATATTCACTTCGACCTCTCTTTGTATCTAGATTCTATCTTATCAGATTGTTTTCACCTTTCTTGCTCGGTTTGCCTATGATACCCAGTAAGTGCCTTGTTTTGGTACTTATGCTACAATATGCATCTTTTGGTGATGCAGGTCCTAGTACCAACTACCATTGGTTATCGTTCGTGCAGTCTTTTGCTGCTTGTGGATATAAGAGATGAGGGTGAGCTTTTGAATTAATGGATCAACCTATATCCTTGTGAATATATGTTAGCTTGTCTTTTTCATTTGAGACAGCTTGTTGTGGTCCTCTATTGGGACTTGTATTTATCTTGTTAGAAAACTATTTACTTGTGACTTCCAAGTTCTGGGAGGGTTTCCATTGTATATAGTTTTTCATTTAATTTTCATTTCTTTATTGTTTTCTAGTTAATATTATTTTATATATAGTTCCACCATTATACCCACTACTTGCCATTCTAGGTATGGTTCGCTTACCGAATTGTGGATTTTAGTAGGTGCCACCATGACTCGGGAAGTGGTCATGACAAGTTGGGATCAGAGCCCTAGGTTCACAAGTCTCAATTGTGTAGAGATACATCCTAGTAGAGTCCCACAGATTGGTGTAGAGACATTGTGTCCTATTTTTGGGATGCTACATGGTGTCTTTAGGAATTCTTCTCTTTTGTATAGCTATCGTGCAACCTATGTGATATTGATTTCTTGGAATGTCACTTGTTTCACTCTTTTCCTAAAATGGCCCAAAGGCACCGGGAGGCGGCTCGGGTCAGGGGTTGACCTCCTTTGCAAAGTAGTGGGGCTACACCACACCTATTTAGAGGGCAGGGTCCGGAGCCCGCTATGGATCCTCTAGAAGCCCGTGTTCCAGAGCACCCAGTGGGGGCGGGACCAGCTCAGCCACCACCTAGACCAGGTATGATGCAAAGCCTTCAGTATCGACACTTCCACCAGCACTAAGTCAACTAGATCTGCCTACAACAGAGGCACCTCGAGTCCATGTACTACCTGGGGGTGCCCATCTCGTGATTGTCACCAAATGTAGGCCGCTTGAAGAGTAAAAGAATACAGTTGTCATCTTGAGGCTTTCACCTGCGAGGTTTTCTAGGGTTGTGGGTAAGGATCCCACAAGTTTCAAACTACTTACCGTGAGTGGCCGCATACCTTGGGTCTCGTGGAGTCGAGTGGAGATGACTTCACAGCATATCAACTTGATGGGCCAGCTAGACAATGGTGGGGTACATTTATTAAAACTAGACCAGCAGGGTCTCGTCCGGTCAACTGGACTGAGTTTTTTATGGCCTTGTTGGAAAAGTTCATTCCTCACACCGTCAAAGATAAACTAAAGGATCATTTCTCCAGGTTGGGTAAGAGTTCTTGTTAGTGTTTGAGTACAAGGTGAGATTTTATGGGCTCTCCGATCATGCCCCCATAATTCTATCTACCAAGGAGGAGTGAGTTCAGTGTTTTGTTCGTGGGTTGAGACTGCAGCTACAAATTGAGGCTCTGTCTATAGTCTAAGTGGGTCACTTCTTTCTAGATGTTGTTGATCTTGCCCGCACTATTGAGCAGCTCCGTCATGAGGCCCAATGGGGCGACAACAAGAGAGCTAAATATGAGGCTAGCTATAGTAGGTGCCACTCTAGGCCCAGAGATGCATATGTTAGGGCTCGATAGAGGTTTCAGTAGAGTCAGCCCAGTTGTTCCATTAAGGTCTCATTGTAGAGTTCAGAGGGTGATATATAGCCGGAGTGAGGTTGGCTCTAGTCAGAATCACAGGTCCCAGGCTAGTACTTCAGGTCGTGGTTGCCGTTCTTTTAGGATGAGATGATCTTGAATTTTTTTTTACTGTGGTGAGTTAGGTCACTGGGCCAGAGATAGCTCTCTGCATAGATGAAATGCTCTTGTTCCACAACCATCTTTACCAGCTCCACCACAAGAACCTCCAGCTAGAGGTCGAGGTTTGGATTAGGATCGTAGTGGTGTACATCACAGTATTTGTGGTGGCCTCTTGGGAGGCAAGTGAGGTTATAGGATTGATGGCCATGGCAGATGTAGACAAGGGCATTTTTATGCGGCGCCAGCAAAGGCAGAGGTTGAGTCCTCAGATGATATAATCAAAGGTACAATTATTTTATGCAAACAATCCGCCTTGACTCTTTTTTACCAAGGATGTACTTATTCTTATGTGTATCCGAATTATGCTTCTTGTATGAGTATGAGTTGTAAGCCTATGGCAGCACCGTTGTGTGTGTCGACCCTGTGGATGAGTCTTTAGTAGTGGATAAGGTGTTTCAATCTTCCTTAGTTACTATCTAGGGGAGTGACACCTGGGTTGACATTATATTGTTAGATATGCTTGATTTTGGATGAATCTTTGCATGGATTGGTTAACTACCTACTGTGCGGTATTATATTATTTCTCTAAAACTATTACTTTAACCATGCCTTGAGTTCCCCTTTGTTGTGGCAGGGCTTCATTAGCAGCACAGTAGTTGGAGTTATCTCTTTTATCCAGGCTCGGAAGATATGTGCTAGCGCGCACTTGTCTTACTAAGACTATGTGTATGATGTGAGTAGGGAGATCCCTCCAGTTGAATCGATCCAATTGACCGGGATTTTGTAGATGTATTTCCTACCGACCTACCTAGCCTACCCCTAGAGCGTGATATTGATTTTCCTATTGAGCTTCAGCCTTCTACACGGTCTATTTCCATTCTGCATTATTGGATGGCTCCTACAGAGCTCAAGGAGCTCACTGTTCACCTTCAAGATCTCTTGGGTAAGGGATTAATCAGGCCTAGTATGTCACCTTGGGGTGCACTTATTCTGTTTGTGAAGAAGAATGATGGTATGAAGCACATGTGTATTGATTATAGGCAATACAATAAGGTGAAGGTGAAGAACCGCTACCCCATCCCTAGGATTGATGATATATTGGACCAGCTTCAGGGTGCCACAACGTATTTGAAGATTGATCTGAGGTTATGTTACCTTAACAAAGGATTAGGGCGGTGGACATCCCTAAGACTGCATTTAGGACTAGATATGACCACTATGAGTTCTTAGTGATTTGTTTTGGATTGTCTAATGACCATGCCGCCTTTATGGACTTGATGACAAAAGTGTTCAGGTCATGTCTTGATTTTTTAATCATTGTTTTCATAGATGATATTTGGTATACTCATGAAGAAGGAGTGATCATTAGAAGTATGTGAGGATTGTGCTCCAGCCTTTGAGAGATCAACGACTTTATGCCATGTTTTCAAAGTGCAAGTCTTGGCTTGAGTCTGTATAATTCTTGGGGAACGTGGTGTCCAAAGATTGAATCATTATAGATCCAGGAAATATTGAAGCTATTCATTATTGGGCAAGGCCAACTTTGGTTACTAAGGTTCAGAGATTTATCGATTTTGTAGGCTACTACATACAGTTTGTTGAGGGATTCTCCATCATTGCTGCACATTTGAACCAGTTGACTCGTCTTGATGTTTCTATTCAGTGGTGTGAGGAGTATGAGTTGAGCTTTCGGAAGTTCAAGGAGTAGATGACTACTGCTTATGCATTCACTCTTCAAGTTGAGGGTGAGGGTTTCACATTCTATTGTGATGCATCCGACATTGGTTTGGGTTGCTTTTTTGATGCACCGGGGTCCTGTCATTGCTTATGCGTCAAGTAAGCTTTGGTTACATGAGAGAAACTACCCCACTCATGACTTTAAGTTAGAAGTTGTTGTTTTTGCGCTTAAGATCAGGATACAATACTTTGTATGGGGTTCGTTGTGAGATTTACACTAATCACAAGAGTCTCAAGTATATCATCAACAACAGGGATCTTGATGCGAGGCAACGTAACTAAATTGAGCTTCTGAATGACTATAACCTCTCTATTCTCTACCACCTACGCAAGGAGAATGTGATAGTGGATGCCTTATGTCAAATGGCAGTGAGTATGGGTAGTCTAGCCTTCTTGTTTACTATGGAGCGAGCTTTATCTTTTGACATTCAATACTTAACTAATCGGATGGTCCAGTTGGATGTCTCAGAATCTGCGCGTGTTTTAGCTATAGGGGAGTTCAGTCCACTCTGGTTGATCAAATCAGTAGCCGTCAGTTTGAGGATAAGGCTTCTCTTGTACTTCGAGATCGAGTGCTAGCAATTGATACTAGTCAGATTACCTTTGATTCAGATGGGGTTTTCAGGTTTTTAGGCCGTATTTGTCTTCCAAGAGTTAGGTGTTTTTGTAATACCCCGGAATCTAGTAGGCTAAGCTAGGGCTAATTGAGAGGGCAAGAGCCAAGGAAGGAAGCTTGGGCAGCCTTCACCAAGCACTGCCCACCTCCCACGACCACCATGATGGCTCGTGGTGGGGACCACGGTTCGTGGTGATGGGAATGGTGAGCTAGGCAGTGAGCTCTCAAGCTGCCCCAAAATAGGACCCTCCCCACGAGCCACTTGACGGCTCATGAAGGCCACCACGGGCCGTGGGAGGGGTCGTGGTCTTGAGTTGGATTTTTGGGGAAGAGGGGTGGAAAACCTAGCCACTGGTCAAGGGACCACGGGCACCACTACGGGCCGTATGACCCTTGACGGGCCATGGTGCCCCTCGTGGTGGTGAGTCGGCAGCTTTAGTTCAGGGGCTTTTGGGTATTTTCCGGTTTTAATTAAATCAAAGCTATGTCGTTTTGCCTAAGTCTAGGACCCCTATATAAATGATTTTAACCCCCAAACTCACCCATTCAAGTCATTATTTCCAAAACCCAAAAGAAAATCAAAGTTCTTCTCCCCAAAATATTTCTCTCTCTAGAAACTTGAAGAACAAGAAATGATTCAAGCTAGGATCAAGGTCAAGCCTCAATTCCTCCATTGAAGATAAACATTGGTCTTTGAGGTATGATAGTTTTCATCCATGGAGTTCCTAAATTCTCCAATTTAAAAAGTTAGAATTCCCCAATTGAGTTAGGGTTTTCTTCAATTGTCATGGGTTCTCTTCAATGTTGATTTAAATAATTGAATTATGATCTCTTATGCATGGATTTGTGAAACCCCCATGTTTTCAAGTTATGAATCATGTGATGTGGGATTTTGATTGTCAATGAAGAGTTTTATGAAATTAAGCATGTATTGCTAGCTTTAAATGAATTTATGATGAAATCCATTTATAACCCATGTTTTCTAAGTATTGATTATTGAAAGTGGGCTTTGAACCTCAAGAAGTAAATTATGGACTTATGCATTTTCTTATGAAATCTATGCAAATATTTTAAGGATGCTTTGAGAGTAAAGTATCAATGATGATGATCATGATGTGTTATTGAAAGGATTTTCTCATATACACATAAGAGTAAGATGTGAAAGGTTTTCTAACATAATAAGGATTCTTAGGTTGAAAGACTTTCTCACCTAATTGAATCAAAGATTAAGAGCTATACTAATAAAACTAGCTT
This sequence comes from Solanum etuberosum, assembly GCA_029582245.1. Lineage (NCBI taxonomy): Eukaryota > Viridiplantae > Streptophyta > Magnoliopsida > Solanales > Solanaceae > Solanum > Solanum etuberosum. The sequence goes on from JAJONR010000344.1 coordinate 70,535, forward strand.
GGATTGGTTATCCAAGGATACTTTTCCATGGATGATAACTTAGCTTGGATTGGCAAGATGACGTGCCTTTCCATGGATAATAAGGTCAAGTAAGAAATGATTATTCCGTGGGATTTATGCTTAGCACCGAGAGGATATTGAGATGGAAGCTCTCACATTAGTAGACGCCGGGTTTCTAGAAGCAATCTCCTTATCCCTTACGTATGTGCCCCCATAGGATGATTATCTAGATAGACATTAGCTACTGGATCTACTTAAGCTAGAAGTTCATGGTTCTACCTTGGCAAGTAGGACAATCCTTTTGGGTGTGGGAGACACCGGGGGATCATGTTATAGCTCACATGGTATCTGTGTCGGTTAAGGATAATCCCCCACATAAATAATTAACTAAGAATACTTCAAGAAGTATCGCATATGAGTTCAAAGGTTTTAAAGATGATGTTAGCTTGCATTGGCCATGATTTTATGACTTATTTTTTTCTAAATCTCTTATATCATATTTTAGCTTGGTCAATTGCATGTCACGAAATAAAATGTCCTTTTTAGCATGATTTAAATGTTTTATGCATGACTATCATACTTGGTACATTGTTTTGTACTAACCCATACTCTTGCCTACATTTCCCCAAATGTAGGGTCCGACAGTCACGGTCATGAGTTTTGTGGCTAGTGGTTGCTTCTCGAGATTTCTGAGCTTTGGTGAGTCCTCATGCTTCGAGGACAGACTTTCATTGTTTTAGTTCTTTTTCTTGTATTTCAATTTTGGACATGATGTATGGGTTAGGCCCAATTTCATTCTATTGTATTAGATGGATATAATGAGACAAGTGTTTTAGACTTCCGCTTTTCATTTAAAAACTATTAGACTTGGACTATTGTTTTACTCTTATTGTTCTATTTCTTATGTTATGAGAGCTAAGTGGCTTGTATGGGGTCCTTCAGGGTTCTATATGCCATGTTACATCTAGGGGGTACCCCTGGGTCGTGACAATCTTGATAATCAGAGCACAAGGTTTAGAATGGTCCTAGGATGTCTCATAAGCCACGTCTAGTAGAGTCTTGTTCATAAGTGTGAAGTGCGCCACATTTATGAATGAGAGGCTACAAGATGATTAGGAAATTCTAGTTCTTTCATTACTCTAAAGTCGTGCGATAGAGTTTAACTCTATAAGGTCTCTCTCCTAATCCTTACCCTATGTTCTTCAAGATATGGCTACTCAAAGAGCTTATGCTAGAAGGAATGTGAGGGAGAATGAGGAACAAGAAGCTCCTCCCCAAGCTCCTCAAGTTTCGGTCGATCCTTTAGCTGAGAAAGTGTCTAATGCAGAGTTTAGGGCTGCTTTTCAAGTGTTGGCTCAAGCTGTGATGGCCCAAGCTAATAGAGAGGTTGCGGTTCCCATGAACCCAAATGTGGGTACGGCGGTGGCTTCAAGAGTGAGGGACTTCACTAGGATGAATACTCCAGAGTTTCATGGTTCTAAAGTTGAGGAAGATCCTCAAGATTTTATTGATGAGGTCTATAAGGTTTTGAGGATCATGTGAGTTACGCCGGTGGAAAAGGCGGAGTTGGCCACTTATCAACTGAAAGGACTGGCCCAAATATGGTATAACCAATGGAAGGAAGGGAGACCGGAAGATGCGGGTCCTCTTGATTGGGATAAGTTTAAAGCCACTTTTCTTGATAGGTTCTTTTCCCTTAAGATGAGGAAAGCCAAGGTGCTTGAGTTCATTAACCTTCGACAAGGGAGTATGAGTGTGAGGGAATATGCCCTAAAGTTCACACAATTGTCTAAGTATGCAACAACAATGGTTGCCGATTCAAGGGCTAAGATGAGCAAGTTCATTTTGGGTGTGTCCGAAATGGTGGTCAAAGAGTGTCGTACTGCCATGCTCATTAACAACATGGACATCTCTCGTCTCATGGTTCATGCACAATAAATTATGGAGGAAAAACTTAAGGAAAATTCTAGGGAGACAAAAAGGGCTAAGACCGGTGATGAAATTTTTTCTCATGCAAGGTCCGATGGACATGGTCTCTCTAAATTTTGACAAAGGTTTTCTGGTCAAGGTTCCTCCAATGCTCCTCCTAAGTTCAACAAAGATAGGGTGTCTAACCCTAAGCCTCAAGGAGGTAATGGTAGTGGATCTTCATTGCCTAGGTCTACTTGTACTAAGTGTGGAAGGAAGCACGAGGGTAAGTGCTTAGCTGGCACGGATGGTTGTTTTGGATTTGGTAAAAGTGGTCACAAAATGAGGGATTGCCCGATGCTTATGGGTAAAGGAATAGAGGGCAAGCAAGCTCGTCATAGTGGTTTGGGTTCCATTCTCCAAAGAAAAAATTGCTTCTATGTACTTCAGACTCGAGGTGAATGGGAGGGTTCTCCCGATGTGGTTACCGGTATGTTGAAAGTTTTCTAACTTGATGTTTATGCTTTAATTGATCCCGATAGTACCTTGTCTTTTGTGATGCCATATGTGGCTATGAGATTTGATGTGCTCCCTGATGTGTTGTTAGAACCTTTTTCTATCTCTACTCCTTTTGGTGATTCTATTGTGGCTAAGATTGTCTATAGAAAGTGTCTCGTTTCCTTGTCCCATAGAGTTACTCTTGTTGACCTGGTAGAGCTAGATATGTTAGATTTTGATGTTATTCTTGGTATGGATTGGCTGCACTCATGTTATGCTTTTATTGATTGTAGAACTCGTGTAGTCAAGTTTCAGTTCCTGAATGAGCATGTCCTAGAGTGGAAGGGGGGAAATTCTATGCCTAAGGGTCAATTTCTCTCTTGTATTAAAGCTAGAAAGATGATCTCTAAGGGTTACCTTTACCATCTAGTTAGGGTGAGGGATGTAGATTTTAAAACCCCTTCTCTTGAGTCGGTCCCCGTTGCTAATGAGTTTCCGAAAGTGTTCCTAGATGATCTACTCGGTATTCCTCCCGAGTGGGATATAGACTTCGGTATTGACTTTCTCCCTGATACGCAACCTATTTCTATTCCTCCTTACCGAATTGCTCCAGCAGAACTTAAGGAGTTAAAAGAACAATTGATAGATTTGTTTGATAAGGGTTTCATTCGATCGAGTATCTCTCCATGGGGTGCTCCAGTTTTGTTTGTTAGAAAGAAAGATGGTTCTCTTCGTATGTGTATTGACTATCGTCAGTTGAATAAGGTGACCATTAAGAATAATTATCCTTTTCCAAGGATAGATGATTTATTTTACCAACTTGAAGGAGCAAGTTATTTCTCTAAGATTGATCTTTGATTGGGTTATCACCAATTGAGGGTGAGGGAAGACGACATTACGAAGATGGATTTTTGAACTCGGTATGGTCATTATGAGTTTTTGGTAATGTCGTTTGGGTTGACTAATGCTTAGGCGGCGTTTATGGATTTGATGAATAAGGTTTTTAGACAATACCTTGACATGTTTGTGATTGTGTTCATTGATGATATTTTTATCTATTCAAAAAGTGAGAATGAGCATGTTGACAATTTGAGGATCGTGTTGCAAGTTCTTAAGGACCAACAACTCTTTGCAAAGTTTACCAAAAGTGAATTTTGGTTAAGGTCCGTAGCTTTCCTTGGTCATATTATTTCAAGTAAGGGTATTGAGGTAGATCCTAAGAAGACGGATGTGGTCAAGAGTTGGCCTAGACCTCTAAATCCTTCGGATATTAGAAGTTTCTTGTGTTTAGCCGGTTACTATAGAAGGTTTGTTGAAGGGTTCTCTTCGATTGCCTCTCTTTTGACGGCTTTGACTCAAAAGAAGGCTAAGTTCATATGGTCCGAATTATGTGAAAAGTGTTTTCTAGAGTTGAAGGATAGACTTATTTCTGCTGCGGTGTTGACCTTACCGGAAGGGATGAATGGTTTTGTGGTTTATTGTGATTCCTCGATAATTGGGCTAGGATGTGTGCTTATGCAAAATGGGAAAGTTATTTCCTATGCCTCAAGGTTACTTAAAATTGATGAGAAGAATTATCCTACTCACGACCTTGAATTAGCGGCGGTCGTTTTTGCCTTAAAGATTTGGAGGCACTAATTGTATGGAGTTAATGTAGATGTGTTTACCGACCACAGGAGTTTGCAATATGTGTTTAATGAAAAAGATCTTAATCTTCGCTAAAGAAGGTGGCTTAAGTTATTGAAGGATTATGACATGAGTGTTCTTTATCACCCCGGTAAAGCTAATGTGGTAGCGGATGCTCTTAGTCGGTTATCTATGGGTAGTGTTGCTCATATTGAAGAAGAAAAGAAATAGTTGGTTCAAGATGTTCATAGAATTTCTCGATTAGGTGCTAAATTATTGGACTCCACCAAGGGTGGTGTTATGGTTGACAATGTTTCTGAATCGCCTTTGTGGAGGATGTGAAAGCCAAGCAAGGTCTTGATCCAATTTTGGTAGAATTGAAAGAAGCCATGCTTAAGAAATCCATTAAAGCTTTCTCCCAAGGGAGAGATGGTGTACTTAGATATCAAGGTCGTTTATGTGTTCCGAATGTTGATGACTTGAGGGAACAGATCTTGTCAAAAGCCCATAGTTTGCGGTATTCCATTCACCCGGGAGCCACCAAGATGTACCGTGATTTATGAGAGGTCTATTGGTGGAATGCAATGAACAAGGATATTGCGGAGTTTGTGGCTAAGTGTCCAAATTTCCAACAAGTAAAGGTTGAGCATCAGAAACCGGGAGGTTTGTCCCAAGATATTAGCATTCCTACTTGGAAGTGGGAAGATTTGAACATGGACTTCATTGTTGGTTTTCCTCGCACCCGGTAACAACATGATTCGATTTGGGTGATAGTAGATCGGATGACAAAATCGGCTCATTTCCTTCCCGTCAAGGTTTCTTATTCAGCGGAGGACTATGCCATGATGTACTTGAGAGAAATGGTAAAGTTACATGGAGTGCCTTTGTCCATTACTTCTGATCGTGGTACCCAATTCACTTCTCAGTTTTGGAGGTCATTACAAAAGGGTCTTGGTACTCGTGTTAAGCTTAGTACATCCTTTCATCCCTAAACCGATGGGCAAGGGGAGCGTACTATCCAAAATTTGGAAGATATGTTAAGGGCTAGTGTGACTGATTTTAAGGGTAATTGGGATTACCATTTGCCATTGATTGAGTTTGCTTATAATAATAGTTATCACTCGAGTATTGATATGGCTCCATTTGAGGCCCTATATGGTAGGAGGTTTATATCACCCATAGGTTGGTTTGAGGTGGGTGAAATTGCCCTAATAGGTCTCGAGTTGGTACATGAGGCCATGGAGAAGGTTCGTCTTATAAGAGAAAAGTTGAAAACGGCTCAAAGTCGGCAAAAGTCATATGCCGATGTGAGAAGGAGGGATCTTGAATTTGATATTCATGATTGGGTTTACTTGAAAATATCACCCATGAAGTGTAACACCCCGTAGTCTAAAGAGGAAAGCTTAGCAAATTTCAAAACTTCCAGATGTCACCCACGAGGGCTAGCCACGCCCCGTGGTTGGACCCATGCCCTGTTGGTGGAAACCCTGGGGACTGTTTGAGGTAGTGAACCACGGCCAGGACCCACGCCTCGTGGATGGGTCCACGGCCCGTGGTTGGGAGCCGTAGGTCCAAGGCCTAAAAATCAAGTCCAAGATGAGAAACCACGTTTGACCAGGATGGACCTACGGTCCATCCAAGGTCCGTCGTCGTGGTCTCGCGTAGGCGGGGGTTTCCAAGGATTACAAATAACCTCTGGTTTTTTTCAGCTTTGGCGAGCATCGTGGGTGATGCGTGTGGGACGGTTAAGTTGAAGGCTTAATGGTCTTTTCCGGTTTTAATTAGAATTAAGTGGTGTTGTGACTAAACCTATACCACCTATATAAGTATTTTTAACCCCTAAAATTCCCTCAATTAAGTCATTCTCTCAAATCCCAAAACAAAACCCAATACTCCTCTCAAATATTCTCTCTCTAGAAGTTAGAAAAAGAAGGAAGAAATTGGACCTAGGTCAAGCTCAAGTCTCCCAATCTTCAATCTTTGTGGGCATTGTGACTAAGGTATGATGGCTTTTCATCCATGGGATCCTTCCTCCTATGGAGTCCTCTAAAATTCTGCCAATTTGATGAAGAATTCCCCAATTCAAACCACGTCAAGTAGAGTCTTGTTCATAAGTGTGAAGCGTGCCACATTTATGAATGAGAGGCTACTAGATGTTAGGAAACGTCACTTTTTTATTTCCCTAAGTCGTGCCATGGAGTTTAACTCTATAAAGTCTTTCTCCTAATCCTTACCGGATGGTTTTCAGGATATGACTACTAGAAGGACTAATGCTAGAAGGACTGTGGGAGACAATGTGGGACAAGAAGTTCCTCCCCAAGCTCCTCCTCAAGCTCCGATTGATCCTTTGGCTGAGAATGTAACAAATGCAGAGTTTAGGACGACTCTTCAAGTGTTGGCTCAAGGCGTGACGGCACAAGCCAATAGAGAGGTGGTATCTCCCGTGAACCCAAATGTGGGTACGACGGCTTCAAGAGTGAGGGACTTTACAAGGATGAACCCTACCAAATTTCATGGTTCCAAAATAGAGGAAGATCCTCAAGAATTTATCGATGAGGTCTACAAGATACTTGCTATTATTGGAGTGACTCCGGTAGAGAATCCGGAATTGGCCGCTTACCAACTCAAAAGGGTTGCTCAGATTTGGTTCGATCAATGGAAAGAGGCAAGGCCGATAGAAGCGGCTCCCATAGAATGGGAAAGGTTCAAAAGTACTTTTCTTGATTGATTTTTACCTCTTGAGATGAGAGAAGCTAAGGTGCTCGAGTTCATTAATCTTCGGCAAGGAAGTATGAGCGTGAGGGAGTATGCATTGAGGTTCACTCATTTGGCCAAGTATGCCCCCTCTATTGTAGCAGATCGTAGGACTAAGATGAGCAAGTTTGTGTCGGGAGTGTCCGACATGGTAGTAAAAGAATTCCACACCGATATACTTGTCCATGACATGGACATTTCTCTCCTTATGTTGCATTCCCACCAAATTGAGGAAGAAAAGCTCAAGGAAAAATCTAGAGAGGCAAAGAGAGAAAGAGTGGATGATGGTAACTATTCACATTTTAGGTCCGGTGGATGGGGTCGTTCAAGGTTTCAGCAAAAGTTCTCCGAGCAAGGTTCTTCAAATGATCCTCCAAGGTCTAACAATGAAAGGGTGTCTACCCCTAAACCTCAAGGAGATGGTAGTAAATCCTCGATGCCTACTTGTGCTAAGCGTGGAAGAAATCATGAGGGTAAGGGTCTAGCGGGTTATAATGCTTACTTTGGGTGTGGAAAGACAGATCACAAGATGAGGGATTGTCCTTCGGTTGCTAAGAAGGATGGAGATAATAGTCGTAGGGCTCAAACCTACCCTTCATTTGGTCCAAGTGGTTCGGGTGCAAGTGCTCCTAAGAAAAACCACTTTTATGCTCTTCAGACTAGAGGTGATCAAGAGAGTTCCCCGGATGTGGTGACCGGTATGTTAAAAGTTTTCCAAATAAATGTATATGCTTTACTTGATACCGGTGCTACTTTGTCTTTTGTGACACATTATGTGGCCATGAGGTTTGATGTGCTCCTCGATGTATTATTAGAACCTTTCTCTGTCTCTATTCCTGTTGGTGATTCGGTGGTCGCAAAAAAGGTCTATAGAAGGTTTCCCGTTTCCTTATCCCATAGAGTTACTCTCATTGATTTGGTAGAGCTTGATATGATAGACTTTGATGTCATCTTGGGTATGGATTGGTTGCATTCATGTTATGCCTCTATTGATTGTAGAACTCGGGTAGTCAAATTTCAGTTCCCAAATGAGCCTATCCTAGAGTGGAAGGGGGGAAATTTTATGCCTAAGGGTCAGTTTGTCTCTTGTCTTAAAGATAGAAAAATGATTTCTAAGGGTACATTTCCCATCTAGTAAGGGTGAGGGATGTAGATTCCGAAACCCCTTCTCTTGAGTCGGTCCCCATCGTAAATAAGTTTCCAGAAGTGTTTCTAGATGACTTACCCGGTATTACTCCCGAGCGGGAAATAGACTTCAGAATTGACCTTCTCCCAGATACGGAACGTATATCTATTCCTCCTTACCGTATGGATCCGGTGGAACTTAAAGAGTTGAAAGAACAGTTGAAGGATCTGTTAGACAAAGGTTTCATTAGGCTGAGTATCTCGACATTGGGTGCTCCGATTTTGTTCGTTCGAAAGAAAGATGGTTCCCTTCGTATGTGCATTGACTATCGTCAGTTGAACAAAGTGACTATTAAGAACAAGTAACCTCTCCCAAGGATAGATGACTTATTGGATCAAATTCAAGGGGAAAGTTATTTCTCTAAGATTGATCTTCGATCAGGTTATCACCAATTGAAGGTGAGAGAAAATGATATTCCGAAGACGGCCTTTAGAACCCGATATGGTCATTATGAGTTCTTGGTGATGTCCTTTGGTTTGACTAATGCTCCGGTGGCGTTTATGGACTTGATGAATAGAGTGTTTAGGCAATACCTAGACATGTTTGTGATTGTGTTTATCGATGATATTTTGATCTATTCGAGACGTGAGAATGAGCATATTGATCATTTGAGGATAGTATTGCAAATCCTCAAGGACCAACAACTTTTTGCAAAGTTTAACAACTGTGAATTTTGGTTAAGGTCCGTAGCTTTTCTTGGTCATATTGTGTCAAGCAAGGGTATTGAGGTGGATCCTAAGAAGACGGATGCAGTCAAGAGTTGGCCTACACCTCTAACTCCTTCAGATATTAGAAGCTTTTTGGGTTTGGCCGGCTATTATAGAAGATTTGTTGAGGGGTTTTCCTCCATTGCTTCTCCTTTGACGACTTTGACTCAAAAGAAGGCTAAGTTCATATGGTCGGAAGCGTGTGAGAAAAGTTTCCAAGATTTGAAAGATAAACTTACTTCCGCTCCGGTGTTGACCTTACCGGAAGGGACAAATGGTTTTGTGGTTTATTGTGATGCCTCAAGAATTGGGCTAGGGTGTGTTCTAATGCAAAATTGGAAAGTTATTGCCTATACCTCAAGGCAACGTAAAGTCCATGAGAAGAATTATCCTACTCACGACCTTGAGTTAGCGGCGGTCGTATTTGCTCTAAAGATTTGGAGACAATATTTGTATGGAGTTCATGTTGATGTATTTACCGACCACAAAAGTTTACAATATGTGTTTAATCAAAAGGATTTGAATCTTCGCCAAAGAAAGTGACTTGAGTTATTGAAAGATTATGACATGAGTGTTCTTTATCAGCTCGGCAAAGCTAATGTGGTGGCGGATGCCCTTAGTTGGTCATCTATGGGTAGTGTGGCTCATATTGATGAAGAAAAGAAAGAGTTAGTTCGAGATGTGCATAGATTGACTCGATTAGGTGTTCGACTAGTGGACTCCACCAAGGGTGGTATAATCATCTCTTGTAGCCGATGTGAAAGTTAAACAAGGTCTTGATCCAATTTTGGTAGAATTGAAAGAGGCGGTACTTAAGAAATCTGTTGAGGCTTTCTCCCAAGGGGAGATGGGGTACTTAGATACCAAGGCCGTTTGTGTGTCCCAAACATAGATGATTTGAGGGAACATATCTTAACTGAAGCTCATGGTTCACGGTATTCCATTCACCCGGGAGCCACCAAGATATACCGTGATTTACGGGAAGTCTATTGGTGGAACGGGTTGAAGAAAGATATTGCGGGGTTTGTGGCTAAATGTCCAAATTGTCAACAAGTTAAGGTTGAGCATCAGAAATCGGGAGGTTTGTCCCAAGATATTAGCATTCCTACTTGGAAGTGGGAGGATGTGAATATGGACTTTATAGTGGGATTGCCACGTACCTGGCACCAATATGATTCGATTTGGGTCATAGTAGACTGAATGACAAAATCAACTCATTTCCTTCCCGTCAAGGATTCCTATTCGACGGAGGACTATGCCAAGTTATATTTGAGGGAAATGGTAAGATTGCATGGTGTGCCATTGTCCATTATCTCCGATAGAGGTACTCAGTTTACTTCCCAGTTTTGGAAGACATTCCAAAAAGGTCTTGGCACAAGAGTGAAGCTTAGCACACCTTTTCACCTCCAAACCGATGGGCAAACGGAGCGAATGATCTAAACTTTAGAGGATATGTTGAGAGCATGTGTCATCGATTTCAAAGGAAGTTGGGATGATCACTTGCCATTGATAGAGTTTGCTTATAATAATAGCTACCATTCTAGTATTGGTATGGCCCCTTTGAAGCTCTTTATGGTAGGAGGTGTAGATCCCCTATAGGGTGGTTTGAAGTGGGTGAATTTGCCTTGATAGGGTCTGAGCTAGTTCATGAGGCTATTGAGAAAGTTTGACTCATTAGAGAGAGGTTGAGAACCGCCTAAAGTCATCAAAAGTCTTATGCGGATGTTAGAACAAGGGACCTTGAATTTGAGGTTAGTGATTGGGTCTATTTGAAATCTCACCCATGAAGGGTGTGATGAGATTTGGGAAGAAAGGGAAACTTAGTCCCCGATTTATAGGCCCATATCAAATCATGAGACGTGTTGGTAAGGTTGCTTACGAGCTAGATTTGCCAAATGAGTTGGAAACCGTGCATCCCATTTTCCATGTCTCTATTCTTAAGAAGTGTGTTGGAGATCCGACATCCATAGTTTCCCTTGAAGGATTGGGAGTTGATGAGAGGCTTTCAGATGAGGAAGTTCCGGTTCAGATTTTGGACGAGCAAGTTAATAAATTGAGGAACAAGGAAGTTGCTTCCGTGAAGGTTTTGTGGAGAAACCACTTAGTTGAGGGTGATACTTGGGATGCCGAGGCCGATATGAAGTCCCGATATCCTCAGCTTTTTCCTTCTACTCCTATTCTAGCTTGAGGTAATGAATTTCCTCTTGGTTTGCTTTATGATTCAAAGTCATGTGTGTTTTATGTATTTCCATGATTTCCTTATGATTATGCATGTTCATGAATAGCTTAAGTCGTGAAAGAAATGACTTATATGAATTATTTTCCTCATGTTGTTGTGCATTGAGTATGAGTTGCCTATAGTCTTCATGAGATGAATTGTTGAACATGCCTTGACTCGGAGTGGAGATTTCCCCCTTGAGTATGTGCTTTGAGTATTGATTGCATATAGGATCCATGAGATAGTGTTGAGCATGATTTTGAGTTTGGAGATGATAGTTCCTCCTTAAATAGAAGAAATCTGAAAATTTCATGCATATTGGGTTGATAGATGTGCTTCCTACTTCCTTATGGTGCATTGAGTATGTTCGGCTTGGAGTTGATGTTTCCTCCTTAGTTGTGTGCATTTACATTAATTGCATGCATGATGGGCTGCTAGTCTTGAGTCTTTTCGTTTAGAAACGTGCTTAGAATCTCATTTGAGGATGAATGATCCCAAGGGGGAGATAATGTAACACCCCGTAGTCTAAAGAGAAAAGCTTGGCAAATTTCAAAACTTCCAGGTGTCACCCACGAGGGCTAACCACCCCCCGTAGGGGAGCCCTGTTGGTGGACACCCTGGAGACTGTCTGAGGCAGTGAACCACGGCCAGGACCCACACCCCGTGGATGGGTCCACGACCCGTGGTTGGGAGCCGTAGGTCCAAGGACCAAAAATCAAGTCCCAGACGAGGAACCACGTTTGACCAGGATGGACCGTAAGTTCATCCACGGTCCGTCGTCGTGGTCTCGTGGGTGGGGCCTGTGGGACGGTTAAGTTGAGGGCTTAAGGGTCTTTTCCAGTTTTAATTAGAATTAAGTGGTGTCGTTTTGACTAAACCTAGACCACCTATATAAGTATTTTAACCCCCAAAATCCCCTCAATTAAGTCATTCTCTCAAATCCCAAAAGAAAACCCAAAACTCCTCTCAAATATTCTCTCTCTAGAAGTTGGAAGAATAAGGAAGAAATTGGAGCTAGGTCAAGTTCAAGTCTCCCAATCTTCAACCTTTGTGGGCATTGTAACTAAGGTATGATGGCTTTTCATCCATGGGATCCTTCCTCCCATGGAGTCCTCTAGAATTCCCCCAATTTGATGAAGAATTCCCCAATTCTAGCTAGGGTTTCTTCCAATGTTGTGGGTTATGATGAATGTTGATCCAATTGAGTGGATTATGGTTGTTTATGATTGAATTGATAGAATTGCATGTATTTAGGATGAAATTACATGTACCCATGCCTATTCCATGATTCTAACCTAGAATTGATATAATTGGGTTGATGCCATGAAGGGAAACTTTGTGGGTTTAGGCTTGTCCTTATATGATTGATGAATTATGATTAGAATTGCTTTAGAATAAAGCATAGATGATGATCATGATATGTAGTGCTTTGAGAGTAAAGCGTATGATATGAATTGTTGGTAATTGATGTTATTGTTGAGGAAGAGATACTTCCCACATGAATTGCTTAATTATGAATGTATGAATGTGAAAGGTTTACTCACATGAATGATTCTAGGTTGAAAGGATTTCTCACCTAAAATGAATCTAGACTAAAAGACTATGTAATTGATGAGGCTAGAGGCGATTACCCTTGACCTCCCTATGAAAGGATATGAGGCGATTCCCCTATTCCTTAGAATTGAACAAGAGGTGAGTCCCCACGTTCTTACTATGATGAATGGACATGGAGGCGAGTACCCATGATCCTTATGAAGTGGTGTGGAGGCGAGTACCCGCATCATGTGATGAGATTGTGGAGGCGAGTACCCGCAATCTAAAATTAAGTAAGGCAAGAGGCGAATACCCATTAGATTTTGTAATTTAGGCAAAGAGGCGAATCCCCTTGTCTTTAAAAGTAAGTATGAACTATGAGAACTATGATGTAAAGAAATGAATAGCTTGGATTGTTGCCTGAGATGCCTTCCATGAGGTAAGTTGACTAGAGGCGGATGACCCAAGTCTTGACTAAGGATTAGTAAGATTGCTTGAGAAGTATTCCTTTCTTATTATTACATTGATGTATGTGCATGATTATGCTTATGGTTTATGTTGACTAACCATGATGTTTATGTTGTTTATGCTAGTTATCATATTTAATACTTAATTGTACTAATGCATACTTTTTCTACATTCTTATCAAATGTAGGGTCCCGCGACATAGATCCCCACACTCGTGGCTAGCTTCATTATTGATCAAGGAAGTGAAGATTTGGTGAGTCCTCATTGTGTTCAAGGATGTGATCACCCTTTTATTTTATGTCTCTCTTTATGTCTTGGACTATTGTATGGGCTGTGTCCCAAGACTTTACTTATGTTGTTTAGATTGTTTGAGACTATGATATTAGACTTTCGCTCGTTTTATAAAAGACTTTGATTGTATTGAAAGGTTTTAAATTTCCGCACCTTTTTCTATTACTTTATATTATGATATGCTAAGTTGGCTTGTATGAGGTCTCTCGGGGCCTTGTACGCCTTGCTACATCTAGGGGGTACCCCTGGGTCATGACATGAAGGGTGTAATATGGCTTGGTAAGACAGGAAAGCTTAGTACCCGGTATGTAAGCCCATATCAAATTTTGAGACGTGTTGGTAAGGTTGCTTATGGGCTAGAATTGCCAAATGAGTTGGCATCGGTGCATCCAGTTTTCCATGTCTCTATGCTTAAGAAGTGTGTTGGAGATCCGACATCCATAGTTCCCTTAGAATGGTTGGGAGTTGATGAAAGTCTTTCTTATGAGGAAGTTTCAGTTGAGATTTTAGACCGACAAGTTAAGAAGTTGAGAAACAAGGAAGTTGCTTCCGTGAAAGTATTATGGAAGAACCATTTAGTTGAGGGTGCTACTTGGGAGGCCGAGGCCGAGGCCGATATGATGTCAAGATATCCTCATCTTTTTCCTTCTACTCGTACTCTAGCTTGAGGTAATGAGTTCCTCTTGGTTTATCCTCTGTTTTGGAGTCATGTGTTTTATGTGTTTCCATGATTTCCTTAAGTTATGCATGTTCATGAAAAACTTGTGTTTTGAATGAAAATGAATTTACATGATTGATTTTCCTCATGTTGTTGTGCATTGAGTATGAGTCGCCTATAGACTTCATGAGATGAATTGATGAACATGCTTTAGCTATGCTTTTTGAGAACGAATTGCATATAAGATCCATGAGATTGTGTTGAGCATGCTTTTAGCTTGGAGAAGGTAGTTCCTCCTTGAAGATGAGCAATCTTGAAATTTCATGCATATTGGTTTGCTAGGTCTAGTTCCTACTTTCCTTATCATGCATTGAGTATGTTTAGCTTGGAGTCAATGTTTCCTTCTTGGTTTTGTTCACTTTGATGAAATTGCATGCATGATGAGCTGCTAGTATTGAGTTTTTTCTTTCAAGAGGTGTCTAGAATGCCATTCGAGGATGATTGTTTCCAAGGCGGAGATAATGTAACACCTCAGAATCTAGTAAGCTAAGCTAGGGCTAAGTGAGGGGGCAAGAGCCAAGGAAGGAAGCTTGGGCAACCTTCACAAAGCACTGCCCACCTCCCACGACCACCATGACGGCTCATGGTGGGGACCACGGGTCGTGGTGATGGGCGTGGTGAGCTAGTCAGTGAGCTCCAAAGCTGCCCCAAAATAGGACCCTCCCCACGAGCCACTTGAGGGCTCGTGAAGGCCACCACGGGCCGTGGGAGGGGTGGTGGTCTTGAGTTGGATTTTTGGGGAAGAGGGGTGGAAAACCTAGCCACTGATCAAAGGACCACAGGCACCACTACGGGCCGTGTGACCCTTGATGGGCCGTGGTGCCCCTCATGGTGGTGAGTCGGCAGCTTCATTTCAGGGGCTTTTGGGTCTTTTCCGTTTTAAATTAAATCAAAGCTATGTAATTTTGCCTAAGCCTAGGACCCCTATATAAATGATTTTAACCCCAAAACTCACCCATTCAAGCCATTATTTCCAAAACCCAAAAGAAAATCAAAGTTCTTCTCCCTAAAATATTTCTCTATCTAGAAACTTGAAGAAGAAGAAGAAAGGATTCAAGCTAGGATAAAGGTCAAGCCCTAATTCCTCCATTGAAGATAAGCATTGGTCTTTGAGGTATGATAGTTTTCATTCATGGATTCCTTCCATCCATGGAGTTCCCAAATTCTCCAATCTACGAAGTTAGAATTTCGCAATTGAGTTAGGATTTTCTTCAATTGTCATGGGCTCTCTTCAATGTTGATTTAAATGATTGAATTATGATCTCTTATGCATGAATTGATGAAATACTATGATTTTATGATGATTTCACCCTGAACCCATGTAACCCCCATATTTTCAAGTTATGAATCATGTGATGTGGGATTTTGATTGTACAAGAGGAGTTTGATGAAATTAAGAATGTATTGCTAGGTTTACATGAATTTATGATGAAATCCATATATAACCCATGTTTTATAAGTATTGATGATTGAAAGTGGACTTTGAACCTCAAGAGGTAAATTATGGACTTATGCATTTTCTTATGAAATCTATGCAAATGTTTTAAGGATGCTTTGAGAGTAAAGTATCAATTATGATGATCATGATGTGTTATTGAAATGATTTTTTCATATACACATAAGAGTAAGATGTGAAAGGTTTTCTCACATAATAAAGATTCTTAGGTTGAAAGGCTTTCTCACCTAATTGAATCAAATATTAAGAGCTATCCTAATGAAACTAGCTTGGACTGGTTATCCAAGGATACCTTTCCATGGATGATGACTTAGCTTGGAATGGCAAGATGACGTGCCTTTCCATGGATAATAAGGTCAAGTAAGAAATGACTATTCCGTTGGATTTATACTTAGCACCGAGAGGATATTGAAATGGAAGCTCTCACGTTAGTAGCGGCCGGGTTTCTAGAAGCAATCTCCTTATCCCTTACCTATGTGCTTGATGAGTCTGAGATTCGGACTCATTTAGGGCTTTGTGTTGACAATGTTAGTGTCCTAAATTGCCTAATTTCGGCTTTAAATTGATGTTAACGTGTTGATTTGCAGTATATAAGGCAGAGGAGCAAGGTAAAGACACTACCGGACAAAAAGGGACTAACAAGCCAAAGGAGTGGAGAAGAGCGAGCCTGGCGATTGCCAAGACCACTCGGCGGTTCACCGAGTGGCTCCTTAGCCCGCCCAATTTTACAGTACACCACGTCTGAGATGAGAGAAATTTGGGCGAATTATGTTCCATATTGGCGAATAGCCGAATGGATCGGTGAAGAGAGGTTGTACCGTCGATAAAACAAAATGAGCAGGGAAGATGCATGTAGATTGGTGATCCAATGGAACAAAGGGTGCATCGCGACCATCCCTATAGAGATCACCTAAATTTACAGTACAAATTGGCTGAAAACTTGAAGCAAGAAGGCGATGAACTGGGACGATTGGCGCGTCACCGAACAGTCGGCGAAACCTGACTTTCATCGCCGAATGACCCCAAAACGTCAAATCTGGGATCAGTATAAATTGATATTTTGAAGAGACAGAAAGCATCCAAACATTGAGAAACTTATACCCAGAACAAAGAAAGCCCTGTTCTTGCTCAATTTGAAATTTTGAAGTAGATTTACGAATTGGGTCTTGTAATTAAAGCAAAGTTTCCTTTTTTTTAAGGTTGAAAAAATCAATACTCTATCATGGAACATGTAGTAAGTATTGAATTTTTACTTTTTGAGATGACTAGCTAAAACCCCAATCTTGGGGGTTTGACCATGTGATCAATTGCTAATTTAGCTGATAGGTGTTAGAAATTATTGATTGTATTGCTTAATCAAAGTGGATCAAATTTATTGCTGGTGTTATTTTGCTGCTTTGCATGTTTCTTGCATTGTTCTTTGTGTTTTATGGTTGCTTGAGAGAGAAGTCTAAGACCAAGGCGATAAATTTGCACTCGTAGTAATTGGGCTATTGTGGATTTAGCTCGAGAGAGTGAATTCTAAGTCCAGTTCGACCTATCTAGCTTGAGAGAGTAGATAGAGTGAGATTTTGGGCTGGTCTTCATGCTTAGTCTATTGAGGTTCGAGAGAACTCAATTGAAGAGAGGTAGTTGTTCGAGAGAAAACTATCTCATCTAGGGTCCTTTCTATCGCGGATATTTAGTAACATTTAGTGGCTATCTAGCACCCATCTAGCACAATTGACAGTTGATTGGTCATTCCCCCAAGTATCTCTCAATCATTTGACCATTCTTGTTATTTCTTGTTGTCGTGATTGCTATTTGTTATAAACTCTAAAACCCCATTTGACATTCATTATCATCCTTTTAAATTTGTTATATGTCTTTATCGATAATTTTTATTCCTATAACTGATTAGACCACATTCGTACTTCATAACTGAATTTTAGACACGTACCACTCCCTGTGGGTTCGACCCCAACTCTTCATTGGGTTTTATAATGCTTAACGATCGTTTGCACCTATAATCAGATGAGGTGTGATTGAAACGTTAATTAGTGCCCCCATAGGATGATTGTCTAGATCAACATTAGCTAGTGGATCCACTTAATCTAAAAGTTCATGGTTCTACCTGGCAAGTAGGACAACCCTTTTCTGTGTGGGAGACACCGGGGGATCATGTTATAGCTCACATGGTCTCTATGTCGGTTAAGGCCAATTCCCCACATTAATAATGAACTAAGTTTACTTCAAGAAGTATCACATATGAGTTCAAAGGTTTTAAAGATGATGTTAGCTTGCATTGACCATGGTTTTATGACTTGTGTTTTCTAACTCTCTTATATCGTGTTTTATCTTGGTCATTTGCACGTCATGAAATGAAATGTCCTTTTTAGCATAATTTAAATGTTTTATGCATGGCATATCATACTTGGTACATTATTTTGTACTAACGCAAACTCTTGCCTACATTTCCCCAAATGTAGGGTTGTTAGGGTCATCATTTTTGTTGCTAATGGTTGAGTTCGAGATATTTCTGAGCTTTGGTGAGTCCTCATACTTCGAGGATTGACTTTCATTGTTTTAGTTCCTTTTCTTGTATTTTACTTTTGGACATGATGTATGGGCTAGGCCTAATTTCATTCTATTTTATTAGATGGCTATGATGAGACAAGTGTTTTAGACTTCTGCTTTTCGTTATAAAAACTATTAGACTTGCACTATTGTTTTAATCTTATTGTTCTATTTCTTATGTTATGAGAGCTAAGTGGCTTTTATGAGGTCCTTTAGGGTTCTATACGCCATGTTACATCTAGGGGGTACTCTTGGGTCATGACAGTTTGATTCAGTTGACACTTCAGAAAGCCCATGATTCTTAATATTTTATTCATCCGAGTACCATTAAGATGTATCGTGTCTTGAGGCAGCATTACTGGTGGGATGGCATGATAAGAGATATTGCAAACTATGTATCCCATTGCCATAGTTACTAGCACGCGAAGGCATAGAACTTGAGACCAGGCAGTGAGTTCCAGAGATCACCCATTGTAGAGTGGAAGTGGGACCGTATAGCTATGGACTTTGTGAAAGGTTTTCCTCGGACTTCTAGAGGTGTTAAAAACATTTAGTTCATCATGGATCGATTGATTAAATCAGCACACTTCCTCTCTATTCAATCTTCACTCAGTGCCGAGAGGTTAGCCCATATCTAGATTCATGAGGTGGTTCATCTTCATGGTGTGCCGGTCTCTTTCATATCAGATTGGGGTGCTCTGTTCACTTCAAGATTTTGGAGGACTTTTCAGGATGAGTATGGCACTTTTGTTGACCTTTACCTAAGTTTCCACACGCATAATGATGGGCAGTCGGAGCGTACTATCAAGGCTCTTAAGGATATATTATGGGCTTGTGTGTTAGAGTTCAAAGGTCAGTGCGATTAGTTTTGTCCATAAGCGGAGTTTGGATATAATAATAGCTGCTATTCTATCATCCATATGGCTCCGTTTGACGCCTTATATGGTAGATTTTGTTGCTCTCAAGTTGGCTTGTTTGAGTCTACATAGCCTAGACCTCGTGGTACATACTTGATTTTTGAGGCTTTGAAGCAGGTGAGAGTGATTCTTGATAGTCTATAGAAAACTCACTGTAGGAACAAGAGTTATGTGGATCGTAGGCAGTGACTTTTGAGATTCTCACTTGGTGATAGAGTTTTCCTCCGTATGTCTCCGATGAAGGACGTGATGAGGTTTGGGAGGTGGGGAAAGCTTAGCCGCATGTATAATGGGCCTTTCGAATTCCTTCAGATAATTGGAGAAGTTTCATATGAGTTAGCTTTCACTCCGAGGTTCTCAACTATCAACCAATATTTAATGTTTCGAGGCTGCACTAGTATGTTCCTTAAGAGTCACATGTACTTCAGTATGGTGTAGTAGAGTTGGATAGTCGCTTGACATTCATGGAGGAGCTAGTTTCCATTCTAGCTAGAGATGTGCGATGGTTACGTTGGAGAGCCATTCCGGTGGTTAAGGTCTGTTGGATGTATCGTCTTGTTAAGGAGGCTACCTGGGAGATCGAGCATGATATACATGAGCAATTTCTTGGCTAGTTTGAACCTTCAGGTACTTCTTGACTTTTACTTTCAAGGACAAATGTTCTTTTCAGTGGTGGATGTTGTAATGACCTCTAGGTCATTTATGTGGCTGTTGATGAGTTGTAATTTTACACTCATTTAAGGCCTAGTTAGCTCAACAATTTTCGTCCTCAATGCCTAATTATGTCCTATTCTTATGATATTTTGATTATTTGCAGTTATAAAGACTAAAGGACAAGGCAAGGATGAATGGTTGGAAAAAAGGCCAACAAAATTGAAAAAGAGTACAAAACCCCAACTTGACAAACACCTAACGCAAATGGCGAATCGCCTAAAAGGCTGAACATCGCCGAAAAGGACAAATGTAAGGTTAAAGTGTTAAAATCAATGGTGAGATGCATAGGTTATCCGTCGAGTAAAAATGGCAAAGCCGCTGTCCATCACCGAATTTGATAGTACTCAGAAGAAAAGAGAAGGCTCAAAAGGAGACCAACGGTGAATTAAGTGATCCATCGAATTTGAAAGGCATGTTCCATCAAGTCCGCCAACTAAGGTTCAAACACCACAAGATAGGAGACAATAAAGGGCGAGCTGAACGACAAGAACGGTGATTCACTAAATTGGCTCGGGAGCTCGACTTATATCGCCGAATGGATGCAGAGAATATTTTTAAAAAGTATGAATAATTGGGAAGAGAGAGAAAGTGTATGGAACTATCTTTTATTAGTTTTTAAACTTAGAGAGAGAAACTCTTATACATTGTTCTTAGATTGGGTTTTTAATATCACAATAAAAAATGACAATTAATGAATGAAATTGAAGTGGGTGTTGATTTTAATTACTGAATTTCATCATATATATATATGGCTGCTATCATGAAAGGTATAATCTATGCACTTTTTGTGATGGGTGGCTAAAACCTCAATCTCTAGGGTGTAATTATGGGGTTGGGTGTAGATTTAAATTAGTGGGTATGTCATATTTTTCTATTTTTTTGCTGTGTACCATGGATTTGGACAGCTAGTAGGTGTTTTGGAAATGTTTTAGGGAGTGGTTTGAGTGTTATAAAAAATGGCGCCACTACCGAGCAGTAGTATTTAAGAATCAAATTTATGAATTAATTTGTGTACTTATCTATTTGTAGTTAAAGAAATTTACGTTTTGTTTTATTAAGGTATTCCATTAGTAGGTGAGGCAATGTACGTGAGCATTGGTGACGACTTGACTCACCATTGGTAGGATAATGAAGCTAAGAGGTTGGAGGAAATAAACTCCAACGTCACTGAGAAAATTAAAGAGATTCGGTTACCACCTGTTTTCAAAGAATACTACCTTCGTGGTAACCAAAATAATGTTGCAGTTGATTGAAATGAGGAGATTATTTTGAGGTTTTGACCATGATGATCATGATGATCACCTCTAAAAGTTTGTGAACATGTGTGGACCTTTTGAGGTTGATCACATGGTCTTACTGCTTACTCGTTGATTTATATCATAGGTAACTGAACTTTATCAATTATGGCGCCACTCCCTAGGAACATTATGAAATTTTGAATTGATTTGGAATTTATAGTTTACTTGTTTCTATCCAAATTGTGAATATTTGTTATTACTTTCTTTTAATATTGGTTTTAAGGCTTCTTATGATTACAGAATTCTTGGTGATTGCAATCCCTATATTTTTGACTCATGACCTTGTTGTGGAGGACATCATGTTTCGGAAAGTTATGTGAAGGCCTCTCTAAATGAAGAGTTGTGTCAAGTAATGTGTGTTGTGAGTCAAACATGGCTCATAAGCTTGTCCGAAAAGTGTGAACATGGTGAAAGAGTACAACATCTAATGTTACCAATGGGGAAAGTTTTCCGCAACTTGCGCCTAGCTTGCCGCCATGAAATGATCCAATTTGAGTTTGAAATTTCAACATTGAAGACCAATGTGAGAACAAAAATTAGAGTATGTGGTGATCTTCATCAAATGGTCAAAAATAGAAAATTGGAGTTTGAGTCTAAAAAAAAATGGAAGAAATCTTGGGTATTTGTAAGGCAATAAAAAGACACGGTGCCGAAATATAAGAAATGACACTAGAGTTGCAAGAAAAAGTGAAAAATATTATTTATGGAAATTCTAGTTTATTTTGAAGTTACAATGTCACTTATTTGAAGTCCAAAAATTATGAGATTTAATATTTGAAGGCCTAATGGTCCTCTGACTCTTGCCGAATGATCCTAAAAGAAAGAATGATATGAAGTTGGGTAAGAAATTTAAATTTTCAAAGTGGAGAAATCGAATGAGACTCTTGATTCTCTAGTGTTGTCCCCATGCATTTCATCATAGGTTTGATTTGAAGTTCTGGAGAAGGTTCATCACCTCGAAATGGAATCATAAAGGGTGATGTACTCAGTGTCGCGTCGTGACTTTAAAATGTGGGCTTGATGGGGGGCAACCCATTGATTTCCAAAAAATTGGTTGAGAGTTTAAATTTTGAGTTTTAGATTTTTAGATTAGATTACAATTTTTTTTACTAATCCTCATAGTTTCAAAAATTTTTTTGGTGGTGTTTTAGACAACCTTGGAATAATAAACTTGATTAGCATTGATGTATGAGATTGTACTACCTTCAAAATGGGACTTGGAGCACTTTTTGGGCATTCAGGCTGGCCAAAATTTGTTGGGCGTGTCACCGAATGGGCTCTGCCATTGCCATAAAGATTAGAGAATTTCTATAAATCCAGGCATTAGTTGTTCTCCATGAATGCATATTTTGGTCAGCGAACGTGTAGGTTAAAGTCAACTCACTTGGCATGAATGCGGCACCCACAAAACGAACGTGGTCATTCAAAAGACAATATGGTGCAAAAACACTACTATGTCCATGTACGCTAAGCATCGAAACATTGTTTGATATGAACAGGTGACTCTGGAGGTAAACAAATAAGTTTCTCTATTTTACAAAGGACTGGTTTTTTGTTTCACAAATCCTCACTCATTTTGATTTCTCCTAAATTTTTATTAGTGTGACTATAATTAGAGATCAAGGTATGTTTTCCCCCTCTCTGTCTATTCCTTATTTTAAAAATAGTTTTTAAAACTAATGCTTGAAGAGTTATTTATTTGTTTTTGAGATCACTTAAATGTATAATTGTTAGGTTGATTTAGTGTTTGTAAGATTGTTTTGTGTTGGATGTTGTGTATTCCATGAGTTTTGGTTAAGATTGGTGGCTAATTGGTAAGCAAACATTGCGAAACCATGATGCCCCATACCTATTAAGAAAATTTCCCCAACGAAATTTGATTCTTGGAGGAAGAAGACGACCTCCACAAACGTAGTCACTTGACCCGCAAGTGCAGTAAGGTCTGACTTCTTACACACATAACACGTGATCACTTGACCTGAGAAAATGGAGGTCTATGGCCCGCTGAGCCATGAATGCGACATGTCTCCGTGATCGCCGTGAAGAGCATAACTATAGGCATGTAAATAGTACCTTTGCAAAGCCTATCCTGGGTCTTAATTTAATAATTTATTTGGCCAAAATACTTCCTAATATATTTTTTAAGTGTTCATAAGAACTTTTAAGATGTTAGCTTCATTTTTAGGTGTTTTGAGTATAAAATTGTTTTAGATACTACTTCAAAGGATCATGAAAATGCTTCGAAAAATTAGGGTGAAGACTTTTTTGATGAAAGCAAATTTTTACCAGCAAATTTTTCTTTGAATGATGACAAATACTTGGGCCAAGTGGGGGTAAAGGAAAATGGTATATACTTGGAGAAACTTGAGGATGGTATGCCAGATTTCTATGGGTGGCTTATGTCCAGCAAATAGATGTGCTTTGCCGCAAAGCCTATCAAGGCAAATCAAACTCTTGTTGTAGAACTCTATGCCAATGCTTTGGAGGTAGACTTTGGGGAAGTGGTGGTGACTACGGTCTTGGGCGTGCAAGTCAATTTAAGCCCGACAGTCATAAATGTATTGTATGGTTTCTCAAATGCTCAAAACAAGTAGTATAGAGACCGACACAAGAAATTGGGAAATAAATGACTTGTGGAAAAATTATATGATGGTGAGCCTTAAGAATGTTTTTTGTCGACTAAAGGGATTGATTCACAAGACTACACCGCCGAGATCAAATCTTGGCTTTCTATTATAAATGCTCGAATCATCCCTCCTACTTATGAA
This sequence comes from Solanum etuberosum, assembly GCA_029582245.1. Classification (NCBI taxonomy): domain Eukaryota; kingdom Viridiplantae; phylum Streptophyta; class Magnoliopsida; order Solanales; family Solanaceae; genus Solanum; species Solanum etuberosum. The sequence goes on from JAJONR010000344.1 coordinate 94,151, forward strand.
ACCCAAGTGACATTTGACAGAGCCCTTCTTATCGACAATATTATGGATGACTTTGAGGTAAATGTGAGGAGGCTTATTGTAAAAAAGATAGAAGAGTTGGATTAGGGGAGAGCCAAGAGAATTCTATTCTCATCATTGATTTCTCAGTTTCTCTATGATGCTAGGTTTGTAAATTGCCCTTCTGACGTGGAGAAGAAACTCGGAAAGGAAATTCACCCGTTGAAGAAGAAAGGTTGCCAGCATAACAAGAACAAGAATAGGAAAATTGATGTTCTTCAGATCATTTTTTGCCCACTTCACTGAGCTTGATTCAGTGGGCGTTGCCTGTACTTTAGCTCTTACGGCCCCCTTCAATTTAGACCTACCACTATGCGTCACATATCCGATCAAATTTATAGAGTAGATCCTAAGGTTAAAGAGTTTCTTACTAGCGATATATAACACCTCGAATTCATAAAGGCAGGAAAATTTCAGTTTTTCTCAGACCTAGTATCAAGACCGACAACACCATCCACGACCCGTAAGTGGGGCGACGGTCCGTCGATGGTGGCGTGGTCCACCAGTTGGATTTTTCTAAAGATGTCTAGTTTCAGTACTTCGTGACGGTTCACTAGGACAGTTTGTCGTTCAACGCACGAGCCGTAGATGTCACGACCCAGGGGTACACCCTAGATCTAACATGGTGTATAGAACCCCGAAGGACTCCATACAAGCCACTTAGCTCTCACAACATAAGAAATAGAACAATAAGAGTAAAATAGTCCAAGTCCAAAACATTTTATAAAAGAAAAGCGGAATTTGAATACACTTGTCTCATTATAACCATCTAATACAACCGAATGAAATTAGGCCTAGCTCAGATATCATGTCCAAAAGAGAAATACGTGAAATAAACTAAACAATAAGAGTCTGTCCTCGAAGCATGAGGACTCACCAAAGCTCGGGAATCAATCAGATCACTAACTAGCCACGAAACTGAGCACCCTGACTATCGAACCCTACATTTGGAAAAAATGTAGGCAAGAGTATGCGTTAGTACAAAACAATGGACCAAGTATTATAGCCATCCATAAAACATTTAAAACATGCTAAAAAGGACATTTCATTTCATGACATACATTTGACCAAGCCAAAACATCATATGAAAGAGTTATAAAACATAAGTCATAAATCATGGTCAATGCAAGCTAACTTATTCTTTAAAATATTTGAACTCATGTGATACTCCTTAAGTAACCTTATTTCATTATTACTTGTGAAGAAATAGCCTTAACCGACATAGAGACCATGTGAGCTATAACATGATCCTCCGATGTCTCCCACACTGAAAAGGGTTGTTCTACTTGCCAAAGGTAGAACCTCAAACTTCTAGCTTAAGTGGATCCACTAGCTAATCAACCTATGTGGGCACACAGTTATGGGATAAGGAGATTGGTACTAGAAACTCGGACTCTACTACGTGAGGGCTTCCATCTCATAAGAATACTTTAGAAACCCGGACTCTACTACGTGAGAGCTCCCATCTAATATTCAATATCCACTCGGTGCTAAGCATAAATTCCCATGGATTAGTCATTTCTTACTTAACTTTATTACTCATGAAAAGGTGCCCTTGTACAACCAATTCAACCTAGTTTCATTAAGATAGATCCTTGTTTTTGATTCAATTAGGTGAGAAAACCTTTCAACCTACGAATCCTTTCTATGTGAGAAAACCTTTCACATCATGCTAGTATGTGTTTTAGTGAGAATATCCTTTCACAACACAACATCATCATTGATACTTTACTCTCAAAGCACCCTTAAAACATTTGCATAAATTTAATAAATAATGCATAAATCCACAATTTACCTCTTGAGGTCAAAAGCCACTTTCAATCATAAACTCTTAGAAAACATGCTCAATTTCATTAAACTCTTCCTTGAAGATCAAAATACACATCATATAATTCATAACTTGATAACATGGGGATTACATGGGTTCATGGGGGAAATCATCATAAAATCATCGTAATTCATCAATTCATGCATAAGTGATCATAATTCAATCATTTAAACCAATAATTTAGAGAACCCATGACAATTGAAGAAAATCCTAACTTAATTGGGGAATTCTTATCTTTGAAATTGAGGAATTTAGAAACTCCATGGATGGAAGGAATCCATGGATGAAAAATATCATACCTCAAAGCCCAAAGCTTAACTTCAATGGAGGAATTGAGGCTTGACCTTGATCCTAGCTTGAATCCTTTCTTCTTCTTCAAGTTTCTAGAGAAAGAAATATTTTGGAGAGGAAGATCTTGGATTTTCTTTTGGGATTTGGGAATAATGACTTGAATGGGTGAGTTTTGGGGTTAAAATGACTTTTATAGGGGTCCTAGGCTTAGACAAAATGACACAACTTTAATCTAATTAATTCTAGAAAGACCCAATTGCATGTAGCTTACAATGGTCTGCCTCATGACCAAGTGAGGTCCTACGAGCTGTGGTCCTCACCACGAGCCGTGGTGCCCTCCGTGGTATTTGGTAGCTAGGGTGCCACCCCCTAAATCCCCAAAAACTAAGTGAAGACCACGAGCACTCCCATGGCTGTGGTGGCCTTCACGAGCCGTCAAGGCCCTCGTGTGGAGGAGACTAATTTGGGCAGCCTTGGGGTAGCTACTTCCTCACCACCACGAGCCACACCACGAGCTGTGGTCCTCACCAAGAGCCATGGTGATGGTCGTGGGAAGGCTGGTAGTGTCTATGGAGGAGTGGGCTGCCCTAGCCCTCTCCCTTGGTTCTTGCCCTCTTCCTTGGCTCTAGCCCTCTCACTTAGCCCTAGTTTAGTGTACTAGATTCCGAGGTGTTACATTATCTCACCCTCTAGAACATTCATCCTCTAATGTCATTTCTAGACACCTTACGGAAGAAACGACTCAATACTAGCAGCCCATCATGCATGCAACTCATCTAAATGCACACAACCAAGGAGGAATTTCATCTCCAAGTTAAACATACTCAATGCATCACAAGGAAGTAAGAACTACATCTAACAACCCATTATGCATGAAATTTCAACATTTCTCATGTTCAAGGAGGAACTACCTTCTCCAAGCTAAAAGCATGCTCAACATAATCTCATGGAGCCTATATGCAATTTACTCTCAAAAAGCATAGCTAAAACATGTTCATCAATTCATCTCATGAAGTCTATAGACAACTCATACTCAATGCACAAGAACATGAGGAAAATCAATCATATAAACTCATTTTCTTTCAAAACACAAGTTTTCATTAACATGCATCACATAAGGAATCATGAAAACACATAAAAATATATGACTCCCAAAAAAAGGACAACTCAAGAGGAACTGATTACTGATGAGTCTGAGATTTGGACTCATTTGAGCCTTGTTTTGATAGTATAAGTGTCCTCAAGTGACTATTTTATGCTCTAAACTAATGTTAAAGTGTTGATTTGCAGCTATGGAGGCTAAGGAGCAAGGCAAGGACCTGACTAGACAAAAAGGAGCTAAAAAGCTGAAGAAGTGAAGAAAAGCGATCCTGATGATCGCCAAGACCACATGGCAAACCGCTGAGTGGATCGTTAGCTCACCCAAAGTTCCAACATGCAAGCCCTGGGGAAGAACCAAGTTGGAGACATAAATGGGTATTCGGCGAATCGCCGATCGGTTCCGCGACAACAAATTGGATCGCCCAAAGTTACATGACCTGAAATGTTGAAGGCCCATGCAAAATGGCGATGGAAGAGGACAATCGGCAGATCGACGATCCACTCGCAGAGACACGACTTAATACACCGAGTGAACTCTCAGGCCGAAATGCAGACGACTATAAATTGGATTTCTGAAAGAATTTTTAGTATCCAGACTTGAGTCCCAAGACAGTTCCGATTTCAAAGCTTAGTTTTAGACTTTTATTTGACTTTTGTTATAGTTTTCATTGTAATTTGGAGGATTGCAATTGAGTTTTTTAAATTACTCAATTTGGACCATTGTAAAGACTTGAGAACCTTCACCTAGATCATGGAGAATGTATTTGGTAATCGTTTCTCTATTCTTATGATGTGTAGATAAAACCCCAATTCTTGGGGTGTGATCATGTGATTATGGGTTGAATTAGCTTATGGGTATTTCTAATTACTGATTTTAATGCTTAATTGAAATGGGTTTAATTGTTAGCTATGTTATAATCTAAGAATTGTAGTTGCAAATGCAATTCGAACTTAGAATTCTGGGCTTGCTTGAAAAGGAGGTTTTAGAATCAAAGCTTTCAATTGATGATTATAGTTAACGGGTTGATATGGGTTTAGCTCGAAAGAGTAAATTCTAATCTCGATTCTACCTATCTAGCTCGAGAGAGTGGATAAATTAAGGTGTGGGCTGTTCTTATTTGCTTAGCTTGTTGATGTTCGAAAGAAATCACTTGCCTACCCTACCTATTGATATTTAGATGATTGTTAGTAAATTCAACTACCCATATAGTGAAATTTGCCTATAATCGATCACATCTTGAGAATTCTTCCATATTATTGATATTTCCTCTGTTTTGCTTGTGTTGTAGCTGAAAGTTAACAATCCAAACTCCCCCATTTGACATTCGTTGTCACCCCTGATTTATTCGCATGTTCTTGATAAATTCTATTCCTATAACCAAATAGACCACTTTATAACTTCATAATTGAATTTTAGACACGTACCGCTCCCTGTGGGTTCGACCCCAACTCTGCATTGGGTTTTATACTGATTAATGATCGTTTACACCTAGAATTGGATGAGGTGTATTTGAGACATTCTATAAAAAATGGCGCCGCTGCCGGGGAGTGGTGTTGTTTAGAATTCTATTATTGAAGTTGCATTGTGATCTTTTTGTGTTATAGTTGAACCGACTTACTTTGGTTTTTGTTTGTGTTGCTTGTTGTGAACAGAGGAAGAGATGAGGGTAAACGGGAGTAATGGTAGCCAGGTAGGCCACCAAGATGATATTGGAAATATGAATGATGTAAATGACCCAATTCAATTGGGTGGTGTTGGTGCAATACGTCTACCTCCAGCTCAAGGGAACATTGTTTTTCACATTAGTAGCACAATGCTTCAACTCCTACAACTGAAAGAATAATATGGAGGGCTGGCTCACGAAGACTCCCATGAGCATATTTGGAACTTCGTGGATGTTTGTGGTCCATTCTCATTCAAGAACATATCACAAGAATCAGTCCGTCTCAGGTTGTTTCCATTCTCTTTGATGGGTCAAGCTACCAAATGGTTATCTGAGTTACCAAGGGACTCCATCACCTCTTGGGATGAGCTTACCACATCGTTCCAAGTGAGATTCTTTCCCCCATCAAAGATGATGACGCTTAGAGATAGCATCCAAGGTTTCAAACGCTGGGAAGGTGAGCCAATCCACGAGACGTGGCTGAGATTTAAGAAGTTGGTGCTTCAATGCCCAACTCATGGACTTCCAAATGATGTGCTGCTGCAATACTTCTATAAGAGTCTTGATTCGGTGAACAAAAGAGTTGCTGATCAAGTTGTTCCCGGTGGTATTATTCAATAACCCTATGAAGTAACGTCTCAGCTCCTTGATTGCATAACCAAGATCAATAGAGCATGGTACACTCGTGAGGACCAAGTGTCGTTTTTCACTTTTAGAATGAAAAAAGAGCAGATCGAAAAGGATCAATAGAGAGACCAAAATATGGCCAAAATGATGACCTAGCTGGATATCTTGGCAAAAAATGTAATGGTCAGTGGTGCAAAGAGTGTTAATACTGTGGGTGTTGGTGGAGTAAACCCCGATGAAGCACATTTTGAAGCGATGTACAATGATGAAGTGAACTTCCTTGCAAATTAAGGAGGACGATTTCGTTCAAACTACCAATGGCCGGGTGGAAATCTGGATTTGAACAGAGATGATGGATGGAGAGATTGTGACAGAGAATGGCGTGATTGTAACACCACTTGGAAGGAAAGAGAGGGTGACAAGGACATGTATGTCCCACCCCATGAGCGCCAAAAGCCTGAGGAACCAAGGGCTGACTCAGAGAATGTCCGAATGGAAGAAATGCTCTCACGTAATCTCAACAAGGTCGAAGGTTCAGACAAAGTGTTTATAGAGATGAAGGAGGACGTCTTGACTCTCAATCAGACAGTGACTTCTCACTCAGTCTCTATCAAGCAGCTGGAAACAAAAATAGGTCAAATCTCGACCCATCTAAATCCAAGACAAAAAGAAGGGTTGCCTAGTGATATAATGGCAAAGCCCAAAAATAAAGCTTAAATTGGTATTTTCGTCGTACCACGATGTTAAATAAGGCGCTTCTTGGGAGGCAACCAAAGTATTTGATGTTTTTAAAGTTTATTTGTGAATAACGGGTGTTGATTTTGCAGGTTGAAAAGTGAGAAGTGTTGGAAAATGGGTACTTTGGCGACCAAAAGTCCAGTCGGTGACTCACCTAATAGGTCGGCGAGCCCGACCTTGACCACCATTTAAACCTCCAAATTTCTGGGATTCTTGTAAAACTCGGTGGGCTAAAACACCACTCGGCGTGTCGCTGAGTGGTTTGGCGGGCTCGACTTATACCGCCGAACAGTGCGCGAACTAAAAGGTTTTAAAGGCCAAACAGTTTAAAATTTCAAAATCCTTTAACTTTCTTAACTTTTCAACTCCCGTACCCTCTCACCCGACTTTAAATCTTTCATATTTTCTTGTTTTTACTCTCGTATCGTGTGAAATCTTTGCTTAGGATTGTGGAACTTTGCCGCCTAGCATTACAATCTATCATTTTCGACATAAAAGGTTGGTTTTCCAAACCGTAAACTCCATATGTGGTTGATCTTGAATGCAAATCGGTAAATGGTTGTTGATTTTTTTGGGTAGCATGGTTTACTCGTTATTTAATTGTCGGATTGCCCGTAATGAGTTAAATTAGTGCCTAATTGTGTGTTTTTGATTGATTCCCGTGTTTTGATTGATTGAATTCGCGTCTAAATCATTGGGTTGCGGTAAAAATGTGTGGGGTCTAGCGGGGTGATTTCCGAGTAACCTCGGATTGGGCTAAATGACGTACTTTGCCCAATGATGGAGCGCTTGATGTCATTCTTAAGGGAAAAATACGTCAAATGGCCAATTTTAGCCAAATCGGGAGAAGTCTGAGTACCCCGAGGGAATGGGTAGTATGGGTATAACCTTAATTTCGTAGTGTAGGTGTTTAATTTTATTTTCATGGGCTGCGGGTTGAATTTTGTAGTGAGGGGTTGAAAACTGGCACGTTGGGCCGTTTGGCGAGCTGAGTCGAGCTCGCCGAACCGTTCGACGGTTCGCCAAAGTCCTCCTAGATCGCCTTTAATTTCTTCAAATTGTTGAGTTTGTGGTCTGTAACTTTCGGCGATATGCATGTGCTCACCGAGTTCACTCGGTGACTCATCTAATGTTCTTAATGATCGCCCTTCTATGTCCCTAATTCCGAAAATACACTGTAACTTTCGGTGGACTACTTGTAGTTCGCCAATTAGTGTAGGCGATTCGCCGAATGGCCCTGATCACCACCGACCTGTCTTGAGTTTTGAAACTTTTTACGGTGGTACTTTCGGCGAGCCCGATCTGGCTCGTCAAAGTAACTCGGCGACTCACCGAATGGTTCGGTGAGCCTTTCTGCAGCATATTTTAGCAACTTTTTCTAATGTTTTTCTATGTGGTTTACAGGAATGGCTAGAACAAATTTGACTGATAGTGGCATGCCACCCTGAAAGCGGGCACGCGGAGTTGTCATAAATGAGGAAGCAGCTGCTTCCAATGCTAATGCCAAGAAGCTACCTCCAAAGGGAGGAAAGGGAAAGGGCAAAGCACCCATAGCTCAGACACCAGAGTAAAACTTCTGCAATGAGGGAGAGTCTTATGATTCTCAGGCTTCTTTCTCTGAGCCTGAGGATGATCAATTACTGCAGGCCCGACAATTAGATCTACGCTCCACAGCTCGTCATGATCCGTCTTGGATTCCGGAGCCGACCCCTCCAGCTCTAGCACAGACGGTGGTCCCGACACCACCAGTACAGGGTCCTCCTCTCCGATCACTCAATCGGTTAAAGACTGAGGGATTGAGGACTATTTTAGAGGAAAAGAGAGGGTCCACATATGGTATGGTGGACAGACATCCAGCAGCGTGGGATACCCTCATGTTCCACAGATTCGAGGTCTTCACCAAGCCCCATGACCCATATATTCTTACATGGGTCTGGGAGTTCTATGCTGCCTACAGTGACTTGGTGCCTCAGGGGAAGAAGAAGGCTAGTGCCTTCAAGATGGTAGACTTCGTGATGGTCCGAGGGAAGAAAGTCAGATGCATCAGTGATGTTATAAATGCTGTGTTAGAGAGGGAAACAGACTTCATACATGAATACCAGAGTATGATCACATCAAAGACTCTGGATGACCTTAAAGGTTGGCTAGCCCCTCTGATTTCTGACACCACCCCGAGGTGGATTGAGGCCGGAACTCCTATAAAGAAGAAAGACCTAAATGTCGCTACGAGATATTGGTTTGGGTTCATCAGCAGAACGATCATCCCATCGCAGAATGAGTCCATTCTCCGCCACCCAAAAGCGGCCTATCTTGGGTCTAGCATAGCCAGGAAGCGGCTAAACATGGGTTTGATCATTGAGCAGGAGATGGCCATGAGCGCCAAGCAGTGCCAAACGTCTCTTCCATTCCCGGTATTGATCACAGAGTTATGTCGCCGGGCTCGAGTTCCTTGAGATGAGAAGAGAGATGTTAAGATTACACCCATCTCTTCAATCGACATCTGGTGTATAGAAGACGAATACACACGGGATGAGGCTGATAGGATGAGAGAAGCTCCGATGGATATATACCCGGAGGTTGATATTGATACACTACCTGTAGAGGCAATCATGCCTACTCCGGCCACTAGGCCTTCAGGTACTGCTGATGTGCATGCCTCCCGGCTAGAGGCCACGGTTCTCGGGATGATTAAGAGAGCTCTTACTGCTGCATTGACACCTCTCAGGCCTTCTATTACGGCCCTCACAATGAGAGTAGAGGTTTTTGAGAGAGGACAGGGTGCTACTGAGGAGGTGACGGCCTTGAAGGCCGATATTATTAAACTGAGAAAGGATGTGGACCATCTGAAGTCCACATAATTTACTTCGCTATTTGGGACGGTGGAGATCCCAGATGACCAGAGTGCAGATGTTCCAGCCTGTTCTGAGGTGCCTCCGGCTACTACCGAAGATGAGATTAGGGCTGATGTTGCTGCTGCTGAGTTCGTGCTCGAGACTGATGAGGAGCAACTTGGTGTGCGTGAGGAGGCTGTTTATGAGGACCTGACTGACTTATAGGCTGCCATGTACGAGACAGCTAGACAGGCCTCTTTCAGGGATGTATCCATCGTGGGCTCCAGTGGAGCCAAGGTTTATGAGATAGCGGGCGCTGATGCCCAGCCTGAGAGTGTGACCCCGAGCACGGATGCCTAGACAGATTGAGCGGCGGACATGCAGACTTCTCCCCAGGCTTAGCCTGGTAGGATAACTTTTCCCCTCCCTCTTTTTTACTTTTATACACTATTTTTGTTTTAGCTGCATTTGAGGACAACTGCTTATTTTATTGGGTGGGGTGAGGTATTTTCATACCTACCTCTTGTGACTATTTTGTGAATATTGAGCTTATTGGTTTTGATATATATCTTGGTTGTTGAATTGTGTTGTGGATGTTCTTAGCTTGTGGCCCATTGTTTTGATTGAAAATGGTTTTGAACCAAATTTTAAAATTTTGCCACCTCTTTTGTGTGTGATTGTGGCTGTTCTTGTGCAAATTTGAATATCGGTTGTGCTTAATACAGATGACTTGGATAGTGCTCTTAATCGAACAAAATGAATGTGCGGCTACGATGAGGCAGATGAAGTTACATAGGCAATATGTGAACTTTTAGCATCTCGTTGTGACTAGCCGGTTGTCAAATTATTCTCTTGTGATGAACATTGCACGCTAGCTAGAAAATGTGGAGTCTTGTTTGATAATTGTATCAATGCCTTGTGTGGCGAGATTACCTTGAACATTGTGCATGATGACACCTAGAATGTGCCCCGTTAGTCCGATTGATTGAGTGAGACAAGCGATAGACATGATCTTAGGATTTTTTTTTTGAAGAGTGAAGTCTACTTGCCAATGTACCTCTTTTGTGGCCATCCTTGTGAGAAGTGTGAATCTTGTTTTGGCACCCATTGCCTTACCCTTTTCTTGGAAAAAACATGAACAATTGTGACCTCTCTTTATTCCTTCACCCATAACTTTCATGAAGTATGGTGTGTTTGAATAGCCTAAGTTGGGGGTGTGGTAAAAGAGAAGGAAAGTCAAGAAGTGAGAAATTTCCCCCTTAGTTGGATTGTTTAGAAAAATAATGGAACCCCTCCATATAAAAGAAAAGAGAAAAAGAAATGAAAAAGAAGAAGGAAAAGAAAATACTGAAAAAGAGAAAAAGTTGAGAAATAAAGTAGTGAAAATAGCAAAATAAATGGGGTACCCGCTGATTCTTGTCTAATTGAATAATGGGGTAGATTATGATCATGTTTGAATGAGGAAGAAAAGGAGAAAATGATTTTCAAACCATACTTCATGAAGGTAGAAGCCACTAAGCCTAAATTGCCATAGCTTTACACTCAATCTCATTACAAGCCTTAGAAAGACCTTTTTGATCTTGAGTGTGCAGAAACAAATGTTGATTGGAAAATAAGGGCAAGCCTATGGGTGGAGTCATGCATGTGTTCATCTTTGTGAGTGTGAGAGTTGTACGTTATTCCAGGACTTTAAATTGTTGAGAAATTTGGTGTGAATATGGAATAATCTTTGTCGTGAGGGCATTTGAATACCTTTGTTGAGCTTGAACTTGCATTTGAAGCAAGCATTGTGAGCTTGAGTACTCTTGATGATGGTGATTCACAATTTGAAACTTTGAGTGCACAAGTGATCATTGTATGAGTAGTTTGAACCTTTTTTTGTGCATTTATGTTGAGTCTTATGCAGCACTGTTTGTAGACATCCTTGTTGAACTGATTGATCTTGAGTTTTACTTGAGGACAAGAAAAAGTTTAAGCTGGGGGTGTTGATGAGTCCGAGATTTGGACTCATTTGAGCTTTGTTTTGATAGTATAAGTGTCCTCAAATACCAATTTTATGCTCTAAAATGATGTTAAAGTGTTGATTTTCAGCTATGGAGGCTAAGGAGTAAGGCAAGGACATGACCGGACATGCATGAGCTAAAAAGCTGAAGAAGTGAAGAAAAGCGATCCTGATGATCGCCAATACCACTCGGCGAACCGCCGAGTGGCTCTTTAGCTCGCCCTAGGTTCCAACATGCCAGCCCTGAGGAAGAACCAAGTTGGCGACAGAAATGGGTATTCGGTGAATCACCGATCAGTTCCGCGACAACAAATTGGATTTCCCAAAGTTACAGAACCTGAAATGCTGAAGGCCCATGCAAAATGGTGATGGAAGAGGACAATCGGCGAATCGCTGATCCACTCGGTGATACGCGACTTAATACACCGAGTGAACTCTCTGGCCAAAATGCAGGCGACTATAAATTGGATTTCTGAAAGAATTTTTAGTATCCAGACTTGAGTCCCAAGACAGTTCCGATTTCAAAGCTTAGTTTTAGACTTTTCTTTGATTTTTGTTCTAGTTTTCATTGTAATTTTGAGGATTGCAATTGGGTTTTTGAAATTACTAAATTTGGACTATTGTAAAGACTTGAGAACCTTCACCTAGATCATGGCGAATGTATTTGGTAATCGTTTCTCTATTCTTATGATGTGTAGCTAAAATCCCGATTCTTGGGGTGTGATCATGTGATTATGGGTTGAATTAGCTTATGGGTATTGCTAAATACTGATTTTAATGCTTAATTGAAATGGGTTTAATTGTTAGTTGTATTATAATCTAAGAATTGTAGTTGCAAATGCAATTCGAACATAGAATTCTGGGCTTGCTTGAAAAAGAGGTTTTAGAATCAAAGCTTTCAATTGATGATTGTAGTTATCAGGTTGATTTGGGTTTAGCTCGAAAGAGTAAATTCTAATCTCGATTCTACCTATCTAGCTCGAGAGAGTGGATAAATTAAGGTGTGGGTTGTTCTTATTTGCTTAGCTTGTTGATGTTCGAAAGAAATCATTTGATTCGTGGTAGTTGCTCGAGAGAAAATTATCACCCTTATAGTCTAGCCTACCCATTGATATTTAGCTGATTGTTAGTAAATTCAACTACCCATATAGCGAAATATGCCTATCGATGACATCCCGAGAATTCTTCCCTATTATTGACATTTCCTCTGTTTTACTTGTGTTGTAGCTGATAGTTAACAATCTAAACTCCCCCATCTGACATTCGTTGTCACCCCTTAGATTTATTTGCATGTTTTCGATAAATTCTATTCCTATAACCGAATAGACCACTTTATAACTTCATAACTGAATTTTAGACACGTACCACTCCCTGTGGGTTCGACCCGAACTCTTCGTTGGGTTTTATACTGATTAACGATCGTTTACACCTAGAATTGGATGAGGTGTATTTGAGACGTTCTATCAATTACCTCAAGCTAGAATAGGAGTAGAAGGAAAAAGATCAGGATATCGGGACATCATATTGGCCTTGGCCTCCCAAGTAGCACCCTCAACTAATTGATTCCTCCACAATACTTTCACGGAAGCTACTTCCTTGTTTCTCAACTTCTTGACTTGCCGGTCTAAAATCTCAACCGGAACTTCCTCATATGAAAGACTTTCATCAACCCCCAACCCTTCTAAGGAAACTATGGATGTCGGATCTCCAACACACTTCTTAAGCATAGAGACATGGAAAACTGGATGCACCGATGCCAACTCACTTGGCAAATCTAGCTCATAAGAAACCTTACCAATGCGTCTCAAAATTTGATATGGGCCTACATACCGGGGACTAAGCTTCCCCTTCTTACCAAACCTCATTAAACCCTTCATGGGTGAGATTTTCAAGTAAACCCAATTATTAACATCAAACTCTAGATCCCTTCTCCTCACATCGGCATTAGACTTTTTCCGACTTTGAGCCATTTTCAACCTCTCTCTAATGAGTCAAACTTTCTCAATGGCCTCACGTACTAATTTGGGACTTATTAGGAAAACTTCACCCACCTCAAACCAACCTATGGGAGATCTACACCTCCTACCATACAAGGCCTCAAATGGATCCATATCGATCCTTGAGTGATAGCTATTGTTATAGGCAAACTCAATCAATAGAAAATGGCCGTCCCAATTACCCTTAAAATCAATCACACAAGCCCTTAACATATCTTCCAAAGTTTGGATAGTGTGCTCCGCTTGCCCATCAGTTTGGGGATGAGAGGTCGTACTAAGATGCACTTTAGTGCCAAGATCCTTTTGGAATGACTTCCAAAACTGAGAAGTGAATTGGGTACCACGATCGGAAATAATGGACAAAGGCACTCCATGCAACCTTACCAAATAAGAAACCTTGATGGGAAGTAAATGAGCCGATTTCTTCATCCGATCTACTATTACCCAAATAGAGTCATGTTGTCGCCGGGTGCGAGGCAAACCAACAATAAAGTCCATATTAAAGTCTTCCCACTTTCAAGTAGGAATGCTAATATCTTGAGGCAAACCTCCCGGTTTCTGATGCTCAACCTTGACTTCTTGGCAATTTTGACACTTAGCCACAAATCCCACAATATCTTTCTTCATCCCATTCCACCAATAGACCTACCATAAATCACGGTACATATTGGTGGCTCCCGGGTGAATAGAATACTGTGAACTATGGACTTCTGTCAAAATCTGTTTCCTCAAGTCATCAACATTCGGAACGCACAAAAAACCTTGGTATCAAAGTAAACCATCTCCCCCTTGGGAGAAAGCCTCAACTGTTTTCTTGAGCAATGATTAGCGTTTCAAGCACACCTCCTCCAATTTTACGTGCAAAGGATCGTTAAGCTGTATAAAACCCAACAATTGAGTTGGGTCGAATCCCACAGGGAGCGGTACGTGTTCAAATTTGACTATGAAGTACAAATGTGATCTATCTAGCTATAGAAATAGATATTATCGGAAAAGGACACATTACAAATCAAAAGGGTGACATCAACTGTCAGATGGGGGTTTTGATTTGCAATTATCAACTACAAAGTAGTGAAATAACAATGAGATAACAATAAGGAGAAGAATTCTCGGGTTGTGATCGATTATAGGTGTATTTCGATATATGGGTAATTGAAACTATTAGTAAACAACTAAATATCAGTGGGTAGGCTAGACTATAATTGAAATAGCTTTCTCTCGAACAACTATTCCGCTTCTAGTGACTTCTCTCGAACATCAACAAGCATAGAAATTAAGAACAACCCAAAACCTTAATACATTTTCTCTCTCGAGCAAGATGGGTAGGACTGGATTTAGGATTCACTCTTTCGAGCAGAATCCAAATAAACCCAATACATACGAATCATTAATCAATAATTTCAGTTCTAAAACCTCTCTCTCGAGCAAGCCAAGAACTCTAAAATAGAATTGCATTTGCAACTACAATTCATAAATTACTTTGGAAACCCGGACTCTACTACGTGAGAGCTTCCATCTCATATTCAATATCCACTCGGTGCTAAGCATAAATTCCCATGTAATAGTCATTTCTTACTTGACTTCATTACTCATGAAAAGGTGCCCTTGGACAACCAATTCAAGCTAGTTTCATTAAGATAGCCTTTTGTCTTTGATTAAATTAGGTGAGAAAGCCTTTCAACCTACGAATCCTTTCTATGTGATAAAACCTTTCACATCATGCTTGTATGTGTTTTAGTGAGAATAGCCTTTCACAACACAACATCATTATTGGTACTTTACTCTCAAAGCACCCTTAAAACATTCGCATAATTTTTTAAATAATGCATGAATCCATAATTTAACTCTTGAGGTCAAAACCCACTTTCAATCATAAACTATTAGAAAACATGGGTTAGATATGGATTTCATAATAAATTCATGTAAACTAGTAATACATGCTCAATTTCATAAATCTCTTCCTTGAAGATCAAAATCCCACATCATATGATTCATAACTTGACAACATGGGGATTGCATGGGTTCATGGGGGAAATCATCATAAAATCATTGCAATTCATCAATTCATGCATAAGAGATCATAATTCAATCATTTAAATCAACAATTTAGAGAACCCATGACAATTGAAGAAAACCACAACTTAATTGGGGAATTCTAATCTTTAAAATTGAGAATTTAGGAACTCCATGGATGAAACCTATCATACCTCAAAGCCCAAAGCTTAACTTTAATGGAGGAATTGAGGCTTGACCTTGATCCTAGCTTGAATCCTTTCTTCTTCTTCAAGTTTCTAAAGAGAGAAATATTTTGGAGAGGAATATCTTTGATTTTCTTTGAGGTTTTAGGAATAATGACTTGAATGGGTGAGTTTTGGGTTTAAAATGACTTATATAGGGGTCCTAGACTTAGACAAAATGACATAGCTTTAATCTAATTAATTCCAGAAAGACCCAATTGCCCCTAGCTTACAGTGGTCTACCTCATGACCACGTGAGGTCCCACGAGCCGTGGTCCTCACCATGAGCCGTCGTGCCCTCCGTGGTCTTTGGACCAGTAGCTAGGGTGCCACCTCCTAAATCCCCAAAAACTAAGTGAAGACCACGAGCACTCCCACGGTCGTGGTGGCCTTCACGATCCGTCAAGGCCCTCATGTGGAGGAGGCTGTTTTGGGCAGCCTTGGGGTAGCTACTGCCTCACCACCATGAGCCACACCACGAGTCGTGGTCCTCACCACGAGACGTGGTGATGATCGTGGGAAGGTGGGCAGTCTCTATGGAGGAGTGGGCTGCCCTAGCCCTCTTCCTTGGTTTTTGCCCTCTTCCTTGCCTCTAGCCCTCTCACTTAGCCCTAGTTTAGTCTACTAGATTCTAAGGTGTTATAGTAGATAGGGTTCATAGGTGAGTCCCAGAATTAGAAAGATTTGAGAGTTAGAAGTCGAGAACGACGACTATGACCTACAGTTCGTAGACTGAACCACGGCCCGTAGGAATGGGTCCATCATTGGTGGCTCAGTAATTGAGTATTTGAAGTCAATGACGGACGAACATGATGGTTCGTAGGTTGAGTCAAGGACCGTGGTTTGCCACCGTCATTGATAATGACAGTTATTTGGAAAGAAATGGCTTTTGGGTCAACTTCAGACGGTCATATCTTTTAGCAAAAATGAATTAGGTGGCCTGTGACCTATCATTAAAGATAATTGAATCCTCTTTCCAATGCCACCGAGTTTCCTAAAATTAAAGCTCTGAGTAAAAAGTGATGCTCGTTTTAGTGAAGCCCTGTCGGGAGACCATGAACGATAGACCCAGTCAACATACGGTAGTCCAAACGATGGTCCGTCAGTCTCGTAGTAGATGGAATTCGACAGTTTTTAAGTTAGGGGTTATTGCTTCCATGCTTTTGGCATCAAGGTATGATAGTTTTCATCCATGGAAGCCTTTCCTCCATGGAGTTCCCAAATTCTCTAATTTTGTGAAGTTAGAATTCCCCAATTGAGTTAGGGTTTTCTTCCATGTCATGGGTTCCTTTGAATGTTGATTTATTTGACTAATTTATGAACTTTTATGCATGAATTGAAGTAATTGCATGTTTTAAGTTGATATCCCATGAACCCATGCATAACCCATGTTTTCTAAGCTATGTTGATATAATGTGGGTCTTGAACTATGAAAGATGAATATATGAAAATATGCATATCTTTTCTTTATGACGTTGATATAAATGAATTTGAAGATGCTTTGATTTGAAGACATGATGAAGCTTATGAATTATTGAAAAGAATGCATGATCATGAAAGTATGTTTATGACTCAAGAAAGCTTATAGATGAGATTGTCTATATGTTCTATGAAGCTTGGCCACATAACATGAATGATATCTAGATTTTTCCTCAATGCTTGTCGGGCTATTTTCCTAAATTAGGTGTTGATTAGTATGGTATCCGGATATGCCATCAATGATTATAGTCCACGATTTCAAAACTATTTCCATTAGTATTATAGTAGGGCATCTCTAGCAAGGAGTGAATGAATGTGGGCCTTAAAAGCTATTATGAAAAGATCATGGACGGTGAAAGGTTTCTCACACATCATCTAAGGAGCTATTCTATGATATCTCTAGCTTGGGTTGGTTGCTTAATTGCACCTTTCCAGGGATGATAATATGACTTTAGCTTGGATTGGTTACTTAATTGTGCCTTTCCATGGATCATGAGAGGAGCTAAGATTAATAACTACTCCATGGGATTTATGCTTAGCACCGAGAGGATATTGAGATGGAAGCTCTTTCCGTGTTGAGGTCGGGTTTTCTAGTAGCAATCTCCTTATCCCTTACCTATGTGCCCCCATAAGATGATGGTCTAGAAAGACATTAGCTAGTGTATCCACTTTAGCTCAGATTCATGGTTCTACCTTGGCAAGTAGGACAACCCTTTTCGGTGTGGGAGACACCGGGGGATCATGTTATAGCTCACATGGTCTTAATGTCGGTTAAGGCTAATTCCCACAAATATAATGAACTAAGTTTACTTCAAGAAGTATCTCACATGTGTTGAAAGAAGGTTTTACTTGCATTGATCATGATTTTGTTTTATGTTTTCTAACCCTCTTATCTTATGTTTTAACTTGGTCTTTGCATATCATGAAAATTTCTATTTTAGCATGATTTCATACTTTTATGCATGAATATCTTACTTGCTACATTGTTTTGTACTAACGCATACTCTTGCCTACATTTCCCCAAATATAGGGTCTGACAGTCAGGGTTTTCAGTTTCGTGGCTAGAGGCTGACTTGAGAGATTTCCGAGCTTTTGTGAGTCCTCATGCTTCAAGGACGGATTTTCATTTTTTTTTAGTTTTCTTTCTTATTTTCAGTTTTGAACATGATGTATGGGCTAGGCCCAATTTCATTCTATTGTATTAGATGGTTATTGAGACAAAGTGTTTAGTCTTCCGCTTTACTTTTATAAAACTTTTGGGACTCAAAATGTATTTCTTTATCTCTTTTGTTCTATTTCTTATGTTTTGAATATTAAGTGGCTTGTATGGGGCCTCTCGGGGTCTCATACGCCATGTTACGCCTAGGGGGTACCTTTGGTAATGACACCATACCACTATCTCATCTAGAGCGCTCACCTCAAAGGGTGTCCCTCTACAAACTCTTGCTTCCTTAGCTGATGCATAAAAGTTGATGATCGGATGAATTGAGCATAAGAGTCAGAAAAAGAGGAAGGCAGAGCAGCGTCAGAGAAAATTCATAGAGCATGAGAAAATAAAGATCAATTACCTTAGTAAGAATGATAGGCTTAGGGGCTTATGTGGTAATAGAGAATCTAATGATGCAGATTTGACTTTTCGCTCTGGCTTATGTTCAGAGAGATGCATCTCAGGGAACCCCTCATATTCTCTTTTTGATATTTATACTATGTGGAAACAGTTTAATTTTTAGTTGGGGTGCCTCCCTTGTGGATGTTTATCTTGATTATGCACTTATCAGGCTTTTGATATTGTGACAAATTAGTCGTTTTGTTTTGTTTATTGTTAGTTGTTTATTTTATTTGTTTAGCTTCTTTATTTTTTTAATTTCTTTTATATTTTTTTGATGGTGATGTTGAGTGACGATGTCCAATAATAGATAGACTGGTAACTTTCTTAAAGACAAATTGTCGTTTGATTGTGAGTGTATTTTTGGGGTGTTTGTGTGGTAAAGTATTAGAAACCATACGTGCTGAAGTTTTAGTATCCATATGTCAGAAAGTATGAGTAGCCATACCTCAAAGAGATGCATGAATTTGCTCGATGATGGATTGATTGACGGCTCTCTCAAGGTTAAATCATCATTTTTTTGTAAGATGTGACTTGGTTGGTACCTATGATATAGTAGTGCATTGTGACTCTAGATTAGTCTGTGGTTTTTCACTGTTATGCCATTTGTACTTTAAAAGGAAAGAAAAACTTGAGTAACCTTGGGGTGACTTGTTGAATAACTCCTTGTGTTTCCTTGTGCTAGCTACAACTTACCCGGTTAGTGTTTAAATGCTGATGTTCATTGAATTTGGTTGGAAAAATTACCTTAGGCATTCTTGGAAGTCCATTTGAACTAAAAATCCCACCTTTGCACTAGATATATCCCTAGATGATCATTTTTAGCTTAATACCACTTTCTTTGCAAACTCATTACCAGCGTTACCCATTTTGAAAAATCAATCCTCTTTTGAATCCTTTCATTTTTTGAACTCAAAAAATATGAAAGTTGAGGCTAAAATCCTATATTTCAAAGTGGTGTTGGAAACCCATAAGGGAGGTGCTTATCTCATGATGGCTTGATTTTGAGCAATATAAAATGAATCAAGGAAAGGAGGAAAAAGTTTTAAAGATAGAAAAACATAGAAAAAGAAAGAAAGAAAGATAGGCCGTAAAAGAAAATGAATACTCAAAGGTATGAAATTGTTGCATGTGGGGAATCATGTATGAAATGAGAAAAAATGTGTATTGGGTTAAAACATTAAGAAAACCGGTAAAGAGTAAAATGGAAAATTTTTGTGAGTAGTGTTCAAGGAGGGTGTAGTAACTTTAACCCTAATGTTATCCTAACCTTCCCTAAGCCTACATTATAAGCTTAATAAAAGTCCTTTGTGATCTCTAACCAAATTCTTTTGAGTCAATGTTCAATAAAAGTAAAGGCAAGCCTATGGTATGACATTTGTGTTCATGAGATGTTCTTTGTGAGTGTGATTTCTTGTGCTTTTGTCCCTTGTCTTGCTAGTACTTGTGTGAGTAATGTTAGGGACATTTTCTTTCTTGAGAGGGAATGTAAATTGAGAAAGAGTGATTCTAAAAAAGTCCTAATTGAGTTAAATGAGCATGTGAAGTAACTAGTCAATCTCAATCACTTCTTGAGAATAAATTTTTGTCACTTTATTATTTATGAGTCTTTAAAGTGTGTGATGGTAATGAAGGGAGTTCTTTCTGTTATGTTTTGCATATGGTGACTATTTGTTAGTACTAACTAAAGTCATATTCGTTGTGTTTAATTGATTAATATGAACATGAAATGTGGGGTTGTTATGAATTGATTGCCTCTTGTGGTTTGAAGTTGCTTTACATGAGTTCGATCAAAGTCTTAAATTTTGGGTTGTTGATGAGTCCAACTTTTTTAATTCATTTATATCTCTTTTCTTTTAATTTTGTGTTGTTAATATTACGATTGAGGCAAATCATCCATTGAAATGTAATTATTTTAGGTAATCGTAGCCCACAATAAGTGTTGATGAACATTTCTCGATTTAAGAAGTAAAACAAGTGTAATAGAGGCAATTTGGGAGCTTGATGAGTCCGAGATTTTGACTCATTTGGGCTTTGTTTTGATAGCATAAGTGTCCTCAAATGCCTAATTTATGCCCTAAACTGATGTTAAAGTGTTGATTTGCAGCTATTAAGGCTAAGGAACAAGGCGAGGACATGACCGGACAAAAATGAACTAAAAAGTTGAAGAAGTGAAGAAAAAGCAATCCCGGTGATAGCCAAGACCACTCGGTACTCCGCCGAGTGGCTCTTTAGCTCGCCCAAAGTTTCATCATGCCAGCCCTGGGGAAGAACCAAGTTAGTGACAGAAATGGGCAGTCGGTGAATCACCGATCGACTCCGCGATGGAAACTTTGATCGCCCAAAGTTACAGGACCTGAGATGCTGAGGACCAATGTAAAATGTCGATGGAAAAGAGCAAACGGCGGATCGCCGAACAACTCGGTGAGGTGTGACTTATACCGCCGAGTAGACTTTCGGGCCAAAACGCAGACAACTATAAATTAGATTTTAAAAGGAATTTTGAGGAGTCCTCCAGTGCTCTCCAGTTCTGAAAGTTCCCATATAGTTTTTGATCCCCAATTTCTAGTTAGAGAGTTTTTCTTCTAGTTTTTGAATTCTTATTGAAAACTTTGAGGATTTGTAAGTGGGTCTTTGAATTTAACCCTTGGAAATCATTATAAAGGCTTGGAGACTCTTACCCAGCTGATGGCAAATCGAGTTGGTAATTATTTTTACCTTTTTATGATGTTTAGCTAAAACCCCAATTCTTAGGGTGTGATCATGTGATTATGGGATGAATTAGCTTATGGGTATTGTTATATACTGATTTTAATGCTTAACTGAAGTGGGTTTAATTGATAGTTGTCATAAAATCTATGAATTGTAGTTGCAAATACAATTCTAGTATAGAGTTCTGGGCTTGCTTGAAAGAGAAGTTTTAGAACCAAAGCTTTCGATTAATGGTTGTAGTTATTGGTTTGATATGGGTTTAACTTGAAAGAGTAAATCCTTAATCTGATTCTACCCATCTAGCTCGAGAGAGTAGATGAATTAAGTGTGGGCTGTTCTTATTTGCTAAGCTTGTTGATGTTCAAAAGAAATCACATGATTCGTAGTAGTTGTTCGAGAGAAAACTATTGCATCTATAGTCTAGCCTACCCGCTGATATCTTGCTATTTGTTAGTAATTTCAATTACCCATACAGTGAAATTTGCCTATAATCGATCACATCCCGAGAATTCCTCTCTATATTGATATTACCTCTATTTTGCTTGTGTTGTAGATGATAGTTAACAATCAAAACCCCCCATCTGACATTTGGGTTCACCCCCTTTAGACTTGTTTACATGTTTATGATAATTTACATTCCTATAACCAATTAGACCATTTTATACTTCATAACTGAATTTTAGACACATACCGCTCCCTGTGGGTTCGACCCCAACTCTTCATTGGGTTTTATACTTAATAACAATCGTTTTCACCTAGAATCGGATGAGGTGTACTTGAAACGTCAATCAGAGCTAAAATTGGAAAAATGAAATGTTGAATGATTATATTCTCTGCGAACAAAATCAACTGACCCGCAGACGCAGAAGTTGGGTCAACTAGGAACTGCAAATTGGATAATGAATCTATGTAATTCCTATAATTGGATTAACTGTGTTGCCGCTAGCGTAGTTTTGATAGATTTAGTGACACATATTTGTTTACATTTGAAAAAAGTAGGTGGATAATTGAGATTCCAAGGCATGTATGATTTTACCTATAAATCAGTTTGCATGAGATTAATGTGCAATGGATCATGTTCATGTATACTTCAATTCCTTGCATCAAAAGGCATTTTCCCTTGTTCCCTTCCCCCCATATGTTGAAATGGGAGATATGAACAATATGCATTTGAATGTCGATGAAAGCATAGGATCAATTCAATTACCTCCTACTATTGGGAGATTTATGTAATATGTAACTGTAACAACCCGGATTCGAAAGAGGGAAGTCTAGCAATATTTCAGCAGTTCCAAGTGCCATCCATGGTCCGTGGATTGGACTGCGGACCGTAGGTGGGTCTGTGGACTGGCCACTCAAAAATTTTCAAGAGTGAAAACCACGACAGGACCTACGAACCGTCGGTGGGTCCACGATCCGTGGTCCAGGGAAAAAGTCTCTGAAGTTAGTGACGGCCGTGTAGGACGGGCCATCATCCTGACCACGGTACATCGGTCACTGCCTCGTGGGTCACCACCTGGCAGTTATTTTAGGGGCAGTTGGGTCTTTTCCTAATTATTATATATTGATACTACGTCATTTTACCGTTTACTAAGACCCCTATATAAGTATTTTTAAACCCCAAATTATCCCATTTACTTCATTCTTCCAAATTCACAAAAGAAAAACTCTCCAAATATTTCTCTCTAGAAACTTGAAGAAGAAGATTCATCCTAGGGTTTCAAGTCAAGGTCTCAATTCTTCCATTGAATGATAGCTTTTGTATTCAAGGTATGATAGTTTTCATCCATGAATTTCCCAAATTCCTCAAATTCATAGATTAGAATTCCCCAATTAAGTTACAGTTTTCTTCAATTATCATGGGTTCTCTAAATTATTGGTTTAAATGATTGAATTATGATCTCTTATGCATGAATTGATGAATTACAATGATTTTATGATGATTTCCTCATGAACCCATGTAATCCCTATGTTTTCAAGTTATGAATCATATGATGTGGGATTTTTAGTATAATGCAAGTGTTTTATGAAATTAAGCATGTATTGCATGATTTACATCTATTTATGATGAAATCCATATCTAACCCATGTTTTCTAATTATTGATGATTGAAAGTGAGTTTTGACCTCAAGAGGTTTATTGTGGACTTATGCATTTCTTATGAAATCTATGCAAATGTTTTAAGGGTGCTTTGAGACTAAAGTACCAATGATGATGTTGTTGTTGTGTTGTTGAAAGGACATTCTCATAAAAATAACTAGCATGACGTGAAAGGTTTTCTCACATAGAAAGGATTCTTAGGTTGAAAGGCTTTCTCACCTAATTGAATTAAAGATTAAGAACTATTATAAAAGATCATGGACGGTGAAAGGTTTTCTCACACATGGTCTAAGGAGCTATCCTAATGAAACTAGCTTGTATTGGTTATCCTAGGGTACCTTTCCATGAATAATAAGGTCAAGTAAGAAATGACTATTCTGTGGGATTTATGGTTAGCACAGAGTGGATATTGATAATGAGATGGAAGCTCTCATGTATGTAGAGGCCGGGTTTCTAGAAGAAATCTCATGAGATGGAAGCTCTCCCATATGTAGAGGTCAGGTTTCTAGTAGCAATCTCCTTATCCCTTAACTATGTGCCCCCATAGGTTGATTAGCTTGTGGATCCACTTAAGCTAGATTTTCATGGTTCTACCTTGGCAAGTAGGACAACCCTTTTCGGTGTGGGAAACACCGGGGGATCATGTTATAGCTCACATGGTCTCTATGTCGTTTAAGGCTAATTCTCCACATTAATAATGAACTAAGGTTACTTCAAGAAGTATCTCATATGAGTTTAAAGGTTATAAAGATGATGTTAGGTTGCATTGACCTTGGTTTTATAACTTATGTTTTCTAACTCTTTTATATCAAGTTTAGCTTGGTCAATTACATGTCATGAAATGAAATGTCCCTTTTAGCATGTTTTAAATACTTTATGCATGGCTATCATACTTGGTACATTGTTTTGTACTAACGCATACTCTTGCCTACATTTTCCCTAAATGTAGGGTTCGATAGTCAGGGTGCTTAGTTTCGTGGCTTGTTGGTGATTTGATTTATTTTTGAGCTATAGTGATTCCTCATGCTTCGAGGATGAACTCTTATTGTTTAGTTTCTTTCATGTATTATTCTTTTAGACATGATGTATGGGCTAGGCCCAATTTCATTCTACTGTATTAGATGGCTATAATGAGACAAGTGTATTAGACTTCTACTTTGCTTTTATAAAATGTTTTGGACTTGGACTATTTTACTCTGATTGTTCTATTTCTTATGTTGTGAGAGCTAAGTGGCTTGTATGGAGTCCTTCGGGGTTCTATACGCCATGTTACATCTAGGGTGTACCCCTGGGTCATGACAAACTTGGTAATCAGAGCAGAAGGTTTAGAATGGTCCGAAGTTGTCTCATAAGCCACGTCTAGTAGAGTCTTGTTCATGAGTGTGAAGCGCGCCACATTTATGAATGAGAGGCTACAGTATGAATAGGAAACTCCACTTCTTTCATTACTCTTTAATCATGCGATATAGTTTAAATCTATAAAGTCTCTCTCCTAATCCCTATCCTATGTTCTTCATGATATGGCTACTCAAAGAGCTTTCACTAGAGGGAATGAGGGAGACAATGTTGATCAAGAAGCTCCTCCCTAAGATCCCCAAGTTCCGGTCGATCCTTTGGCCAAGCAAGTGTCTAATGCGGAGTCTAGGGCTACTTTTCTAGTGTTGGCTCAAGCCGTGATGACCCAAGCTAATAGGGGAATTATTGTGAACCCCGTGAACTCAAACGTGGGTACGACATCACCTAGAGTGAGGGTCTTCAGTAGGATGAATCCTCTGGAAATCTATGGTTCTAAGGTTGAGAAAGATCCTCAAGAGTTCATTGATGAGGTTAACAAGGTGTTGAATATTCTGGGAGTGAATCCGGTGGAAAAGGTGGAATTGGTAGCTTATTAGCTAATAGGTGTTGGTCAAAGTTGGATCAACCAAGGAAAGGAAGCAAGACCCGAATATGTGGGTCCTTTAGAATGGGAAAGGTATAAGTCCGCTTTACTTGATAGGTTCTTTCCTCTTGAGATAAGGGAGGCTAAAGTTCTTGAGTTTTTTAACCTCCGACAAGGGAATATGAGTGTGAAGGAGTATGCTTTGAGGTTTACTCAATTGTCGAACTATGCTCCTTCTATAGTTGCCGATTCTAGGGCAAGGATGAGCAAGTTCATTTTAGGTGTGTCTGATTTGGTAGTGAAAGAGTGCCATGCGGCTATGCTTGTTCATGACATGGATATTTCTCGTCTCATGGATTATGCCCAACAGATTGAAGAGGAGAAAGATAAAGAGAGGTCTAGGGAGACAAAGAGGTATAGGATTAAAGAGGCTAGTTTCTCACATACAAAGTCCGATGGACAATGTCATTCTAGATTTTGATAAAGGTTTTCCAAGCAAGGTTCTTCTAAGGCTCCAAGATTCAGCTAAGAGAGGGTGCCTCACCCTAAGCCTCAAAGAAATGGTAGTAGGGTTTTATTGCCAGATTGTACTAGGTGTGGAAGAAAACATGCGAGCGAATGTCTAACAGGTTTCGATGGTTGTGGTAAAAGTTGTCACAAAATGAGGGATTTCCCAATGCGTGCGGTAAAAGGAAGAGAGGGCAAGCAAGCTTCTCCTAGTGGTTCGGGCTCCAATGCTTCTAAGCAAAACAACTTCTATGTACTTCAGACCCGTGGGGAACAACAGATTTCTCTCGATGTTGTTACCGATACGTTGAATGTTTTTCAACCAGATGTATATGCTTTACTGGATCCCGGTGATACCTTGTCTTTTGTGTCGTCTTAACTGGTTATGAGATTTGATGTGCACCCTGATGTGTTGTTAGATACTTTTTCTATCTTTACTCATGTTGGTGATTCTTTTGTGGCTGAGAGGGTCTATAGACAGTGTCCCGTTTTCTTATCCCATAGAGTTACTCTTGTTGACTTGGTAGAGCTTGATATGTTAGATTTTGATGTTATCTTGGGTATGAATTGGTTTCACTCTTATTATGGTTCTATTGATTGTAGAACCCGTGTAGCAAAATTTTCTAGTTTTCGATTGAGCCTATCCGAGAGTGGAAGGGGAAAAATCTATGCCAAAAGGTTGGTTTATTTCTTTTCTGAAGGCTAAGAAGATGACTTTTAAGGCTTGCATGTACCACCTAATTAGGGTGAGGGAAAATAGATTCTAGGGTTGACAAACTACAAAGAACTAGTTACTTTCCTAAGATTGACCTTAGATCGAGTTAGCACCAAATGAGGGTGAAAATTGATGATATTCAGAGAATGACTTTTAGAACCTGGTATGGTCATTATGAGTTAGTAGTAATGTTTTTTGGCATGAGGGAATTTGGTGAATAGGGTGTTTAGACAATACCTTGATATGTTCAGTTAGTAGACCATACCTCAGGTAGTGTTATTGTTTAAGATGATTCTGGATCGTCTTCTATGTTAGATGTGAAAGCTAGGTGATGTCTTGATCCCACCTTAGTAGAATTGAAAGAGGTGGTGCTTAAGAAATCCGTTGAGGCTTTCACCCAAGGGGGAGATGGTGTACTTAGATACCAAGATTGGTTGTGTGTTCCAAATGTTGATGTCTTGAGGGAACAGATCTTGGAAGAAACCCATAGTTCGCGTTATTCCATTCACCGGGGAGCCACCAAGATGTACCGTGATTTACGGGAGGTCTATTGGTGGAATGGGATGAAGAAGGATCTTGGGGGAATTGTGGCTAAGTTATCAAATTGCCAACAAGTAAATGTTCAGCATCAGAAACTGGGAGGTTGGTCCCTAGATATTAGTATTCCTACTTGGAAGTGGGAAGATTTGAATATAGACTTTATTGTTGGTTTGCCTCTCACCCGGCGATAAGATGACTCGATTTGGGTTATAGTGGATCGGATGACAAAATCGGCTCATTTCCTTCACATCAAGGTTTCTTATTCAGTGGAGGACTATGCCAAGTTATACTTGAGAGAAATGGTAAGGTTGCATGGAGTGCCTCTGTCCATTATTTACGATCGTGGTACCCAATTCACTTCTCAGTTTTAGAAGTCATTCCAAAAGGGTCTTGGCACTAAGATTAAGCTTAGCACGACCTTTCATCCTCAAACCGATGGGCAAGCAGAGCATGCTATTCAAACTTTGGAAGATATGTTAAGGGCTTGTGTTGTTGATTTTAAGGGTAATTGGGACGACCATTTGCCATTGATTGAGTTTGCCTATAATAATAGATATCACTCGAGTATTGATATGGCTCCATTTGAGGCCTTATATGGTAGGAGGTTTAGATCTCCTATAGGTTGGTTTGAGGTGGGTGAAGTTGCCCTAATAGGTCCCGAATTGGTACATGAGGCCATAGAGAAAGTTTGACTTATTAGAGAAAGGTTAAAAATGACTCAAAGTCGGCAAAAGTCATATGCCGATGTGAGAAAAAAGGATCTTGAGTTTGATGTTCATGATTGGGTTTACTTGAAAATCTCACCAATGAAGTGTGTAATGAGGTTTGGTAAGAAAGGGAAGCTTAGTCCCCAATATGTAGGCCCATATCAGATATTGAGGCGTGTTGGTAAGGTTGCTTACGAGCTAGATTAGTCAAATGAGTTGGCATCGGTGCATCCGATTATCCATGTCTCCAAGTTGAAGAAATGTGTTGGTGAGCCGACATCCATAGTTTCCTTAAAAGGGTTGGAAGTTGATGAAATCCTTTCTTATGAGGAAGTTCCGGTTGAGATTTTCGACCGGCAAGTTAAGAAGTTGAGAAAAAAGGAAGTTGCTTCCGTGAAAGTTTTGTGGAGGAATCAATAGTTAAGGGTGATACTTGGGAGGCCGAGGCCGATATGATGTCCTGATATCCTCATCTCTTTCCTTCTACTCCTACTCTAGCTTAAGTTAATGAGTTTCTCTTGGTTTGACCTTTGCTTTGGAGTCATATGTTTTTATGTGTTTCCATGATTTCCTTATGTTATGCATGTTCATGAAAAACTTGTGTTTTGAAAGAAAATGAGTTTACATGATTGATTTTCCTCATGTTGTTGTGCATTGAGTATGAGTGGCCTATAGAATTCCATGAGATGAATTGATGAACATGTTTTAGCTATGCTTTAGAGTGAATTGCATATAGGCTCCATGAGATTGTGTTGAGCATGCTTTTAGCTTGGAGAAGGTAGTTCCTCCTTGAACATGAGAAATGTTGAAATTTCATGCATATTGGGTTGCTAGATGTAGTTCCTACTTCCTTCAGATGCATTTGGTATATTTAGCTTAGAGTTGATGTTTCCTCCTCGTATATGTGCATTGCATGTATGAGGGGCTGTTAGATTTAGTTTCACCCCTCTTATGATGTGTTTAGAACTTCCTAGCTTGAAGTCGATAGTTCCTCCTTGGTTGTATGCATCACATTCATAGGTTGGGTTGCTAGTTCCTCTCCTACTCGTTTAGAACCAGTTTGAATCTCATTCGAGGACGAATGATCCCAAGGGGGAGATATTGTAACACCCCAGATTCGAAAGAGGGAAGTCTAGCATAATTTCAGCAGTTCTAGGTGCCATTCACGGTGGCCAACCACGGTCTGTGGGTTGGACTACGGACCATGGGTGGGTTTGTAGACTGGCCACTCAAAAATTGTCCAGGGTGGAAATCACGACCGGACCTACAAACTGTCGTTGTGTCCATAGTTTGTGGTCCAGGGGTCCGTGGTCCGGGGAATAAGTCTCTGAAGTTAGTGACGGCCGTGCAGGATGGGCCATCGTCCTGACCATGGGTCGTCGGTCACCGTCTCATGGGTCACCACCTGGCAGTTATTTTAGAGGCAGTTGGGTCTTTTCCTAATTATTGTATATTGATACTACGTCATTTTACCTTGCACTAAGACCCCTATATAAGTATTTTCAATCCCCAAATTAGCCCATTTACTTCATTCTTCCAAATTCACAAAAGAAGAACTCTCCAAATATTTCTCTCTCTAGAAACTTGAAGAAGAAGAAGATTCATCCTAGGGTTTCAAGCCAAGGCCTCAATTCTTCCATTGAAGGCTAGCTTTTGGATTCAAGGTATGATAGTTTTCATCCATGGAGTTTCCAAATTCCTCAATTTCAAAGATTAGAATTCCCTAAATAACTTAAGGTTTTCTTCAATTATCATGGATTCTCTAAATTGTTGGTTTAAATTATTGAATTATGATATCTTATGCATGAATTGATGAATTACAAAGATTTTATGATGATTTCCCCCATGAACCCATGTAATCCTTATGTTTTCAAGTTATGAATCATATGATGTGGGATTTTGAGTATAAAGAAAGTGTTTTATGAAATTAAGCATGTATTATAAGCTTTACATATATTTATGATGAAATCCATATATAACCCATGTTTTCTAAGTATGTATTATTGAAAGTGGGTTTTGACCTCAAGAGGTGAATTGTGGATTATGCATTTCTTTATGAAATCTATAAAAAAAAATTAAGGGTGCTTTGAGAGTAAAGTACCAATGATGATGTTGTTGTTGTGTTGTTGAAAGGACATTCTCATAAACATAACCAGCATGATGTGAAAGTTTTTCTCACATAGAAAAGATTCTTAGGTTGAAAGGCTTTCTCACCAAATTGAATCAAAGATTAAAGACTATTAGAAAAGGTTATGGACGGTGAAAGGTTTTCTCACGCATGGTCGAAGGAGCTATCCTAATGAAACTAGCTTGGATTGGTTATCCTAGGTACCTTTCCATTAATAATAAGGTCAAGTAAGAAATGACTATTCCTTGGGATTTATGCTTAGCACCGAGTGGATATTGATAATGAGATGAAAGCTCTCCGGTATGTAGAGGTCAGGTTTCTAGAAGAAATCTCATGAGATGGAAAGTCTCTCGTATGTAGAGGCTGGGTTTCTAGTACCAATCTCCTTATCCCTTAACTATATGCCCCCATAGGTTGATTAGATTGTGGATCCACTTAAGCTAGATGTTCATGGTTCTACCTTGGTAGGTAGGAAAACCCTTTTCGGTGTGGGAAACACCGGGGGATCATGTTATAGCTCACATGGTCTCTATGTCGGTTAAGTCTAACTCCCCACATTAATAGTGAACTAAGGTTACTTCAAGAAGTATCTCATATGAGTTTAAAGGTTTTAAAGATGATGTTAGCTTGCATTGCCGTTGGTTTTATGACTTATGTTTTCTAACTCTTTTATATCAAGTTTAGCTTGGTCAATTACATGTCATGAAATGAAATGTCCCTTTTAGCATGTTTTAAATGTTTTATGCATGACTATCATACTTGGTAAATTGTTTTGTACTAACGCATACTCTTGCGTACATTTTTCCCAAATGTAGGGTTCGATAGTCAGGGTGCTCAGTTTCGTGCCTAGTTGGTGATTTGATTGATTCCCGAGCTCTGGTGAGACCTCATGCTTCGATGACGAACTCTTATTGTTTAGTTTCTTTCATGTATTTTTCTTTGGACATGATGTATGGGCTAGGCCCAATTTCATTCTATTGTATTACATGGCTGTAATGAGACAAGTGTATTAGACTTCCATTTTGCTTTTATAAAATGTTTTGGACTTGGACTATTTCACTCTTATTGTTCTATTTCTTATGTTGTGAGAGCTAAGTGTCATGTATGGAGTCCTTCCGTGTTCTTTACATCATGTTATATCTAGGGTGTATGTAACTGGAACTATCTTACAACTACTCAAAATTAGAGGAATATTTGAGAGCCTTGCTTATAAAGACCCCTATGAACATCTTCTAAACTTTGTGGTTATTTTTGGGAAATTCGGCTTCAAGAATGTCTAACAAGAATCTATTTGGTTGAGATAATTTCCATTCTTGTAACACTCCGGAAACTAGTAGGCTAAACTAGAGCTTAACGTGAGGGTTAGAATCGTAGATATAACTCCACGAACTTAAAATAAAGGGTTACGAGTTAAAACGTCAAGGTACAACCCCCCAAAGGATCAACCAAGGGTCCTTGAGGAGGACCCTAGCAAACTACCCTAGAATCTGCCCCAAAACAGTGCACCCACGAAAGGGACCCATGCCCCGTAGGGGGATCCACGACCCGTGGGTGAGGGATCGTGGGTCAGGGTCCCAAAACAGGCCCCAATCAAGCAACCCACGATTGATAGCACACCCCGTGGGTCCACCCATGGCCTGTGGGCATGGTCTCGTTGGTGAGGCAGAATGTTGGTCTTAGGCGGTTAAGTGAGGACCTTATGGAACATTCCGAAATTAATTAGGGGTTAAGTGGTGTCATTTTAACCTTACTTAGACCACCTATATAAAGTCTTTAGACCCTTAAATTTATTGATCCTAGTCATTATTTCAATTCACCAAAAAGAACCCAATTCCCTCTCAAAAATCCTCTCTCTAAAAAGTGAAGAAGAAGAAGAAGAGAAGCAAGCTAGGTCAAGTCAAGACTCCATTGTTGCAAGCTATGTAAGGCTTTATAATCAAGGTATGATATCTTATTCATCCATGGATTCTTCCATCCATGGAGTCCCCTAGTTTTTACACAATTGTGAAGATGAAATCCCCAATTCAAGTTAGGGTTCCTTCCAATATTGTGGGTTAAGTTGATTATGGATCCAATTGAGTGGATATTGATTGTTTATGATTGAATTAGTAGTGAACCATGTTATTATGATGAAATTAAATGTTTTCTATGTCTAACCCTAGTCTAATTGATGAAATTGAAGTAATGTGGGTGTATGCCTTAAAAAGGGAAATTGAGGATTTAGAGATAATCTTCTAGGATTGATTATATGTATAGTAGATTGCTTGGGTTTAGGGCATATAGATATGAATTGAATGAGGCTATAGTATATATGTTGAATCATGATTATTAATGTTGGGTTTAAGCCTATATGATAATATATGAATAGAATCACTTAAGAATGAAGCATGTGACTAGAATGTCTTGTGATTTAGACAAGTATGATGATTGTAAGAAGTATTTACTTGAGAGTAGGGCTTGTGTCATGAATGTTGATTGATAGGGCCTGAGAGTAAAGCTACTATGATGAATGATGTATGTTAGGGATTTTAGAGGAAGTCTAATAGGATGAGTTAGCTTGGATGAAATCGGTAGACTAATAGATTGAATTGTTGTGGAAGGCCTTTACCCACATGATCTACCTAATAAAAGTATGAATGCATGATAGTATGAATGTGAAAGGTCTTCTCACATAGTATTATTCTAGCTTGAAAGGTTTCATCACCTAAAATAAATCAAAGTAGTATTTTAATTAAGGTAGCTTGAAGTAGTGACATAGTATCCCTTCATGAATAGTTTGACTTGGTAAGACAAGACCATTTCATGGTAGCTTGAGTATAAGACCTCATGGTAGCCTTGGATTGAGGAACCACACCCTTCCTAAGGTTAGCTTGAAATAGTATCATAGAATGCTTTCATGGCAGCATGACTTGGTTAGGCCAACCCATTTCATTGGTAGCTAGGATGGAGCAATAGTACCCTTCCTTGAATAGCATGGAATTGCATGATAGTGTGTTTTCCATGGTAGCTTGATCTTGCCTAATATGGTGCTATTCCTTGGTAGCCTAGAAATGCTAAATAGTAATCATTTATGTATGATGGCTTAAAGTGGTACTTAGTATGGATGGGATTATGGGGTCTTATCCATGCATTGCACAAGTATGACTTGAAGCTACTTATGAAGTGTTTCTTATATGATATATGCTTAGATTGGATTGTTGCTATAGTTGCCTTCCTTGATATGTTTTATTAAAGGTGAAGATTCCCTTGTCTATTAGAATTAAGCTAAGGATGAGATCAAAAGATGGTAAGTATGATTATGGTGGCCTAAAGGTGGTACTTAGTATGGGTGAGATTATGGGGTCTTATCCATGCATTGCACAAGTATGCTTTGAGGTTACTTGAGAAGTAGTTCTCTTATGATATGAAGGTCTAAGTATTGACTATGTTATGAATATGATGTATCTCCTATGTTATGGATTATGTCTATGTTAGAGATTATGCCTATAACTATGTTGTTATCTCTTATGCTTAAAGCTTATGTCTTATGTTGACTAATAATTATGTTATACTCTTATGATGTTATGTTAGCTATCATATTTAGTACATTTTTTACTAACGCATACTCTTGCCTACATTCTTATCAAATGTAGGGTCCGGCGATATTGAGTTTCATCCCCGTGGCTAGGTTCCTAGTAGAGCAAGGAGTTGAAGATTGGTGAGTCCTCATAGCATTCGAGGATATAGCCACCATTTCCTTTATGTTCTTTCTTTTATGTTTTAGAATTTTGTATGGGCTGAGTCCCAAAGGTTATCATGTATTAGATGGTTTGAGACAAAGTGTTGTAGACTTCTGCTCATTTTTATAAAGACTTCGATTGTATGGAAAAAGTTTTAAACTTTCCGCATCATTTCTATTGCTTTATTTTATGATATGCTAAGGGGCTTGTATGAGACTTCTCGGGGTGTTGTACGCCTTGTTACATCTAGGGTGTACCCCTGGGTCGTGACAACCTTGGTAGTCAGAGCACAAGGTTTAGAATGATTCTAGGATGTCTCAAAACCACGTCTAGTAGAGTCTTGTTCATAAGTGTAAAGCGCGCCACATTTATGAATGGGAAGCTATTAGATGATTAGGAAATCTCACTTCTTCATTCTCTAAGTCGTGCGATAGAGTTTAACTCTATAAGGTCTTTCTCCTAAGATGGAGGCTAAGAGAAGAGAGGACAAGCAAGCTCCTCCTAGTAGTTCGAGTGCGAATGCTCCTAAGCAAAATAAGTTTTATGCACTTCAAATTAGAGGTGAAGGAGAGTGTGCTCCCGATGTGGATCCCGGTATGTTAGTAGCTTCTTAGTTGTTGTTGTGAATTGCTAGGTTTTTGATGTTATCTTTGTGATGTTTAGGTTGCACTCCTACTATGCTCCCATGTGATTATAGAACCCATATAGTGAATTGTTAGTTCCCGAATGAGCCTATCCGTGAGTGCAAGGGGGAAGTTTAAGACATAAGTTTGGGTTATTTCTTGTCTTGAAGTGGACTTTGAGGGTTGCGTGTACCAACTATTTAAGGTGAGGAAGAAAATTTCAAGTGTTGACCAACTTCAAAGAGGTAGTTTCATTTAAGATTGATCTTAAATATGGTCATTATGAGTAGGGTGTTTAAATAATACCTAGATGTGTTTGGCTACTAGACTCTACCAAGGGTAGTGTTATGGTCTAAGATGGTTCCGAATCATTTTATGTGTTAAAAGTGAAAAGCAATGTCTTGATCCGACCTTAGTAGAATTGAAAGAGATGGTGCCTAGAAAATCCGTTGAGGTTCCTCCCAAGGGGGAGATTGATGAGTCCGAGATTTTGACTCATTTAGAGCTTTGTTTTGATAGTTTATTGTCCTCAAATGCCTAATTTATGCTCCGTACTGATGTTAAAATGTTCATTTACAGCAAAGAAGGCAAAAGGAGCAAGGCAAGTACATTATCGGGCGAAAAGGAGCAAGGCAAGTACATTATCGGGCGAAAAGGAGCTAAAAAGATGAAAAAGGCTGAAGATAACAAAAGTTGAGAATCGCCTAAGCCACTCGGCGACTCGCCGAGTGGCACTTCAGCTCGCCTAAAGTTCCAGACTGCCAGACCTGGGGAGAAACCAATTTGGCGATCGATTTGGACATTCGGCGGACCGCTGACTAGATCGGCGACACATTCTGGATCGCCTAAAGTCACAGAACCTTGAGGACTAAAAGCCAAGGAAGACCGGCGATGAGATGGAGTGATTGGCGCATCTCCGACCAGGTTGGCGACGCTCGACTTACCTTGCCTAATGGTCCTTGCAGCTGAAAATTGGGAAACTATAAATTGAATTCTAAAAGAGTTCAAAGGGTCACAATTTTTATTACAGAAGTCCAGTTTTAGTTTTCTGCCGATTTTGGGAGAGTTTTCTTAGTATTTTCTATTGGGGAACAACTTTAAAGGGTTTCTCAAGTAGATTCAAAGTGGATCTTTGATTTTTAGCATTTTGGATTATTTTAAAGACTTTGATTGCAATACCTAGATCATGGAGAATGTTTTTGGTATTAATTTCTATCTTTTTATGATTCTTGGCTAAAACCCCAATTCTTGGGGTGTGATTATGTGATTATTTGCTTAATTAGCTTATGGATATTGTTGGTTAATGATTTAAATATTGGTTTAATGTGGGTTTGATCGATAGATGAGTAGTAATTTATGAATTGTAGTTACAAATACAATTTTAGCTTTGTGTTTTGGGCTTGCTCGAGAAAGAGGCGCTAAAACCAAGGTTATCGATTGATGATTGTAGTGTGTGGATTGTTATGGGTTCAGCTCGAGAGAGTGAATCTTAACTCATTCCTACCTATCTAGCTCGAGAGAGTAGATAAAATAAGTTTTTGGGCTGTTTTGTAGTGTCAAGCTTGTCGAGGTTCGAGAGAACTCGCCTGAACCGTAATAGTTTTCTGAGAGAAAACTATTGCACCTATAGTCTAGCCTACCCATAGTGATTCAACACTTTATTATTAAGCTCCAATTACCCATATAGTGAAATTAGCTTATAATCGATTACATCCCGAGAATTCCTTCCTACTTCTCTAATCCCCTGTTTTAGTGAGTATTGTAGTTGTTAATTGATATCTTAAAACCTCCCATTTGACATTCGTTGTCAAACCTTTGACTTATTTTGTTTGATTTCGATAATGTCTACTTCTATAACCGATTAGAATCACAGCTTTACTTCCTAATAGAATTCGATACGGTACCGCTCCTTGTGGGTTCAACCCCAACCTTTTGTTGGGTTATATACTAGATTACGATCGTCTACACCTAGAATTGGATGAGGTGTATTTGAGACGCTAATCAAAATGGCGCCGCTGCCGGGGAGGGGTGTTGTTGAATTCTCTTTTTGAAGTGGGTTTGTGATTTTATTGTGTTATAGTTGAACCCATTTACTGTTTGTTGTTGTTTGTTGTCTTTTTGCATAGATGGAAAAATGAGTGTCAACGGAAGCAATGCAATGGCCAATCCCAAAAATATAGCTTGAATTCGTATCTCCATCGTGCCACGACGTTAAATAAGGCGCCTTTTGCGAGGCAACCCAATTTTTTGATGTTTTTAATATTGCTTTTGAATAACGGGTGTTGATTGTGCAGGTTGGAAAGTTGAAAGTGTAGTAAAATGAGCAGTTGGAGCGCGAAAAGTCCAGTCGGCGACTCGCCGAACAGGTCGGCGAGCCCAACTTGGACCGCCGTTTGAACCACCCAAATTGTTGGGGATTCTGTAAAACTCGACAAGCTAAGGGAGACTCAGCGCATCGCCGAGTGGGTTGGCGACCGCGACTAACGTCATCGACCAGCGCACGTACTGAAGAGTTTTAAAAGGCCATAAAGTTTTAAATTCAAAAATTTCTTCATTTTCATACTTTTCGATCTCTGTACACTCACAACCGCTTATATTGGTTTTTTTGGGTTCTGTGAATGTTGGATCTAATTTTTGATTTACATATCTATATCTTGCTTTCTGATCCATATTGGTTCATTCTTCTGAATTACAAATGGTTTTGAACCAATTTTAAAATTTTGCCACCTCTTGTGTGTGATTGTGGCTATTCTTGTAAAAATTTAAATGTCGATTGTGGTAAATACCAATGACTTGAATAGTGCTCTTAATTGAACAAAATGGATGTGTGGCTACGATTAGGCAAACAAAGCTACATAGGCAATATGTGAAGTTTTAGCATCTCGTTTTGACTAGCCGGTTGTCGAATGAGTCTCTTGTGATGAACATTGCATGCTAGCTAGAAAGTGTGGAGTCTTCTTTGATAATTGTATCAATGCCTTGAGTGGTGAGGTCGTACTGAACATTGTGCTTGATGACACCTAGAATTTGCCCCGTTGGTCTGGTTAATTGAGTGATGCAAGCAATAAACATGATCTAGGGCAAAGTTTTTGAAGAGTGAGCCTATTTGACTACATACCTCTTTGTGGCAACCTTGTGAGAAGTGTGAACCTTGCTTGGCCCCTTTTGAGTCTAACCTTTTCTTGGAAGAAACTTGAACAATTGTGACATCTCTTTATCCCTTCACCCATAACTTTCATGAAGTATGATTTGTTTGAATAACCAACTTAGGCCAAAAGCCTAAGTTGGGGGTGTGGTGGAAAAGAAGGAAAGTCAAGAAGCGTTAAAAATTCCCCCTTGTTTATGGATTGTTTTGAAAAATATGGAACCCCTCCTTGTAAAAAAAAAGATAGGAAAAGAAAAAAAGAAAGAAAAAGACTGAAAAAGAGAAAAACTTGTGAAATAAAGTACTAAAATTTGCAAAAGAAATGGGGTATCCGGTGGTTCATATGAAGTTGAATAATGTGGTGGATTATGAGCAGGTTTGAAATGTGAAAGAAAAGGAGGAAAGAGAATTTCAGGCCATACTTCATGAAGGTAGAAGCCACTAAGCCTAAATGATCATACCTTTACACTCAACCCCGTTACAAGCCTTGAAAAGACCTCTGTGATCTTGAGTGAGCGGAAATGAATGTTGATTGGAAAATAAGGGCAAGCCTATGGGTGGAGTCATGCATGTGTTCATCTTTGTGAGTGTGAGAGTTGTACGTGATTCCGGGACTTTAAATTTTTGAGAAATTTTGTGTGAATATGGAATCATCTTTGTTGTGAGGGC
Source organism: Solanum etuberosum (assembly GCA_029582245.1). NCBI lineage: Eukaryota > Viridiplantae > Streptophyta > Magnoliopsida > Solanales > Solanaceae > Solanum > Solanum etuberosum. The sequence continues at coordinate 132,053 of JAJONR010000344.1, forward strand.
ATTTGAATACCTTTGTTGAGCTTGAACTTGCATTTGAAGCAAGCATTGTGAGCTTGAGTACTCTTGATGATGGTGAGTCACAATTTGAAACTTCGAGTGCACAATTGATCATTGTATAAGTAATTTGAACCTTGTTGTGTGCATTTATGTTGAGTCTTATGCAACACTATTTGTAGACATCCTTGTTGAACTGATTGATATTGAGTTTTACTTGAGGACAAGCAAAAGTTTAAGTTGGGGTGTTGATGAGTCCGAGATTTTGACTCATTTAGGGCTTTGTTTTGATAGTTTATTATTCTCAAATGCCTAATATATGCTCCGTACTGATGATAAAATGTTGATTTGCAGCAAAGAAGGCAAAAGGACCAAGGCAAGGACATTACCGTGCGAAAATGAGCTAAAAAGATGAAAAAGGCTGAAGATAACAAAAGCTGAGAATTGCCTAAGCCCCTCGGCGACTCACCGAGTGGCACTTCAGCTCGCCTAAAGTTCCAGACTGCCAGCCCTAGGGAGAAGCCAATTTGGCGATGGATTTGGATATTCGGCAAACCGCCGACTGGATCGGCGACACATTCTGGATCGCCTAAAGTCATAGAACCTTGAGGAGTAAAATCCAAGGAAGACCGGCGATGATATAGAGTGATTGGCGCGTCGCCGACCTGGTGGGCGACGCTCGACTAACCTCGCCCAATGGTCCTTGCAGCTGAAATTCGGGAAACTATAAATTGAATTCTAAAAGAGTTCAAAGTGGTGCGATTTTTATTATGGAAGTCCAATTTTAGTTTTTCTGCCTTTTTGGGAGAGTTTTCTTAATATTTTCTATTGGAGAACAATTTTAAAGGGTTTCTCAAGTAGATTCAAAGTGGGTCTTTGGTTTTTAGTATTTTGGATCATTTTAAAGACTTTGATTGCAATACCCAAATCATGGAGAATGTTTTCGGTATTAATTTCTCTCTTTTTATGATGCTTGGCTAAAACCCCAATTCTTGGGGTGTGATATGTGATTATTTTCTTAATTAGCTTATGGGTATTATTTTTTAATGATTTAAATGTTGTTTTAATGTGGGTTTGATTGATAGCTGAGTAGTAATTTATGAATTGTAGTTGCAAATACAATTTAGGTTAGTGTTTTGGGCTTGCTCGAGAGAGAGGTGCTAAAACCAAGGTTATCGATTGATGATTGTAGTGTGTGGGTTGTTATGGGTTCAGCTCGAGAGAGTGAATCTTAACTCATTCATACCTATCTAGCTCGAGAGAGTAGAGAAATTAAGGTTTTGGGCTTTTTTATAGTGTCAAGCTTGTCGAGGTTCGAGAGAACTCGCCTGAACCGTAATATTTGTTCGAGAGAAAACTATTGCAAATATAGTCTAGCCTACCCATAGTGATTCAACACTTTATTATTCAGCTCCAATTACCCATATAGTGAAATTAGCTTATAATCAATCACATCCCGCGAATTCCTTCCTACTTGTCTAATCCCTTGTTTTAGTGATTATTGTAGTTGTAAATTGATATCTTAAAACCCCTCATCTAACATTCGTTGTCAAGTCTTCAACTTATTTTGTTTGATTTCAATAATGTCTACTTCTATAACCGATTAGAATCACATCTTTACTTCCTAATTGAATTCGATACGATACCGCTCCCTGTGGGTTCGACCACAACCTTTCGGTTGGTTATATACTAGATTACGATTGTCTACACCTAGAATTGGATAAGGTGTATTTGAGATGCTAATCAGAGATGGTGTGCCTTGATGGCAAGGTCATTGTGTGTTCCTAGTGTTTGTGACTTGGTCTTACTTGACATATCCCAACCATGAAGGGTGTAGTGAGTTTAGTATGAAAGAGAAGCTTAGTCCCCGTTTTGTAGGCCTATGAGAGATCTTGAGGCATGTGGTTAGGGTGCTTATGAGTTAGCCTTGCCTAGTGAGTTGGCATAGGAGTATCCATTTTTCCATGTCTCTTAGTTGAAAAGAGTGTGTTCTAGATCCGATACCCCTAGTTCCCTTAGAAAGATTGGGAGTAGATGAAAGCTTCCTAAGAGGGAGAGTTCCTTGTAATTAGCTCTTTATGTGAAGTCATGTGTGTTTATGTGTTGCCATGATTTTCTTATGTGATGCATGTTCATGAAAAAGCTTGAGTCTTGGTAGAAATGACTTCTGTGAATTGTTTTCCTCTTATTGTAATGCACTGAGTAGAGTCGCCTATAGACTTCATGAGATGAATAGATGAGCTTGTCTTAGTTCGGATTTGAGAGATTCCTCCTTGAATGAATGCTTTTTTAGAGTAAATTCCATATGAGCTCCATGCATTGTGTTGAGCATGTTTTAGTCCGGAGATGGTACTTCCTCCTTGAACATGATTAGTTATGAGAATTTCATGCATAATGGGTTGTTAGAGGTAGTTCCTAATTCCTTGTGTTACATTGAGTATGTTTAACTTGGAGATGAAGTTCCTCCTTTGTTTATGTGCATTTAGATGAGTTGCATGCATGATGGGTTGCTAGTCTAGAGTCGTGATCTTAAGAAGTTCCTAGAATGTCATTCAAGGACTAATGTTCCCAAGGGGGAGATATTGTAACACCCCGAAAACTAGTAGGCTAAACTAGAGCTTGACGTGAGGGTTAGAGTTGTAGATATGACTCCCCGAATTTAAAATGAAGGGTTCCGGGTTAGAACGTCAAGGTACGACCCCCCAAGGACAAACCAAGGGTCCTTGAGGAGGACCCTAGCAAACTACCCTAGAATCTGCCCCAAAACAATGCACCCATGAAAGGGACCCATGCCCTGTAGGGGGATCCACGCCCCGTGGGTGAGGGATCGTAGGTCAGGGTCTCAAAATAGGCCCCAGCCAACCAACCCAAGATTGACAACACATACCGTGGGTCCACCCACGGCCCGTGTGCGTGGTCTCGTGGGTGAGGCAGAATGTTGGTCTTACGCTTGGAAGGCGAGCCAATCCATGAGACAAGGCTGAGATTTAAGAAGTTGGTTCTTCATTGGCCAACTCATGGACTTCCAGATAATGTGTTGCTGCAATATTTCTATAGAAGCCTTGACTCGGTAAACAAAGGAGTGGCTGATCAACTTTCTCCGGATGGTATAATGCAACATCCCTATGCAATAGCATCACAACTCCTTGATTGCATGACCAAGATCAACAGGGCATGGTACACTCGAGAAGACCAAGTCTCTCCTCTTACTTATAGAATGACAAAAGAGCAGATCGAAAAGAATCAAGAGAGAGACCAAAACATGGCCAAAATGATGACCCAGCTGGATATCTTGGCTAAATATGTCATGGGTGCTGGCGCAAGGAGTGTTAATGTTGTGGGTGTTGGTGGAGCAAACGCCTAAGAAGCACAATTTGAAGTGATGTACAATGAGGAAGTGAACTTCCTAGCCAATCAAGGAGGAGGTTATCGTGCTAACTACCCAAGACCGGAGGAAATCAAGGATGGAAGGGCTGGAGAGACCGTGAAAGCAAATGGCTTGATCGTAACGCCACTTGGAAGGAAATAGAGGGGGAGAAAGATAGGTATGTTCCTCCCCATGAGCGTCAAAAGCCCAAAGATTCTGAGGGTAGCGGGACAGAAGATATGATTTCACGCATTCTCACCAAAGTTGAAGGGTCCGACAAAGTGTTGAAAGAGATGAAAGAGGATGTCTCGATTCTAAATCAGATGGTGACCTCTCACTCAGTCTCTATTAAGCAGCTGGAGACCCAAATGGGTCAAATTTCTTCACATCTGAATCCACGACAACAAGGGGGGTTGCCTATTGACACAATGGAAAACCCCAAAAATGAAGCTTCATTTGGTTTCCTAGTCGTGCCACGACGTTAACTAAGGTGCTTCTTGGGAGGCAACCCAAGTTTTTAATGCTTCAAGTTTTATTTTGAATAACGGGTGTTGATGGTGCAGGTTGAAAGGGTGAAAAGTGTTGGAAAAGAAGCAGTTTGGCGAGCCAAAAGTCCAGTCGGTGACCCACTGACGAGGTCGGCGAGCCCGACTTGGACTGCCATTGGATCCACAAAACCTGATGTGGAAGTCTATCAAAATCGGCGGACCAATTAATTAATCGGCGAGCCCATTTTAGTCCACCGTTTGGACCCCCAAATTGACTGAAAGGCCTGTAAAACTCGGTGAGGTAAATAACCGCTCGACGTATCACCAAGTGGTTCGGCGTGGATGACTTACTCCCACGAAAGGGCCGCGAACTGAAAGGTTTTAAAAGGCCAAACGGTTTAAAATTTCAAAATCTTTCATATTCTCTCATTTCTAACCCCGTACACTCTCACCCGCACTTTAGATTTTTCATATTTTTTCTATTTCGTTTGCTTTTTGTATGTGATCTCGTGCCCGGATTTGGAATACATTACCGCCTAGCTTTTTAAAATTTACAATTCGGCATACATGTTGGTTTCCAAACCCCGTACTTTAGTTTAGTGGTTAAACTAAAATGCAATAGGTGAATGTGTATTAATATATGTTGGGTAATTGGTTGAATGGTGTTTTATGTGTTGGATTGCCCGTATTGTGTTCGAATTGGTGCCTAAATGCTTAAAAAGATGATTTCCCATGTTTTGTGCGATTAATTTGATTCTAAATTATTGGGTAGAGTTTGTATTACATTGGGTCTAGTTGGGTGAAGTCTAAGTAGCCCCGAGTTGTGCCAAATGACATAATTTGCCCGATGATGGAGCGTTTGACGCCATTCCTAAGGGGAAAAGTTGTTAAATGACCAATTTTGGCCAAATCGAGGGAAGTCTGAGTACCCCGAAGGCATGGGTCGTATGGGTCTGAGTCTAATTGCATAGTGTAGGTGTTTGATTTTGATTTTGGGGGCTGCGGGTCTGATTTTGGGAAATGGGGTTGAAAACTGGCAGGTTGGGCCGTTTGGTGAGCTGCGTCGAGCTCGCCGAATGGTTCGGCGGTTCGCCAATGTCCCCCTTTGATCGTCCTTAATTTCCTGATTTGGTTGAATTGAGTCTGTAACTTTCAGCGGGAAGTGTGAGCTCACCGAGTTCACTCGGTGACTCACCGAAAGGTTCCTTCGATCGCTTTTTATGTGCCCTTAACCCTTAAGATACAGTGTAATATTTCGCGGGCTACTCCAAGCTCACCGGTTGGTGTCGACAATTCACCGAAGGGCCTTGAACATCGCCGACATGCCTTAATTCAGGAGAATTCTTAAGTTGATCCTTTCAGCGAGCCCGATCTGGCTCGCCTAAGAGATTCAGTGACTCACCGACTAGTTCGGTGAGTCTTTCTGCAACTTGAATTCTGCAATTTCCTTGAACAATTTCTAACATTTTTCGATTTGTTTTGCAGAAATGGCTAGGACCAATTTGGACGATAGTGGAATGTCACCTCACAAAAAGGCACGGGGTAATGTTATAAATGAGGGAGTTGCTGCTTCTACCACAACGAGCAAGAAAGCACCTCTGAAGGGAGGCAAAGGCAAGGGCAAGGCTCCCATAAGTGAGAGACCGGAGCACAACTCCGGCAGTGATGGGGAATCCTTTGATTCTCAGGTTTCATTCTTTGAGCCTGAGGATAATCAATTGTTACAGACCCGGTGAGCAGAGATTCGAGGAAAAGCTCGTCAACAGCCCTCTAGGAATCCGGAGTCTACCCCTCATACTGTAGATACAGTGCCAACTCCGGCAAAGACGGTGTATCCAGCGCCACCAATTCAGGGTCCTCCTCCCCGGTTAAAAGCCGAGGGATTGAGGACCATTCTAGAAGAGAAGAGGTTGTCCATAGACGGATCAGTGGACAGATACCCGAATGTCTGGGACACTCTCCCGTTTCACCGATTTGAGATCTTCAGCATGCCCCGTGGTCCATTTATCCCCACCTGGGTCCGGGAATTTTATGCAGCTTACAGTGACCTGGTACCCAAAGGAAAGAAGAAGGCCAGTGCCTTCAGACCGGTAGAATCTGTGGTGGTCCAGGGGAGGACAGTTCGATGCGACAACAACGAGATTAAAACAGTATTTAAAAGAGCCACAGACATGAAGCACGCATACCAGAGCATGGTCACTTCACAAACTCTGGATGACTTGAAGGGCTTGCTAGGTCCCCTTATTTCTGACACCACTTGGAGGTGGATTGAGGCGGGGGCACCTATTGAAAAGAAGGATCTGAACATAGCAGCTCGGTACTTGTTTGGGTTCATTAGTAGCTCAATCATGCCGTCACAAAATGAGTCCATTTTCCACCACCCAAAGGCGGCCTGTCTCGGATCCATCATCGCCAAGAAGCAGCTGAACTTGGGGCTGATTATAGAGCAGGACATGGCCATGAGGGCCAAACAGCGCCATACGTCCCTGCCATTCCCAGTGCTGATTAAGGAGTTATGTCGTTGGGCTAGAGTTTCTCGTGACGAGAAGAGGGATATCAAGGTCACTCCCACATCTACCACCGATATCTGGTGCATAGAGGCCGAGTATACATGAGACGAAGACGAGAGGAGGAGAGCAGCCCCGGTGGATACATCCCCGTAGGTAGACATCGACTCATTACCTGCAGAGGCATGTTTGCCTACTCCGACCTTTAGGTACATCTACTTCCACTCCTTCCCAGGTCCCGACTTCTTCTGCTGCCTCCTAGACCCCTAGAGCTACTGCTGGTTCCACTATCGCCAGGCCTCCGATCACTCAAGCCATGCTCCTCAAGATTAAGCACTTAGCCTATTCTACAGATGTGCGGGCTTCCCGGGTCGAGGCTGAGATACCCTGGATGATTGAGAGAGCTATCACTGCTGTGCTGACACCTCTCCAGGCTTCCATTGATGCTCTCACAGTGAGAGTAGTGATTTGCAAGAGAGGAAAGGCTGTGACGACTGAGGTTACGTCTTTGAAAGCTGAGGTTTCTGAGCTTAGGAAAGATGTGGACCATCTGAAGTCCACAGACTTTACTTCATTATTTGGGATGGTGGAGATCCCAAATGATCTGAGTGCTGAGATTCCATCTTGTGTTGAGGCACCTCCGGCTACCACTGGAGATGATATTAGGGAGGATGCTGCTGATGCTAAGTCTGATGCCGAGATCGATGAGTAGCGGCTTGAGGAGTGAGATGCTACTTTTTGTGAGGATCTGGCCGACCTGGAGGGTGCCATGTTCGAGACAGCCCGACAGGCCTCTTTGAGAGACACTACAATAGCTAGGGCTAGTGCATCTACTGTTGACGCTCCACCGGACACTAATGCCCATCCCTAGAGTGTTACCCCAGGCATTGATGCCCCGACAAATGGAGAGACTGAGTAAACATGATCATATTTACCTCCCTCTTTGTTGTTTTATTGATTATCTATGTTTTTATTGCATTTGAGGACAACTGCTTTTCTTTTGTGGGTGGGGTGAGCTATTTCCATACCTACCTCTTGTGATTCTATTTTTGTTTGTGAATATTGGGTTTTGTGGATCTATAAATGTGTTTTGATCTTGAATTCTTGTGGATGCTTTAGCTTGTGGCCCTTGTATGAATGGAATGGTTTTTAACCAAATTTTAATTTGCCACCTCTTTTGTGTGGGATTGTGGCTGTTCTTGTGCGAATTTGAGAATCAGTTTTGATCAATACCGATGACTTGAATAATGCTCTTAATTGAATGAAATGAATGTGCGGCTACGATGAGGCCAATGAAGTTGCATAGACAATGTGTGAACTTTTAGAATCTCGTTGTGACTAGTCAGTTATCGAATGAGTCTCTTGTGATGAACATTGCACACTAGCTAGAAAGTGTGGAGTCTTGTTTGATATTAGTGCCAATGCCTTGTGTGATGAGATTACTTTGAACGATGTGTGATGACACCTAGAATTTACCCTGTTGGTCCTGTTGACTAAGTGATGCAAGCACTTGAAATGATCTTAGGCAACAAATTTTGAAGAGTGAAACAATTTGACAATATACCTCTTTTGTGGCCAACCTTGTGAGATGTGTGAACCTTGCTTGAACCATTTTGAGCCTTATCCTCTTTCTTGGAAGAAACTTGAACAATTGTAACCTCTATTTATTCCATTCACCCATAACTTTCATGAAGTGTGGTTTGTTGAATAGCCAACTTAGGCCAAAAGCCTAACTTGGGGGTGTGGTGAAAAGAAAAAGGAAAGTCAAGAAGTGTGAAAAATCTCCCTTTGAGTAATGGTTTGAAAAAGATGGAACCCCTCCATGTAAAAAAAAGAGAAATAGAAAAAAATGAGAAAATAAGCAAATAAAAAGAATGAAAAAGTTATGAAATAAAGTGGCGGAATTTTCAAAAGAAATGGGGTATCTGATAGTTCATATAAAGTTGAATAATGGGGTGGATTGTGAGCATTTTTGAAATGTTAAAGAAAAAAGAGGAAAGTGATGTTCAAACCATACTTCATGAAGGTAGAAGCCACTGATCCTAAATGACCATACCTTGACACTCAGCCCCGTTACAAGCCGAGAAAAGACCTTTGTGATCTAGAGTGAGCTGAAACAAATGTTGATTGGAAAATAAGGACAAACCTATAGGTGAAGTCATGCATGTGTTCATCTTTGTGAGCGTGAGAGTTGTATGTGATTACGGAACTTTAACATGGTTGAGAAATTGTGTGTGAATATAGAATCATCTTTATTGTGAGGGGCATTTGAGTACCTTTATTGAGATTGAACTTGCATTTGAAGCAAGTATTGTGAACTTGAGTATCTTTGATAATGGTGAGTCACAATTTAAATCTTTGAGTGCACAGTTGATCATTGCATGAGTTAGTTGAACCTTGTTGTGTGCATTCATGTTGTGTCTTATGCAGCACTATGTGAGACTTCCTTTTTGAACTGTTGATCTTGAGTTTTACTTGAGGACAAGCAAAATTTTAAGTTGGGGGTGTTGATGAGTCCGAGATTTGAGTCTCAGACTCATTAGGGCTTTGTTTATATATATTTAGTGTCCTCAAATGCTTATTTTGTACCATAAACTGATGATAAAGCCTTGATTTTCATGTATATGGATTGAGGATCAAAGCAAGGACACTAATTGGCAAAAAGGAACAAAACAAACTGAAGAAGTGAAGAAAGGCGAGTCTGAGGATCGCCAAGAGCACTTGGCGTGTCGCCGAGTGACTACTTTAACTGCCTAAAGTTCCAGTGTGCCAGCCCTGAGGGAAGAAACCTAATAGGCGACAGAAAAGGGGCAGTCGGCGAATCGCCGAGAAGTTTCGTGATGCCAAAAGAGATCCCCCAAAGTTACAGGACTTGAGGATACTCAGAGCAAAGGCAGAAAGGCGATAGAAGAGAGAAATGGGCGGTTCGCCGAATGGTTCAGCGAACCTGACTTACCTCGCCTAATGGCCCTTCATGGATAATTTTCGGCAACTATAAATAGAATTTTGAACTGTAAATTGGGGAGTTCCTTTCAACTTAGAATTTTTCTTGGAAGGCTAGAACAGTCTTAGAGAGTTCCTTAGTAGACTTGAAGACTTTTTGAGATTCAATTTGGAGATTTTGCAAGTGGGTTTCGAATTTTCTCCAAATTGAAGCATCGTAAAGGTCTAATTACTATTACCTAGTTGATGGCTGATCGATTCGGTAACCATTTTTACTCTTTATGATGTTTCGCTAAAACCCCAATTTGTGGGGTGTGATCATGTGATTACGGGTTGAATAAGTTTATGGGTGTTGTTAATTACTAATTTAAATGCTATATTGAAGTGGGTTTAATCATTAGCTGAGGTTTAATTTATAAATTGTAGTTGCAAATGCAGTTCTAATTTTGTGTTCTTAGCTTGCTCGAGAGAGAGGCTTTAGAGCCAATACTTTTGATTAATGGTTTATAGGTATTGGGTTGATTTGGGTTCAGCTCGAGAGAGTGAATCCTAAACCCAATCCTACCCATCTTGCTCGAGAGAGAAGATGTATTAAGGTTATGGGTTGTTCTTAATTCCTATGCTTGTTGATGTTCGAGAGAAATCACTTAAAGCGGATTATATGTTCAAGAGAAAACTATTTCAATTATAGTCTAGCCTACCGACTGATTTTTAACAATTTACTAGTAGTTTCAATTACCCATATATCAAAATTTGCCTATAATCGATCACATCTCAAGAATTCCTCTCCTTATTGTTATCTCAATTTGTTTGTGACTGCATTGTAGTTGATAATTGCAAACCAAAAACCCCCGTCTGACATTTAATGTCACTCCTTTAATTTGTTTCATGTCTTTTTCGATAATTTCTATTCCTATATCTAGTTAGATCACATTTTTACTTCTTTATTGAACTTTGAACACATACCGCTCCCTGTGGAATTCGACCCCAACTCATTTGTTGGGTTTTATACTGCTTAACGATCATTTACACCTAGAATTGGATGAGTTGTGCTTGAAACATTAATCAAAATGGCGCCGCTGCCGAGGAGTGATGTTGTTTAAAATTATTTTATTGAAGTTGAATTGTGATCTTTGTAGTTATAGTTGAATCTACTTATTTTAGTTTTTTGTTTTTTGTTGCTTGTGTTAAACAGAGGAGAAGATGAGTGTTAACGGAAGTAATGGTAGCCAAGTGGGCCACCAAGACAACATTGGGAATCTCAATGATGTCAATGACCCAAACCATTTGGGTGGTGTTGGTGCCATTCGTTTACCTCCAGCTGAAGGAAACGTTGTTTTTCACATCACAAGCATAATGCTTTAGCTCCTACAATTGAAAGGATTGTTTGGGGGGCTAGCTCATGAGGATCCCAATGAGCATATCAGGAACTTCATGGATGTTTGTGGGCCGTTCTCATTTAAGAACATATTGCAAGAATCGGTCCATCTCAGGTTGTTCCCATTCTCTTTGATGGGTGAAGCTACTAAATGGTTGGCTGAGTTACCAAGGGACTCTATCACCTCTTGGGATAAGCTGACCACAACATTTCAAGTGCGATTCTTTCGCCCATCGAAGATGATGACTCTAAGGTATGGTATCCAAGGTTTCAAACGCTTGGAAGGCGAGCCAATCCATGAGACATGGCTGAGATTTAAGAAGCTGGTGCTTCAGTGCCCAATTCATGGACTTCCTGATAATGTGCTGCTGCAATATTTATATAGAAGCCTTGACTCGGTAAACAAAGGAGTGGCTGATCAACTTTCTCCGGGTGGTATAATGCAGCAGCCCTATGCAATAGCATCCCAACTCCTTGATTTCATGACCAAGATCAACAGGGTATGGTACACTCGAGAAGGCCAAGTCTCTCCTCTTACTTATAAAATGACAAAAGAGCAGATCGAAAAGGATCAAGAGAAAGACCAAAACATGGCCAAAATGATGACCCAGCTGGATATCTTGGCTGAAAATGTCATGGGTGCTGGCGCAATGAGTGTTAATATTGTGGGTGTTGGTGGAGCAAACCGCGAAGAAGCACAATTTGAAGCGATGTACAATGAGGAAGTGAACTTTCTAGCCAATCAAGGAGGAGTTTATCGTGCAAACTACCCAAGACCGGGTGGAAATCAAGGATGAAATAGAGATGAGAGCTGGAGAGACCGTGACAGAGAATGGAGTAATCGTAATGCCACTTGGAAGGAAAGAGAGGGGGAGAAGGATAGGTATGTTCCTCCCCATGAGCGTCAAAAGCCAAAAGATTCTGAGAGTGGCCGGACAAAAGATATGCTTTCACGCATTCTCACCAAAGTTGAAGCGTCCAACAAAATATTGAAAGAGGATGTCTCGACTCTCAATCAGACGGTGACCTCTCACTCAGTCTCTATTAAGCACCTGGAGACCCAAATGGGTCAAATTTCTTCACATCTGAATCCAAGACAACAAGGGAGGTTGCCTAGTGACACAATGGTAAACCCCAAAAATGAAGCTTGATTTGGTATCCTAGTCGTGCCACGACGTTAACTAAGGTGCTTCTTAGGAGGCAACTCAAGTTTTTAATGATTCAAGTTTGATTTTGAATAACGGGTGTTGATGGTGCAGGTTGAAAGGGTGAAAACTGTTGGAAAAGAAGCAGTTTGGTGAGCCAAAAGTCTAGTCAGCGACCCGCCGACGAGGTCGGCGAGCCCGACTTGGACCGCCGTTGGATCCATAAAACCTGATGTGGAAGTCTGTAAAACTCGGCAGGCCATTTAATTAATCAATGACTCACCGAACAGGCCGGCGACCCTATTTTAGTCCGTTGTTTGGACTCCCAAATTGACTGAAGGGCCTGTAAAACTCGGCGAGGAAAATAACCGCTCGGCGCATCACCGAGTGGTCCGGCGTGGATGACTTACTCCACCAAAAGGGCCGCGAACTGAAAGGTTTTAAAAGGCCAAACGGTTTAAAATTTAAAAATCTTTCATATTCTCTCATTTCTAACCCCGTACACTCTCACCCGCACTTTATATTTTTCATATTTTTTCTATTTCACTTGCTTTTTGTGTGTGATCTCATGCCCGAATTTGGAATACATTGCCGCCTAGCTTTTCAAAATTTACAATACGGCATATAGGTTGGTTTTCCGAACCCCGTACTTTAGGTTAGTGGTTTAACTCAAATGCAATAGGTGAATGTGTATTAATATGTATTGGGTAATTGTTTGAATGGTGTTTTATGTGTTGGATTACCCGTATTGTGTTCGAATTAGTGCCTAAATGCTTAAAAAGATGATTTCTCGTGTTTTGTGGGATTAATTTGATTCTAAATTGTTGGGTAGCATTTGTATTACATTGGGTCTAATTGGGTAAAGTCTAAGTAGCCCCGAGTTGTGCCAAATGAAGTAATTTTTCTGATGGTGGAGTGTTTAACGCCATTGCTAAGGGAAAAAGTCGTTAAATGACCGATATTGGCCAAATCGGGGGAAGTCTGAGTACCCGGAAGGCATGGGTCGTATGGGTCTGAGTCTAATTGAATAGTGTAGGCATTTGATTTTGATTTTGGGGGCTGCGGGTTTGATTTTGGGAAATGGGGTTGAAAACTGGCACGTTGGGCCGTTTGGCGAGCTGCGTCGAGCTCGCCGAATGGTTCGGCGGTTCGCCAATGTCCCCCTTTGATCTCCCTTAATTTCATGATTTGGTTGAATTGAGTCTGTAACTTTTGGCGGGAAGCCTGAGCTCACCGATTTCACTCGGCCACTCGCCGAAAGGTTCCTTTGATTGCCCTTTCTGCGCCCCTAACCCTTAAAATACACTGTAATATTCGGCGGGATACTCTAAGCTCACCGATTGGTGTCGGCGATTCGTCGAATGGCCCTGAACATCGCCGACATGCCTTAATTCTGGAGAATTTTGAAGTTGATCCTTTCAGCGAGCCCGATCTAGCTCGCCTAAGTTATTTGGTGACTCACCTACTGGTTCGGCGAGTCTTTCTGCAACTTGAATTCTGCAATTTTCTTGAACAATTTATAACAGTTTTTTAGTTGTTTTGCAGAAATGGCTAGGACCAATTTGAATGATAGTGGCATGCCGCACCGCAAAAGGGCACGGGGCTTTGTTATAAATGAGGGAGCAGCTGCTTCCACCACAACGAGCAAGAAAACACCTCCGAAGGGAGGCAAAGGCAAAGGCAAGGCCCCCGTAAGTGAGAGACCGGAGCACAACTCCGGCATTGATGAGGAATCCTTCGATTCTCAGGCCTCATTCTCTGATCCTGAGGATAATCAATTGTTACAGACCCAACGAGTACAGATTCAGGAAAAAGCTCTTCAGTAGAGGTCTAGGATTCCGGTGTCTACCCCTCCTGCTGCAGATACAGTGCCAGCTCTGGCACAAACGGTGGTTTCAACACCACCAGTTCAGGGTCCTCCTCCCCAGTTACTCAACTGGTTAAAAGCCGAGGGATTTAGGACCATTCTAGAAGAGAAGAGGTTGTCCACGGATGGAGTAGTGGACAGATACTCGAATATGTGGGATACTCTACGATTTCACTGATCTGAGATCTTCACCAGGCTCCGTGGCCCATATATCCCCACCTAGGTCTGGGAATCGTATGCAGCTTACAGTGACCTGTTGCCCAAAGGAAAAAAAAAGGTGAGTGCCTTCAGACCAGTAGAATCTGTGGTGGTACGGGGGAGGACAGTCCGATGGGACATTAACGAGATAAACACAGTATTTGACAGAGCCACAGACATTGAGCACGCATACCAGAGCATGGTCACTTCACAAACTCTGGATGACTTGAAGGGCTGGCTAGCTCCCCTTATTTCTGACATCACCCCGAGGTGGATTGAGGCGGGAGCACCTATTGAAAATAAGGATATGAACATAGCAGCTCAGTACTGGTTTGGGTTCATCAGTAGCTCAATCATGCCGTTACAGAATGAGTCCATTCTCCGCCACCCAAAGGCGGCCTCTCTCGGATCAATCATCGCCAAGAAGCGGCTGAACTTGGGGTTGATTATAGAGTAGGAGATTGCCATAAGGGCCAAATAGCGCCAGACGTCCCTACCATTCCCAGTGTTGATTACGGAGTAATGTCATTGGGCTGGAGTTCCTCGTGATGAGAAAAGGGATATCAAGGTCACTCCCACATCTTCCACCGATATATGGTGCATAGAGGCCAAGTATACATGAGACGAGGCTGAGATGAGCAGAGCAGCCCTGGTGGATACATCCCCGGAGGTAGACATCGACTCATTACCTGTAGAGGCATCTTTGCCTACTCCGGCCTCCGGGCCAGGTACATCTACTTCTACTCCTTCCCAGGTCTCGACTTCTTCTGCTGCCTCCCAGACCCCTAGAGCTACTGCTGGTTCCACTGCCACCAGGCCTCCGATAACTTAGGCCATGCTCCTCAAATGGGACACTTAGCCCATTCTACAGGCCGAGGTACCCTGGATGATTGAGAGAATTATCACTGCTGTGCTGACACCTCTCCAGGCTTCCATTGATGCTCTCACAGTGGGAGTAGTGATTTACGAGAGAGGACAGGGTGTGACGACTGAGGTTACGGCTTTGAAAGTTGAGGTTTCATAGCTTAGGAAGGATGTGGACCATTTGATGTCCACAAACTTTACTTCACTATTTGGGATGGTGGAGATCCTAGATGATCCGAGTGCTGAGATTCCAACTTATGTTGAGGTACCTCCGGCTACCACCAGAGATGATATTAAGGAGGATGTTGCTGATGCTGAGTCTGATGTCGAGACTGATGAGGAGCAGCTTAAGGAGCGAGATGCTACTATTTATGAGGATCTGGCCGACCTAGAGGGTTCCATGTTTGAGACAGCCCGACATGCCTCTTTGAGAGACACTACTATGGTTGGGGCTAGTGCATCTACTGCAGACGCTCCATCGGGCACTGATGCCCATCCTTAGAGTGTTACCCCAGGCATTGATGCCCCGACAGATGGAGCGACTGAGTAAACAGGATCATTTTTACCTCCCTCTCTGTTGTTTTATTGATTATCTATGTTTTTGTTGCATTTGAGGACAACTGATTTTCCTTTGTGGGTGGGGTGAGGTATTTCCATACCTATCTCTTGTGATTCTATTTTGTTTGTGAATATTGGGTTTTGTTGATCTATAAATGTGTTTTGATCTTGAATTCATGTGGATGTTTTAGCTTGTTGCCCTTGTATGAATGGAATGGTTCTTAACCAAATTTTAATTTGCCACCTCTTTTGTGTGTGATTGTGGATGTTCTTGTGCGAATTTGAGTATCGGATTTGATCAATACCGATAACTTGAATAGTGCTCTTAATTGAACGAAATGATTGTGCGGCTACGATGAGGCCAATGAAGTTGCATAGACAATGTGTTAACTTTTAGCATATCGTTGTGACTAGCCGGTTATAGAATGAGTCTCTTGTGATGAACATTGCACACTAGCTAGAAAGTGTGGAGTCTTGTTTCATATTGGTGCCAATGCCTTGTGTGAAAAGATTACTTTGAACAATGTGTGATGACACCTAGAATTTGCCTTGTTGGTCCGGTTGACTAAGTGATGCAAGCACTTGAAATGATCTTAGGCAATAAATTTTGAAGAGTGAAACAATTTGACAATATACCTCTTTTATGGCCAACCTTGTGAGATGTGTGAACCTTGCTTGAACCATTTTGAGCCTTATCCTCTTTCTTGGAAGAATCTTGAACAATTGTAACCTCTATTTATTCCATTCACCCATAACTTTCATGAAGTGTGGTTTGTTGAATATCCAACTTAGGCCGAAAGCCTAACTTAGGGGTGTGGTGAAAAGAAAACAAAAGTCAAGAAGTGTGAAAAATCCCCCTTTGAGTAATGGTTTGAAAAAGATGGAACCCCTCCATGTAAAAAAAAAAGGGAAATAGAAAAAAAATGAGAAAAGAAGCAAATAAGAAGAATGAAAAAGTTATGAAATAAAGTGGTGGAATTTGCAAAAGAAATGGGGTATCTGATAGTTCATATAAAGTTGAATAATGGGGTGGATTGTGAGCATTTTTGAAATGTTAAAAGAAAAAAGAGGAAAGTGATGTTCAAACCATACTTCATGAAGGTAGAAGCCACTGATCCTAAATGACCATACCTTGACACTCGGCCCCGTTACAAGCCGAGAAAAGACCTTTGTGATCTTGAGTGAGCTGAAACAAATGTTGATTGGAAAATAAGGGCAAACCTATGGGTGAAGTCATGCATGTGTTCATCTTTGTGAGCGTGAGAGTTGTATGTGATTTTGAAACTTTAACATGGTTGAGAAATTGTGTGTGAATATGGAATCATCTTTGTCGTGAGGGCATTTGAGTACCTTTATTGAGCTTGAACTTGCATTTGAAGCAAGTATTGTGAACTTGAGTATCTTTGATAATGGTGAGTTACAATTTGAATCTTTGAGTGCACAGTTGATCATTGCATGAGTTAGTTGAACCTTGTTGTGTGCATTCATGTTGAGTCTTATGCAGCACTATGTGAGACAAGTAAAAGTTTAAGTTGGGGTGTTGATGAGTCCGAGATTTGGACTCATTTAGGTCTTTGTTTATATAGATTTAGTTTCCTCAAATGCTTAATTTGTACCATAAATTGATGATAAAGCCTTGATTTTCAGGTATATGGATTGAGGAGCAAAGCAAGGACACTAACTGGCAAAAAGGATTAAAACAAACTGAACAAGTGAAGAAAGACGAATCTGAGGATCGCCAAAAGTTTAACTGCCTAAAGTTCCAGTGTGCCAGCCCTGAGGGAAGAAACCAAGTAGGTGACAGAAAAGGGACATTCGGTGAATCGCCAAGCAGTTCCGCGATGCCATGAGAGATCGCCCAAAGTTACAGGACTTGAGGATGCTGAGAGTCAAGGCAGAAAGGCGATAGAAGAGAGCAATGGGCGGTTCGCTGAGTGGTTCGACGAACCCGACTTACCTCACCTAATGGCCCTTCGTGGCTAATTTTTGGCAACTATAAATAGAATTTTGAACTGTAAATTGGGGAGTTCCTTTGAGCTTAGAATTTTTCTTGGAAGGCTAGAACAGTCTTAGAGAGTTCCTTAGTAGACTTGAACACTTTTTGAGATTTAATTTAGAGATTTTACAAGTGGGTTTCGAATTTTCTTCAAATTGAAGCATCGTAAAGGTTTAATTACTATTACGCAGTTGATGGCTGATCTATCCGGTAACCGTTTTTACTCATTTATGATGTTTGGCTAAAACTACAATTCTTGGGGTGTGATCATGTGATTACGGGTTGAATTAGTTTATGGGTGTTGTTAATTACTAATTTAAATGCTATATTGAAGTGGGTTTAATCATTAGCTGAGGTTTAATTTATGAATTGTAGTTGCAAATACAGTTCTAATTTTGTTTTCTTAGCTTGCTCGAGAGAGAGGTTTTAGAACCAAATCTTTTGATTAATGGTTTGTAGGTATTGGTTTGATTTGGGTTCAGCTCGAGTGAGTGAATCCTAAACCCAATCCTACCCATTTGCTCGAGAGAGAATATGTATTAAAGTTATGGGTTGTTCTTAATTTCTATGCTTGTTGATGTTCGAGAGAAATCACTTGAAGCGGATTAGTTTTTCGAGAGAAAACTATTTCAATTATATTCTAGCCTACCCACTGATATATAGATATTTACTAGTAGTTTCAATTACCCATATATCAAAATTTGCCTATAATCGATCACATCCCGAGAATTCCTCTCCTTATTGTTACCTCAATTTGTTTGTGACTGCATTGTAGTTGATAATTACAAACTAAAAATCCCCTAACTGACATTTAATGTCACCCCTTTAATTTGTTTCATGCCTTTTTCGATAATTTCTATTCCTATATCTAGTAAGATCACATTTGTACTTCTTAATTGAACTTTGAATACGTACCGCTCCCTGTGGGATTCGATCCCAACTCATTTGTTAGGTTTTATACTTCTTAAAGATTATTTACACCTAGAATTGAATGAGGTGTGCTTGAAACGTTAATCATGTTTCAGAGTGGCTGGTCAAAAGGTCATAGGTTCATCTTTCAAGCCAAGTCAAATTTAGGATTTTGTCTTGAAATACAGTTTTGGGCAAGTTCTAGACAACATGCACATACAAGAAAGAATCAAATCATTTCCGAACAAGGTATTATGATCCAAGAAAATCTCAGCCTAGTCTCAAAATCAATTAAATCTAATAACTTTTGACAAAATATACCAGGGAGATCCTGCTTGTAAATTATAAATCCAAATAAAAAATGTACAAACCATACAAGAGATTAATTTTCAATTCACTTGTCCCATTTTTGAAATCATTTTAAAACTTCCTTTGCCAATTAAAAAAAATCGGTGGTCCCTCTTGAAAAAGGTGTGACACTAGACTCAATTTAAAACTAAAATTTAGTATTATCCCTTAAGAAAGTCACCTCTCAATCTATCATAGAAAACGCCAATCCAAACTGATACAAAAAGACTCAAGAACAAAATACATTAAATAAAAGAAAAAATAAAAATATTTTGCTCCTTGAAAAATAACCGCGACATAAAGAAAACCCTTGGAGTTTATTCAACTAACTACTATTACAAAGACGAATTTAATCTTGACTCATGTGCCATCAATTCATTGAGAGAATAAGGCCTTACTAAAAGGCACTAAGTGCAAATTTTAGGCAAGCACATATAGTAAAACAATATAGACGTGTAAGATCAACCTGGCTAACAATCAAGCAAAATCTATAATACATGCTAACAAGGCATAATTTAACATTCTTAAAGAAAAGGTAAAATCAATTGTCAGATAGTCACAAAAATTAAAAATTAACACACAACAACTAAATTAACACATAAATAACCTCAAACGACCCTCATACTTAAAGTTAGCATATTCCCCAATGCGCTTTTAATAAAATAAGAAGGGAGGAAATAGTTTGTTGATCACTCAACCTCTTTTTCTTCATAACTTGCCTCAATTTCATCATATGTGTCATCATCATGATGCTTGAACGACACACTAGACTCCGTTTTATCTCCTCGGAGTAGGTTGTCCTCAGGAATGCCTCCATGGCTTGTTGCATCTCTGTTGTATCCTCGTTATCTCCCTCATCTGTGATCCCTATACTCTAAATCAAAGCAACTATTGTTCCAAGAGTATTTTTCAGAGCGTCCATTACCTCATCTAACATAACCATTTCACTAACCTGTATCAGAGCTTTCCCCTTTAAGTCTCTCATATCAGTTTTCAAAATAGTTACAAACCTTTCTACCACATCAACCCATTTGCAAAAGTTGTCTTCACTGTTGTCAAGCTTGTTATTGCTCTTTTTGTCGCAGCCATGAGCATGTCTGGTAGAGATTTTGCAAGGCCTTTCAGGTGGTGGTCATTAGAATAAGTTACTTTCATCAGTGTGTGGTAGGAACTTTGGTTGGATGATGGTTGAGATGAAGGTCCTCCCGGAGTAGTGTCTTCTCTCATTGTTGCATTTCCCAGTCCTTCGGGAGTTGGTGCATCTGAAGTATCATAAGGAGAAGATTGGTCTCCTAACATCCTTATTTTATGTTTTTTTTATCTTTGGTGCCTCGACATCTGTCTTGCGATCCACATGAATCACTCGATAGTGGGGGAAGCAACATCCAAGGGTAGGTAACTCACATGGGCATGAGCACACAATTATCTAATTAGAATTGGGAAGGCCATAGAGAGGGTTTCTCGCCATGCCTTTCTTTGTATTTGTGTCGCAACTATTTCCCCATAGTTGATATGAACCCCCTCATTAAACAAGTTATGAGTATGGAAGATTCATTATGGACTGTTTGGTCATTTTCGGAGGGCATGAGTCGCGCACATACAAATTCTAGTCAGAGTTTGGCTTCAAATTACAAGTCTTGGTGAGTTATTATACCTCTCATGGTAGCCCAAGTTGGTTGGCCTACAACAATAATGTTCGCAACCCATTGAGGTTGACTTCTTTTGGTGGCAATTTTCTCAGCAAATGCAGACCATTTCCTTATCTTTTCATCCTAAAAGAGAGAGTTCATCATCTCTAGTGTGATGTCGACCTCCACACCCTCACAAGAATTGAAGGCAGATTTGGAAATTTTTCTATTGGCCCATGAAGGCCTATTGACTCCTGCCTTGCCTGATATGAGGCATAAAATTCTATGAAAAACTCTGGGAAGAAGTCTCCCGGGGTGTTTGCAAGGGGAATCCACTTTCTGCAGTGAACTGTTGCACGATATTAGGGAATTCCTCCCCCAATCCAACTATGTTGAAACTCTTCTCTTGGGTGAAGATGTGGTTACTTTTGTAGAGAGTATACTTATCATTCATCTCCTCAACTTAGAATCGAATGCGCTTTACTTCATTGGTTGTATTGCGATGAGCTTTTTCCTTGCCCTTACCTTTGATTTTTTTCCTTTGCCATTGGAAGAAGAGGGTTGACGGTCCTTCTAGTTTGATTGCCTCTTTCAAGAAGTCATTTTCTACAAAAGAAATTGTAAAATAATAGGAGTATAAAAAAGAATTCAATATTGATGTTCAAGGTGAGGCCAACTTTGATCGGCGGCTCCACAGATGTGAGATTGTAAACCGCTAGTTTAATTCCGCCTCTACTCAAAAAGTTGGCAACCATTTGGGCAGACATGCGTTACACTGACATTTTACCAATGGAGACCTACGGCTTGCAAGTGAAACATCGACCAAAGGTTGAGGAATAGTAAAGTTTCTTGCCTTACCGGTGTTGCACCTGCAAAATGCAGGGCAACTATTATGAAGCACAGGTACTTCAGAGTCGCCAACGTGACCAAAATTGGTCTGAATTCAACCCAACAATTCATAAATCAATACCATTGAATACTTAGACTTACCCAAAGGATTCACAAGGCAATTTCATACAACTTTTGATGATTTCTTAAAAAGGATGTCAACCCATCTATTATTAGGAATCTTCAATCACACATTCAGGTAATTTAAATAATTTAAGAAATCTTATTCTCAATTTCATCCTCACCACAAGATAAAAATACTCATATCAGATAAAAAATACATAGCAATGCTACTCATTCATAAAATTCATAAAACTGAAGAGTAATCGACTCCGGGCCAAAACATGAAATTTAAAACTGATTTCATAAACATGGGGAGATAATTCGACGTATAGGCACTAAGCTACTACCCTTCCATTCTAAGACTGGCTCATTGGAAACTGAAACCGAACGATCCTAGTTCTACAATCGACTGAGGCAAAATCAGGAATATAACCAATTCATGCCTAGAATGATATCTAAATCTACCATTTCTAACTCTACAAGATCTGCTAAGGTGACTTTCTGAGAGACTGTGACAGGGCAATTTCTGTATACATGTCTAGCTATAACTGGGTCACCAACTGGAGTAGAGACTGAGAAGGGTTCTAAAAGATTTTCACGCACGATAAAAATAATAAAGAAAGTGAAGTTTTTCCTAAACCACTTCGTAGCCTCCCTCTCATTAGATGTGGTGCACTTCACACCCATGAAAAAGACTCTACTTAGTGTGGATTTTCAGACATCCTAGGACTCTTAAACCTAATGCTCTGATACCAAGTTTGCCACGCCCCGAGGCTACCCCCTGGACGTAAGCACCGGACCTAGGATCACGAGTGACCCCAAGGAAATCCTGAATTGGCATATCATAAGAAAACTGAATATATCTACGAAAAAGATGAACTACTGCGGAAGCTAAATCATGAAATAACTAAATGATGGGGAATACCCAATACTGGTCTTAATATCTATAAAATTCTAATAGTTTAGTGATACTAAGCAATCGATCAAAAACTAACGTTGAATCTAAACTATGTCTGAAAAAGCCTCTAACTGACTAGGGTTGCTGGGATATGTCCCCAACTAACCCTAGAAAAAATGAAACTGAAAGAAAATACTAAAATGGAAAACATGTTTATTGTCCTCGAAGTATGAGGACTCACAAATGATGCTGGTTAGTGTGGATCGGGAACCGATCTACCCGTGATCTAAATGCTGAGGACCTAAACCTACATCATGAAAAGATGTAGTGCAGAGTATGCGTCAGTACTTGGAAGTTACGAAGCATGCAGGATAGGATAAAAAGCTGAACAAAACATATAAACTGAACAAAGCATAACTGAGCAATGACATAATCTGCACATGATGGAAATACCGAGATATACTAAAAAGAACTGAACTGATTGCAATGACCGAGTACAAAACATGCTGAGACTGAATAATGAAGTATAACTGAAAACCTGGTCAAATGCACTAGAGTCTGACTGTGGGAGCTACTATTAACCAATATAAAACCACGTGAGCTAAACGTGGAGTCCGATGTATACGCCCCATTGAGAGGACCCAATATACCTTGCTAGGGGTATAAATGCATGATTTTTCAATGTATACGCCCCATCGAGAGGACTATACCTTGCTAGGGGTATAAAGGCATGAATGACGTGATCACTAAAGCTAATGCCCAACAGAGGGGACTTAACCTACGGGGGCACATAGTTCTGGATTATCAGGGTACGTTGAAACCCTAGTCCACTCGGTGCTAAGCCTACTCCCAACTGAATATGTATATGATACATTATGACTGAAATACTGAAATACTGAATAGTTCATAATACTGACATGCAAATATTAGAATGCAACAATTATATACTGATAGTGTGACATTCGAAACTGGAGCATGTACATCTGTTTAACTGACCTAGCATGTGTAATTCATGAACTAAGAAAATCTACACAACTAGGGTTCTGAGTTTCATATAAAGAAATAAGCAACGATTCTACGAAAACATGATAATCTAATTTGGAAAACTATCAAAGCTAAATCACAACTAATATCTAAGGTTTTAGAAACCCTAGGTCTAAGCAAGATATAGGAATCAAGAATCTGACTGAATTCTAGGGACCTAATGGATGAAAG
Organism: Solanum etuberosum; assembly: GCA_029582245.1. NCBI lineage: Eukaryota > Viridiplantae > Streptophyta > Magnoliopsida > Solanales > Solanaceae > Solanum > Solanum etuberosum. The sequence continues at coordinate 155,307 of JAJONR010000344.1, forward strand.
GAATGCACCAGTTAAATCCCACATACCTGGTGATGATTTTCACGGAGATTCTTTCAATTTCGGAGCTCGAACTTGAAGGAACTTGTTGGTCGTTCTTGGGGAAAACTGGCACCGCATTCTCCTCTTTTGTTCTAAGCTTGGTGAATTCTAGAGAATAATGGGTTACGGTAAAATTTGACTAGAATAATATGTTAAAACTGACCAAAACGAAATAGTTTATGGTTAAAATAATTAGAAAAAGGCCCAACTACCCCTAACTAAAAAGTCGATTGGCCCATCGACGGAGCTGAATGACAGGCCGTAAGTCGAGTGACTGTCCATCCCGTCAGTTGTCGTTTGGCTGTCAGAGGGCTGAAATCTGGGTTTTGAAACTAAAAGTCAACTGGCCCATCTACGGAGCTGAATGACGGGCCGTGAGTCGACTGACGGTCCGGCGTTTTAGTCATCGATTGGATGTCAAAGGGCTAAAATCTAGGTTCTGAAACTAAAACTCGACTGGCCCTTTGACGGAGCTGACAGACGGACCGTGAGTCGACTGACGGTCCGTAGGTGGCCTCTGTCGGTGGCACATGCAACTTCTAAAAATCTGGAATTTTTTTCTTTTCTCGAATTTGGTGTGTTACAATATCTCCCCCTTGGGAAAATTCATCCTCAAATGAAGTCTAAACAAGCTGAGTATGGAGGGAAGGAGCTGCAATCCCGACCACTTAGTACTAGAAATTGATATCTAACTGAACAGAGTTCCAAGAACATGCAAATATGTTGAAAATGCAAGAACAACTGAAGGAACAACATACTGAGACTGATTTTATGCACGAGTAAACTGAATGACTTGAGAGGAACTATTATCTCAAACTTAAACAGAATAGGAAGGAAAGAGATGAGGATACTTGGTATTCATGGCTGCTTCTGCTTCCCAAGGAGCTCCCTTTACGGACTGACTCCTCCAAGCTTGTCAAATCTCATCACCCCGTTCATACTATCCCAAACTCTAAGTTCCTTCTCCTTACATCTGTATAGAACTTCTGTCTTAAGTCTATTTCTGACGAGTTGAACTTTTTCCATAACATCATGAACCGAATCTGGCCCAAATCAAGGCTTCTTTATCTACTCATCCACCTTAGGAATACATAAGCGACAATCTCCCCCCATGGAGAAAACCTCTACTTTCTATTGATGAACTTCACCTTCCAACTGAAGCAATATGGGATCAATATCTGTTCATCCTTATCCTCCGCTACCAATGGAGATTCTGATCTATTCTGGATTATCAGACCACTATCTGATGTGTCCGTAACACTAACTCCTAAGAGAGCAAGCCGATGACAATCTTTTTCTAATTCCTTCCCTTTTTCCTCAACATGTGCTACACTTAAGAGATCATCTTTATGGCCTTAATGTAAGAGATAATTAGACCTATAGGCACTGAGCTACTACCCTTCTATTCTAAGAATGGCTCATTAGAAACTAGAACCGAACGATCCTAGTTCTACAATCCACTGAGGCATAATCAGGAATGTAACTAATCCATGCCTAGAATTATATCTAAATCTACTATTTCTAACTCTACAGGATCCTCTAAGGTGACTTTCTAAGAGGCTATGGCAGGGCGATTTCTGTATACCTGTTTAGCTATAACTGGGAAACCAACAAGAGTAGAGACTGAGAAGGTTTCTGAAAGAGTTTCACGCACGATAAAAATAACAAAGAAAGTGAAGTTTTTCCTAAAACATTTCGTAGCCTCCCTCTCATTAGATGTGGTGCTCTTCACACCCATGAAACAACCTCTACTTTGTGTGGCTTTTCAGACATTTTAGGACTCTTAAACCTAATGCTCTGATACCAAATTTGTCACACCCTGAGGCTACCCCTGGATGTAAACACGGAACCTAGGATCACGAGTGACCCCAAGCTAACCCTGAATTGGTATATGATAAGCAAACTGAATATAACTACAAAAAAAATGAACTAATGCAGAAGATGAATCATGAAATAACTAAATGATGGGGAATACCCAATACTAGTCTTAATATCTATAAAATTCTAAGAGTTTAGTGATACTGAGCAATCACTCAAAAACTAACGTTGAATCTAAACTATGTCTGAAAAAGCCTCTAAGTAACTAGAGTTGCTGGGACATGTTCCCACCTAACCCTAGCAAAACTGAAACTGAAATAAAAGACTGAAATGGAAATCATGTCTATTGTGCTCGAAGTATGAGCACTCACCACTAGTGCTGCTGAATGTGGATCAGGAACCGATCCACGCGTGATCTGAATGCTGAGGAACTGAACCTACATAACGAAAAGATGTAGCGCAGAGTATGCGTTAGTACTTGGAAGGTACTGAGCATAGAGGATATGATAAAAGCTAAACAAAACATATAAGCTGAAAAAATCATAACTGAGCAATGACATAATTTGCACATGATGGAAATACTGAGATTTACTAAAAAGAACTGAACTGAATGCAATGACAATGAACATAACATGCTGAGACTGAATACTGAAGTATAACTGAAAACCTGGTGAAATACACTTGAGTCTGACTGTGTGAGTGATTATTAACCGACACAAAACGACGTGAGCTAAATGTGGAGTTCGATGTATACGCCCCATTAAGAGGACCCAATATACCTTGCTAGGGGTATAAAGGCATGATTGTTCAATGTATATGATGAGTCCAAGATTTCCACTTATTTAGGGCTTTGTTTTGATAGTTTATTCTCCTGAAATGCCTAATTTATCTTCTGTACTGATGTTAAAATATTGATTTGCAGCAAAGAAGGCAAACGGAGCAAGGCAAGGACATTACTGGGTGAAAAGGAGATAAAAAGAGGAAAAAGGATGAAGATAACAAAAGTTGAGAATCGCCTAAGCCACTCGGTGACTCGCCGAGTGGCACTTCAGCTCGCCTAAAGTTCCAAACTACCAGCCATGGGGAGAAGCCAATTTGGCGATGGATTTGGACATTCGGCGGACCGCCTACAGGATCGGTGACACATTCTGGATCGCCTAAAGTCAGAGAACCTTGAGGACTAAAAGCCAAGGAAGACCGACGATGAGATGGAGTGATTGGCGCTCGACTTACCTCGCCTAATGGTCATTGCAGCTGACATTTGGAAAACTATAAATTGAATTCTAAAAGAGTTCAAAGGGTCTTAGTTTTTATTATTGTAGTGCAGTTTTAGTTTTCATTAGTTTTTGGGAGAGTTTTCTTAGTATTTTCCATTGAAGAACAACTTTGAATGGTTTTGCAAGTAGATTCGAAGTAGGTCTTTGATTTTTAGCATTTTGGATCATTTTAAAGACTTTTATTGTAATACCTAGATCATGGAGAATGTTTTTGGTATTAATTTCTATCTTTTTATGATGCTTGGCTAAAACCCCAATTCTTGGGGTGTGATTATGTGATTATTTGCTTAATTAGCTTATGGGTATTATTGTTTAATGATTTAAATATTATTATAATGTAGGTTTGATCGATAGCTGAGTAGTAATTTATGAATTGTAGTTGCAAATACAATATCCGCGTAGTGTTTTGGGCTTGCTCGAAAGAGAGGTTGTAAAACCAAGATTATCGATTGATGATTGTAGTGAGTGAATTGTTATGGGTTCAGCTCGAGAGAGTGAATCTTAATTCATTCCAACCTATCTAGCTCGAGAGAGTAGATAAATTAAGGTTTGTGTTGTTTTATATTGTCAAGCTTGTCGAGGTTCGAGCGAACTCGCCTGAACCGTAATAGTTGTTTGAGAGAAATTATTGCACCTATAGTCTAGCCTACCCATAGTGATTCAATACTTTATTATTAAGCTCCAATTACCCATATAGTGAAATTAGTTTATAATCGATCACATCCCGAGAATTCCTTCCTACTTGTCTAATCCCCTGTTTTAGCGATTATTGTAGTTGTTAATTGATATCTTAAAACCCCCTCATCTGACATTCGTTGTCAAACCTTTGACTTATTGTGTTTGATTTTGATAATGTCTACTTGTATAACCGATTAGAATCACATCTTGACTTCCTAATAGATTTTTATACGGTACCGCTCCCGGTGGGTTTGACCCCAACCTTTCATAGGGTTATATACTAGATCACGATCATGTACACCTAGAATTGGATGAGGTGTATTTGAGATGCTAATAAAAAGGGAACCATTGCCGGGGAGTGGTGTTATTGAATTCTTTTTTGGAAGTGGGTTTGTGATTTGATTGTGTTATAGTTGAACCCATTTACTGTTTGTTATTGTTTGTTGTCTTTTTGCACAGGTGATGAAATAAGTGTCAACAGAAGCAATGCAATGGCCAATCCCAAAATGTAGCTTGAATTGGTATCTCTGTCGTGCCACGACGTTAAATAAGGCGCTTCTTGGGAGGCAACCCAAGTTTTTGATGTTTTTAATATTGCTTTTGAATAATGGTTGTTGATTGTGCAGGTTGGAATGTTGAATGTGTAGGAAAATGAGCAGTAGGCAAGCCAAAAGTCCAGTCGGTGACTCGCCGAACAGGTTGGCGAGCTCGACTTGGACCGCCGTTTGAACCACCCAAATTGGTGGGGATCTTGTAAAACTCGGTGAGCTAAAGGGAGAATCGGCGCATCATCGAGTGGGTTGGTGACCGCGACTAACGTCGCCGACCAGCGCGCAAACTGAAGAGTTTTAAAAGGCCAAACAGTTTTAAATTCAAAAATCTCTTCATTTTCATACTTTTTGATTTCCGTACTGTCACAACCACTTATATTATTGTTTATGCATTATTATTCTCACTTTATTTGGGATCTTGTGCTCGAGGTGGATTTTAGGATAACATAGCTTCCTAGCTTACCAAATTTTCAGCATCAAATGTTAGTTTTCCTAACTCTGTTATAAAAAAAATAAAAATGGTTGTAATCAAATTCCTGCTCGTTTTATGGTGTTTATTTCTTTGCATTTGAGGACAACTGCTATTTTTGTTGGCGGGGTGAGGTATTTCCATACCCACCTCTATTGGGTTTTTTTTGTGAATATTGTTGTTTTTGGGTTTTGTGAATGTTGAATCTGATTTTTACTTTACATATATATATATATATCTTGGTTTCTAATCCATATTGTTCCATTGTTTTGAATGGCAAAAGGTTTTGAACCAATTTTAAATTTGGCCACCTCTTGAGTGTGTGATTGTGGCTTTTCTTGTACAAATTTGAGTGTCGGTTGTGGTCAATACCGATGACTTAAATAGTGCTCTTAATTGAACAAAATGAATGTGTGGCTACGATGAGGCAAACGAAGTTACATAGGTAATATGTGAAATTTTAGCATCTCGTTGTGACTAGCCGGTTGTCGAATGAGTCTCTTGTGATGAACATTGCACGCTTGCTAGAAAGTGTGTAGTCTTGTTTGATAATCATATCAATGCCTTGAGTTGTGAGGTCGTATTGAACATTGTTCTTGATGACACCTAGAATTTGCCCCGTTGGTCCGGTTGATTGTGTGATGCAAGCAATAGACATGATCTTATGCAATTTTTTTTGAAAAGTGAGCTTATTTGTCTACATACCTCTTTGTGGCCAACCTTGTGAGAAGTGTGAACCTTGCTTGGTCCCTTTTGATCCTAATCTTTTCTTGGAAGAAACTTGAACAATTGTGACCTCTCTTTATCCCTTCACTCATAACTTTCATGAAGTATGGTTTGTTTGAATAGCCAACTTAGGCCAAAAGCCTAAGTTGAAGGTGTGGTGGAAAAGAAGGAAAGTCAAGAAGTGTTAAAAAACCCCCCTTGTTTATGGATTTTTTGAAAAAGATGGACCCCCTCCATGTAAAAAAAAGAAGAGAAAAGAGAGAAAAAGAAGAAAGAAAAGAAAAAGACTGAAAAAGAGAAAAAGTTGTGAAATAAAGTAGTGAAATTTGCAAAAGAAACGGGATATTTGGTGGTTCATATGAAGTTGAATAATGGGGTGGATTATGAGCATGTTTCAAATGTGAAAGAAAAGGAGGAAAGTGAATTTCAGGCCATACGTCATGAAGGTAGAAGCCACTAAGCCTAAATGACCATACATTTACACTTAGCCCCGTTACAAGCCTTGAAAAGACCTTTGTGATCTTGAGTGAGCTGAAACGAATGTTGATTGGAAGATAAGGGCAAACCTATGGGTGGAGTCATGCATGTGTTCATCTTTGTGAGTGTAAGAGTTGTACGTGATTCCGGGACTTTAAATTGTTGAGAAATTTTGTGTGAATATGGAATCATCTTTGTTGTGAGGGCATTTGAATACCTTTGTTGAGTTTGAACTTGCATTTGAAGTAAGCATTGTGAGCTTGAGTACTCTTGATGATGGTGAGTCACAATTTGAAACTTCGAGTGCACAATTGATCATTTTATAAGTAATTTGAACCTTGTTGTGTGCATTTATGTTGAGTCTTATGCAACACTATTTGTAGACATCCTTGTTGAACTGATTGATCTTGAGTTTTACTTGAGGACAAGCAAAAGTTCGTGTTGGGGGTGTTGATGAGTCCGAGATTTTGACTCCTTTAGGGCTTTGTTTTGATAGTTTATTGTCTTCAAATGCCTAATTTATGCTCCGTACTGATGTTAAAATGTTGATTTGCAACAAAGAAGGCAAAAGGAGCAAGGCAAGGACATTACCGGGCGAAAAGGAGCTAAAAAAGGAAAAAGGCTGAAGATAACAAAAGCTGAGAATCGCCTAAGCCACTCGGCGACTCACCGAGTGGCACATCAGCTCCCCTAAAGTTCCAGACTGCCAGCCCTGGGGAGAAGCCAATTTGGAGATGGATTTAGACATTCGGCGGACCGCCGACTAGATTGGTGACACATTCTGGATCGCCTAAAGTCACAGAACCTTGAGGACTAAAAGCCAAGGAAGACCAGCGATGAGATGGAGTGATTGGCACGTCACTGACCTGGTTGGCGACGCTCGACTTACCTCGCCTAATGGTCCTTGCAGCTGAAATTTGGGAAACTATAAATTGAATTCTAAAATAGTTCAAAGGGTCCTGATTTTTATTATTGAAGTCCAGTTTTAGTTTTCTTCAGTTTTTGGGAGAGTTTTGTTAGTATTTTCCATTGGACAAAAACTTTGAAGGGTTTTTCAAGTAGATTCAAAGTGGGTCTTTGAATTTTAGCATTTTGGATCATTTTAAAGACTTTGATTGCAATACCCAGATCATGGAGAATGTTTTTGGTATTAATTTCTATCTTTTTATGATGCTTGGCTAAAACCCCAATTCTTGGGGTGTAATTATGTGATTATTTGCTTAATTAACTAATGGATATTGTTGTTTAATGATTTAAATATTGTTTTAATGTGGGTTTGATCGATAGCTGAGTAGTAATTTATGAATTGTAGTTGCAAATACAATTTTAGCTTAGTGTTTTAGGCTTCCTCGAGAAAGAGATTCTAAAACCAAGGTTATCGATTGATGATTATAGTGTGTGGGTTGTTATGGATTCAGCTAGGTAGAATGAATCTTAACTCATTCATACCTGTCTAGCTCGAGAGAGTAGATAAATTAAGGTTTTGGGCTGTTTTGTAGTGTCAAGCTTGTCGAGGTTCTAGAGAACTCGCCTCAACCGTAATAGTTGTTCGAAAGAAAACTATTGCACCTATAGTCTAGCCTACCCATAGTGATTCAACACTTTATTATTAAGCTCCAATTACCCATATAGTGAAATTAGCTTATAATCTATCACATCCTGAGAATTCCTTCCTACTTGTCTAATCCCACGTTTTAGTGATTATTGTAGTTGTTAATTGTTATCTTTAAACCCCCCATCTGACATTCATTTTCAAACCTTTGACTTATTTTTTTTTATTTCGATAATGTCTATTTCTATAACTGATTAGAATCACATGTTCACTACCTAATATAATTTGATATAATACTGCTCCTTGTGGTTTCGACCCCAACCTTTCATTGGGTTATATACTAGATTGAGATCGTCTACACCTAGAATTGGATGAGGTGTATTTGAGATGCTAATCAGTATACGCCCCATCGAGAGGACCCAATATACCTTGCTAGGGGTATAAAAGCATGAATGATGTGATCACTAAAGCTGATGCCCAACAAAGGGGACTTAACCTACGGAGGCACGTAGTTCTGGACTATGAGGGTACACTGAAACCCTAGTCCACTCGGTGTTAAGCCTACTCCCAACTGAATATGTATATGATACATTATGACTGAAATACTGAAATACTGAATAGCTCCAAATACTGACATGCAAATCTAAAAATGTAACAATGTGTAATTCATGAACTAAGAGAATCTACACAACTAGGGTTCTAAGTTTCATGCAATGAACTAAGCAACGATTACATGAAAACATGAGAATCTGATTTGGAATACTCTAACAGCTAAATCACAAATAATATCAAAGGTTTCAGAAACCCTAGGTCTAAGCAAGATATATGAATCAAGAATCTGACTAAATTCTAGGGACCTAGTGGATGAAAGGAATCCACCAGCGAAATCCCACATACCTGGTGATGAATTTCAAGGAGAAATCTTTCGATTTCAGGGCTGGAACTTGAAGGAACTTGCTGGTCGTTCTTGGGGAAAACTGGCGCCTCTTTCTCCTCTTTTGTTCTAAGCTTGGTGAATTCTAGAGAATAATGGTTTTGGGTAAAATCTGACAAGAATATTAGGCTTAAACTGACCAAAACGAAATAGTTTAGGTTTAAAATAATTAGGAAAATACCCAACTACCCCTAACTAAAAAGTCAACTGGCCCATCGACGGAGCTGACTGATGGACCATAAGTCGACTGATGGACCGTAAGTCGACTGATGGTCCATCATGTCAGTCGTCGTTTGGCTGTCAGAGGGCTGAAATCTGGGTTTTGAAACTAAAAGTCAACTGGCCCATTGACGGACCTGACTGACGGGCCGTGAATCGACTGACGGTCCGTCCTGTCAATTGTCGATTGGTTGTCAGAGGGCTCAAATCTAGGTTCTGAAATTGAAAGTCAAATGGCCCATCGACGAAGCTGACTGACGGGCCGTGAGTCGACTGACGGTTCGTAGGTGGCCTCTGTCGTTGGCACCTACAACTTCTAAAAATCTGAAACTTTTTTTTTTCACGAATCTGGTGTGTTACAATATCTCCCCCTTGGGTACATTCATTCTCGAATGAAGTCTAAACAAGCTCAGTATGGAGGGAATGAGCTGAAATCCCTACTACTGAGTACTAGAAATTGATATCTAACTGAACTGAGTTCCAATAACATGTGAATATGCTAAAAATGCAAGAACAACCGAAAGTACAAGATACTGAGACTGATTTTAAGCATGAGTAAACTGAAAGACTAGAGAAGAACTATTATCTCAAGCTGAAACAAATTAAAAGGAAGGAGATAGGATACTTGGCCTTCATTGTTGCTTCTGCTTCCCAAGTAGCTTCCTCTACGGACTGACTCCTCCTAGCTTGTCAAATCTCATCACCCCCTTCATAGGTGATACTTTCAGGAAAACCCAATCATGTATCCCAAACTCTAAGTTCCTTCTCCTTACATCTGTATAGGACTTCTGTCTTAAGTCTATTTATGACGAGGTGAACTTTTTCCATAGCATCATGAACCGAATCTGGCCCAATCAAGGCTGCTTCATCTACTCATCCACCTTAGGAATACATAAGTGACCATCTCCCCCTTGGGAGAAAACCTCTGCTTTCTATTGATGAACTGAACCTTCAAACTAAAGTAATATTGGATCACTATCTGTTTTTCCTTATCCTCCGCTACCAATGGAGATTCTGATCTATTCTAGATTATCGCACCACCATCTGATGTGTCCGTAAGACTAACTCCTAAGCGAGCAAGCCGATGAACATCTTTTGCTAATTCCTTCTCTTTTTCCTCAACATGTGCTACACTACCCTTTAGAGATCATCTTTCTGGCCTTAAGATAAGAGATAATTTGACCTATAGGCATTGAGCTACTACCCTTCCATTCTAAGACTGGTTCGTTGGAAACTGGAACTGAACAATCCACTTCTACAATCGTCTGACGCATAATCAGGAATGTAACCAATCCATGCCTAGAATGATATCTAAATCTACCATTCTAATTCTACAAGATCTGCTAAGGTGACTTTCTGAGTGACTGTGACAGGCCAATTTCTTTATACCTTTCTAGCTATAACTGGGTCACCAACTGGAGTAGAGACTGAGAAGGGTTCTGAAAGAGTTTCACACATGATAAAAATAACAAAGAAAGTGAAGTTTTTCCTGAAAGACTTCGTAGCCTCCTTCTCATTAAATGTGGTTCACTTCACACTCATGAAAAAGACTCTACTTAGTGCGGCTTTTTCAGATATCCTAGGACTCTTAAACCTAATGCTCTAATACCAAGTTTGTCACGACCTGAGGCTACCCCCTGGACGTAGACACGGGACCTAGGATCACGAGTGACCTCAAGCTAACCCTCAATTGGCATAATATCTACGAAAGAGATGAAATAATGCAGAAGCTAAATCACGAAATAACTAGATGATGGGGAATGACCAAAACTCATCTTAATATTTATAAAATTCTAAGAGTTTAGTGATACTGAGCAACCACTCCAAAACTAACACTGAATCTAAACTATGTCTAAAAAAGCCTTTAACTGACTAGAGTTGCTGGGACATGTCCCCAGCTAACCCTAGAAAAACTGAAACTGAAATAAAAGACTGAAATGGATAACATGTCTATTGTCCTCGAAATATGATGACCCACCACTGATGCTGCTGAGTGTAGATCAGGAACCGATATACGTGTGATTTGAATGTTGAGGACCTGAACCTATATCACAAAAAGATGTAGCGCAGAGTATGCGTCAATACTTGGAAGGTACTGAGCATGCAGAATAGGATAAAAGATGAACAAAACATATAAGCTGAACAAAGCATAACTGAGCAATGACACAATTTCCGCATGATGGAAATACTGAGATATGCTGAAAATAACTGAACTGAATGCAATGACCAAGTACATAACATGCTGAGACTGAATACTGAAGTATAACTGAAAACTTGGTCAAATGCACCAGAGTCTGACTGTGGGAGCTGCTATTAACCGACATAAAACAATGTGAGCTAACGTGGAGTCCGATGTATATGCCCCATTGAGAGGACCCAATATACCTTGCTAGGGGTATAAAGGCATGATTGTTCGATGTATACGCACCATCGAGAGGACCCAATATACCTTGCTAGGGGTATGAAGGCATGAATGACGTGATCACTAAAGCTGATGCCCAACAGAGGGGACTTAACCGATTGGGGCATGTAGTTTTGGTCTATGAAGGTATGCTGAAACCCCAGTCCACTCGGTGCTACGCCTACTCCCAACTGAATATGTATATGATACATTCTGACTGAAATACTGAAATACTAAATAGCTCAAAATACTGACATGCAAATCTGAGAATGTAACAATTATATACTGATAATATGACATTTGAAACTGGAGCATGTACATCTGTTTAACAGACCTAGCATGTATAATTCATAAACTAAGAGAATCTACACAACTAGGGTTCTGAGTTTCATGCAAAGAACTAAGCAACGATTCCACGAAAATATGATAATCTGATTTAGAATACTCTAACAGCTAATCACAACTAATATCTAAGGTTTTAGAAACCCTAGGTCTAAGCAAGATATAGGAATCAAGAATCTGACTGAATTCTAGGAACCTAGTGGATGAAAGGAATCCATCAGTGAAATCCCAAATACCTGGTGATGAATTTCACGGAGAAATCATTCGATTTCAGTGCTGGAGCTTGTTGGTTGTTCTTGAGGAAAACTGGCGCTTCTTTCTCCTTTTCTGTTCTAAGCTTTGTGAATTCTAGAGAATAATTGTTTAGGGTAAAATCTGACTAGAATAATAGGCTAAAACTTACCAAAATGAAATAGTTTAGGGTTAAAATAATTAGGAAAAGACCCAAGTACCCCTACCTAAAAAGTCGACTGGCCCATCGACAGAGCTGACTGACCCGTAAGTCGATCGACGGTCCGTCTTGTCAGTCATCGTTTGGCTGTCAGAGGGCTGAAATCTGGCTTTTGAAACTAAAAGTCGACTAGCCCATCGACGGAGCTAACTGACGGTCCATCCTGTCAGTCGTCGATTGGCTGTCAGAGGGCTGAAATCTAGGTTCTGAAATTAAAAGTTGATTGGCCCATTGACGGAGCTGACCGACGGGCCGTAAGTCGACTGACGATCCGTAGGTGGTCTCCGTCGGTGGCACCTACAACTTCTAAAAATCTAGAATTTTTTTCTTTTCTTGAATCTAGTGTGTTACAATATCTCCCCCTTTGGAACATTCGTCCTCGAATGAAGTCTAAACAAGCTGACTATGGAGGCTAGGAGTTGCAATCCCTACCACTGAGTACTAGAAATTTATATCTAATTGAACTGAGTTCCAAAAAAATGCAAATATGCTGAAAATACAAAAACAACTGAAGAAACAAGATATTGAGATTGATTTTACGCACGAGTAAACTGAAATACTGGAGAGGAACTATAATCTCAAGCAGAAATGGAATTGGAAGGAACGATCTTAGGATACTTGGCCTTCATGGCTGCTTCTGCTTCCCAAGTAGCTCCATCTACGGACTGACTCCTCCAAGCTTGTCAAATCTCATCGACCCTTCATAGGTGATACTTTTAGGAAAACCCAATCATCTTTCCCAAACTTTAAGTTCCTTCTCCTTACATCTGTATAGGACTTCTGTCTTAAGTCTATTTCTAACGAGCTAAACTTTTTCCATAGCATCATGAACCAAATCTGGCTCAATCAAGGCTGCTTCATCTACTCATCCACCTTAGGAATACATAAGCGACCATCTCCTCCTTAGGAGAAAACCTCTACTTTCTATTGATGAACTGCACCTTCCAACTTAAGCAATATGGGATCACTATCTGTTTTTCCTTATCCTCCGCTACCAATGGAGATTCTGATCTATTCTTGATTATCACACCACCATCTGATGTGTCTGTAAGACTAACTCCTAAGCGAGCAAGCCGATGAACATCTTTTGCTAATTCCTTCCTTTTTTCCTCAACATGTGCTACACTACCCTTTAGAGATCATCTTTCTAGCTTTAAGGTAAGAGATAATTTGACCTATAGGCACTGAGCTACTACCCTACCATTCTAAGACTGGCTGGTTGGAAACTTGAACCGAACGATCCTAGTCCTACAATCGACTAACGCATAATCAAGAATGTAACCAATCCTTGCCTAGAATGATATCTAAATCTACCATTACTAAATCTACAAGATCTGCTAAGGTGACTTTCTAAGAGACTGTGACAGGGCAATTTTTGTATACCTGTCTAGCTAAAACTGGGTCACGAACTGGAGTAGAAACTGATAAGGGTACTGATAGAGTTTCACACAAGATAAGAATAACAGAAAAAGTGGTGTTTTTCCTAAAACACTTCGTAGCCTCCCTCTCATTAGATGTGGAGCACTTCACACCCATGAAAAAGACTCTACCTTGTACAGCTTTTCAGACATCCTAGGACTCTTAAACCTCATTCTCTGATACCAAGTTTGTCACTCCCTAAGGCAACCCCCTAGACGTAAACACGGGACCTAGGATCAAGAGTGACCCCAAGCTAACCCTGAATTGGCATTTCATAAGCAAATTGAATATATCTACGAAAAAGATGAACTAATGCGGAAGCTAAATCATGAAATAACTAAATGATGGGGAATACCCAATATTGGCCTTAATATCTATAAAATTCTAAGAGTTTAGTGATACTGAGAAATCACTCAAAAACTAACGCTGAATCTAAACTATGTCTGAAAAAGCCTTTAACTGACTAGAGTTGCTGGGACCTGTCCTGAGCTAACCCTAGCAAAACTCAAACTGAAATAAAAGACTGAAATGGAAAACATATCTATTGTCCTCAAATTATGAGGACTCACCACTGATGCTGCTGAGTGTCGATCGGGAACTGATCTACGTGTGATCTAAATTCTGAGGACCTGAACCTACATCACAAAAAGATGTAGCGCAGAGTATGCGTCAGTACTTGGAAGGCACTGAGCATGCAGGATAGGATAACAACTAAAAAAAACATATAAGCTGAACAAAGCATAACTGAGCAGTGACATAATCTGCACATGATGGAAATACTGAGATATACTGAAAAGAACTGAACTGAATGCAATGACCAAGTAAATAACATGCTGAGACTGAATACTGAAGTATAACTGAAAACCTAGTAAAATGCGTTAGAGTCTAACTGTGGGAGCTACTATGTATATGCCCCATTGAGAGGACCGAATATACCTTGCTAGGGGTATAAAGGCATGATTGTTCGATGTATATGACCCATCGAGAGGACCCAATATACCTTGCTAGGGGTATAAAGGCATGAATGACGTGATCACTAAAGGTAATGCCCAACAGAGGGGTCATAACCTATAGGGGCACGTAGTTCTAGACTGTGAGGGTATGCTAAAACCCTTGTCCACTCAGTGCTAAGCCTACTCCCAACTAAATATGTATATGATACATTATGATTGAAATACTGAAATACTGAATAGCTGAAAATACTGACATGCAAATCTGAGAATGTACCAATTATATACTGATAATGTGACATTTGAAACTGGAGCATGTACATCTGTTTAACTGACTTAGCATGTGTAATTCATGAATTAAGAGAATCTACACAACTAGGGTTCTGAGTTTGATGCAAAAAACTAAGCAATGATTCCACGAAAACATGATAATGTAATTTGGAATACTCTAACAGCTAAATCATAAATAATATCTAAGGTTTTAGAAACCCTAGATCTAAGCAAGATATAGGAATCAAGAAACTCACTGAATTCTAGGGACCTAGTGGATGAAAGGAATCAACCAGTGAAATCTCACATACCTGGTGATGAATTTCACGGAGAAATATTTCGATTTCAGGGCTAGAACTTGAAGGAACTTACAGGTCGTTCTTAGGGAAAACTGGCACCTCTTTCTCCTCTTGTGTTCTAAACTTAGTGAATTCTAGAGAATAATAGTTTAGGATAAAATCTGACTAGAATAATAGGCTAAAACTGAGAAAAAAAATAGTTTACGGCTAAAATAACTAGGAAAAGACCCAACTACCCCTAACTAAAAAGTCGACTGGCCCATCGACAAAGATGACTGAAGGGCCATAAGTTGAATGATGGTCCATCCTGTCAGTCGTCATTTGTCTATTAGAGGGATGAAATCTGGGTTTTGAAAATAAAAGTCGACTGGCCCATCGATGGAGCTAACTGACAAGCCGTGAGTCAATTGATGGTCCTTCCTGTCAGTCGTCGATTGGCTGTCAGATAGCTGAAATCTAGGTTCTGAAACTAAAAAATGACTGGCCCATCGACAGAGATGACTGACGGGCCGTGAGTCGACTGACGGTCCGTAGGTGGCCTATGTCGGTGGCACCTGCAATTTCTTTCTTTTCTCGAATCTTGTGTAATACAATATCTCCCCCTTGGGAACATTCATCCTCGAATGAAGTCTAAATAAGCTGAGTATGGAGGGAAGGAGCTGTGATCCCTACCACTAAGTACTACAAATTGATATCTAACTGAACTGAGTTCCAAGAACATTCAAATATACTGAAAATGCAAGAACAACTGAAGGAACAAGATACTGAGACTGATTTTATGCACGAGTAAACTGAAAGACTGGAGAGGAACTATTATCTCAAGTAGAAACAAAATTGGAAGGAAAGAGATGAGGATACTTGACCTTCATAGCTTCTTCTGCTTCCCAGGTAGCTCCTTACGGACTGACTCCTCCAAGCTTGTCAAATCTCATCACACCCTTCATAGGTGATAATTTTAGGAAAACCCATTCATCTATCCCAAACTCTAAGTTCCTTCTCCTCACATCTGTATAGGACTTTTGGCTTAAGTCTATTTTTGACGAGCTGAACTTTTTCCATAGAATATTAAACCGAATCTAGCCCAATCAAGGCTGTTTCATCTACTCATCCACCTTAGGAATACATAAGAGACCATCTCCCCCTTGGGAGAAAACCACTATTTTCTATTGATGAACTGCACCTTACAACTGAATCAATATGGGATCACTATCTATATTTCCTTATCCTCCGCTACCAATGGAGATTCTGATCTATTCTGGATTATCATACCACCATCTGATGTGTCCGTAAGACTAACTCCTAAGCGAGCAAGCCGATGAACATCTTTTGCTAATTCCTTCCCTTTTTCCTCAACATGTGCTACACTATCCTTTAGAGACCATCTTTCTGGCCTTAAGGTAAGGGATAATTCGACCTATAGGAAGTGAGCTACTACCCTTCCATTCTAAGACTGGGTCGGTTGAAACTGGAACCGAACGATCCTAGTTCTACAATCGACTGAAGCATAATTAGGAATGTAACCAATCCATGCCTAGAATGATATCTAAATCTACCATTTCTAACTCTACAAGATCTGCTAAGGTGACTTTCGGAGAGAATGTGAAAGGGCAATTTCTGTATACATGTCTAGCTATAACTAGGTCACCAACTGGAGTAGAGACTGAGAAGGGTTCTGAAAGAGTTTCACGCACGATAAAATAATAAAGAAAGTGAAGTTTTTCCTAAACCACTTCGTAGCCTCCCTCTCATTAGATGTGGTGCACTTCACACCTATGAAAAAGACTCTACTTAGTGCGGATTTTCAGACATCCTAGGACTCTTAAACCTAATGCTCTGATACCAAGTTTGTCACGCCCCGAGGCTACCCCCTGGACGCAAATACGGGACCTAGAATCACAAGTGACCCCAAGCTAACCATGAATTGGCATATCATAAGCAAACTGAATATATCTACGAAAAATATAAACTAATGCAGAATCTAAATTATGAAATAACTAAATGATGGGGAATACCCAATACTGGTCTTAATATCTATAAAATTCTAAGAGTTTAGTGATACTGAGCAATCACTCAAAAACTAACGCTGAATCTAAACTATGTCTGAAAAAGCCTCTAACTGACTAGAGTTTCTGGGATATGTCCCCAACTAACCCTAGCAAAACTGAACTGAAATAAAAGAGTAAAATGGAAAACATGTCGATTGTCCTCGAAGAATGAGGACTCACCACTGATGCTGCTGAATGTAAATCGGGAACCGATGAACGCATGATCTGAATGTTGAGGACCTGAGCCTACATCACGAAAAGATGTAGCGCTAAGTATGCATCAGTACTTGGAAGGTACTGAACCTGCAGGATAGGATAAAAGCTGAACAAAACATATAAGTTGAACAAAGCATAATTGAGCAATGACATAATCTGCACATGATGGAAATACTGAGATATACTGAAAAGAACTGAACTGAATGCAATGACCAAGTACATAACATGCTGAAATTGAATACCGAAGTATAACTAAAAACCTGGTCAAATGCACTAGAGTCTGACAGTGGGAGCTACTATTAACCGACATAAAACCACGTGGGCTAAATGTTAAGTCCGATGTATACGCCCCATTGAGAGGACCCAATATACCTTTCTAGGGGTATAAAGGCATAATTGTTTGACGTATACGCCCCATTGAGAGGACCCAATATACCTTGCTAGGGGTATAAAGGCATGAATGACGTGATCACTAAAGCTGATGCCCAACAGAGTAATAATTATATATTGATAATGTGATATTTAAAACTGAAGCATGTACATCTGTTTAACTGACCTAGCATGTGTAATTCATGAACTAAGAGAATCTACACAACTAGGGTTCTGAGTTTCATGTACAGAACTAAGCAATTATTCCAGGAAATTATGATAATCTGATTTGGAATACTCTAACAGCTAAATCAAAACTAATATCTAAGGATTTAGAAACACTAGGTCTAAGCAATATATAGGAATCAATAACTTACTGAATTCTAGGGACCTAGAGGATGAAAGGAATCCACCAATGAAATCCTACATTCCTGGTGATGAATTTTACGGAGAAATATTTCGATTCGGGGCTGGAACTTGAAGGAACTTGCTGGTCATTCTTGGGGAAAACTGGCGCCTCTTTCTCCTCTTTTGTTCTAAGCTTGGTGAATTCTAGAGAATAATGGTTTAGGGTAAAATGTGAATAGAATAATAGGCTAAAACTGACCAAAACGAAGTAGTTTAGGGTTAAAATAATTAGGAAAAGACCCAACTAACCCTAACTAAAATGTCAACTGGCCCATCGACGGTAGCTGAATGACGGGCCGTAAGTTGACTGACGGTTAGTCATGTCAATCATCATTTTGCTATCGGAGGGCTGAAATCTGGGTTCTGAAACTAACAGTCGATTGGCCCATCGATGGAGCTGACTGACGGGCTGTGAATCGACTGACAGTCTGTCCTGTTAGTCATCGATTAATTGTCAGAGGGATGAAATCTAGGTTCTTAAACTAAATGTCGACTGGCCCATCGATGGAGCTGACTGTCGGGCCGTGAGTTGACTGACTGTCCGCAGGTGGCCTCCGTCGGTGGCACCTTCAACTTCTGAAAATCTGGAATTTTTTTCTTTTCTCGAATCTGGGGTGTTACACCTTCCATGAGGTAAGCTTGACTAGAGGCGGATGACCCAAGTCTTGACTAAGGATAAGTAAGGTTGCTTGAGAACTGTTCCTTTCTTATTATGATGATGATTTATGTGCATTGATTATGCTTATGGTTTCTATTGACTAACCATTATGTTGTCTATGCTAGCTATATTATTTAGTACATGATTGTACTAACGCATACTCTGCCTACATTCTTATCAAATGTAGGGTTCGGCGACATTGATTCCCACACTCATGGCTATGTTCATAGGTTATCAAGAAGTGAAGATTTGGTGAGTCCTCATTGTGTTCGAGGATGTGATCACCACTTTCATTTATGTCTTTCGTTTTATGTCTTGGACTATTGTATGGGTTCTGATCCAAAACTTTATTCATGTTGGTTAGATGGTTTGAGACAATTGTATTAGACTTTCGCTCGTTTTATAAAGACTTTGATTGTTTTGAAATGATTCTAAATTTCCACATCATTTCTATTACTTTATGTTATGATATGCTAAGTGGCTTGTATGAGGCCTCTCAGGGTCTTATACGCCTTGTTACATCTAAGGGGTACCCATGGGTTGTGACATTTAGGCTTAACTTTTCACCCTGAGCTTGGAATTAGGCAAACTCGGTGGCGATGGAAAGATGACTCAATTATCTTTAATATGATAGGTCATGCACCACTTAATTCATTTTTTTGCTAAAAGATATGATCGTTTGAAATTGACCCTCAAATCTAAGTATGACAAGTCTCCTTCACCGACAACTTCATGGTCCGTGTGAAGCTTCATGAGCCGTTTAGACGTCTGTGGTCCTTTCCCAGTTACTAGGGGAGAAACCTCGTTTTATTAGGCCATTTGTCGACCCATTTGACGGTCCGTCAACGTCACCACCAGCCATCTAGGCGTCTATGTGAGTGACACCTGCCAAGACAGGTTCTAGAAACTTACCACAAGCCCATTAATCGACCGTAGTCCCCCTTACCGCCCATCTAGGGCTTCGTGGATGGTTCCAAGGTCCAACTTAGTGTTCTAGACCTACCGCTCAACCCCTTTTAGCCTTTCTCTAATATGAGTTGTTACATTATCTCTCCTTGGGAACATTCGTCCCCGAATGAGATTCAAGACATAATAATAAAGGTAGGAAAATAACCTAACAGCCCAACATGAATGCACATAATCGAGGAGGAAACATCAACTCCAAGCTAAAGCATGTTCAAAATATCATATCATGAGTTCTATATGCAACTCATACTGAAATGCACAAAATCATGAAGGAATCAATCAAGTTTAATCATATCTTTGAACTCAATTTTTTTTCATGAGCATGCATGTATGAGGAAAACAATGGAATGTTTAAAATGTAAGAACCCTAAAGAGCGAACATGAAGGGATATTGCCTCAAGATTGACCTGAAGATAAAGGAAAGATATATGGATACTAAGACATCACACCGTCTCCGACCTTTCACTGACAAACCGAAAGCAAGGAACCCTTCCATCAATTTAAATAGTCCCACAGACACACAGCAACCATGAAGCACACTATCTCCCCCTTGGGAGCAAACCCTCTCTAGTCTTTTAAAATCCACCTCCATCAACCCATGCATACAACTGAAGTATTAACAACCACGAAACCATTGATACAAGTAAACATTTACGGAATTTCTACAAGGATATAAAGATCGACCTTAAACACACTAACAACATATGGGATCTTACCATAGCCAACAAATCACCCAATATCAAGCATTGAATAAACACAAGCTAAAATACCATAACTTACCAATTTCCACATCTGTGGAACCCTCGTAATCTTATCGAGTCTGAAGGGCATAAAACCTATTATTTTTCTGACCACAACTAGGACCTGAAGAAGGCTTAGGTTGAGCCCACCGACTATTATATCCCTCATTCTTAGCAACTGTAAAACAATTCCTTGTCTTGTGATCCATTCTTCCACAACTGAAACATCCGTTAGAACTGGCTAGACACTCACCCCTATGGCTTTTTCCAAACATTGGACACTCATATACCAATTGCTCACTAGAATCATTACCTTGACAGCCATTACTTCCACCGGACCTCGAATGTGAAAAGTCACCATCACCGGTCTTGACCCTCTTTGCCTCCCTGGACCTTTCCTTATGTTTTTCATCTTCAATTTGTTGAGCATGAACCATGAGACGAGAAATGTATGTATCAAGGATAAGCATGGAAGTACGACATTCCTTAACCACCATTTCGGTCATACCCAAAACAAACTTGCTCATTATTTTCCTAGGATCTGCAACCATAGTAAGAGCATATCGAGACAGTTGTAAGAACTTAAAAGCATATTCCTTCACACTCATGTTTTCTTGACTGTAACACCTAGGATTTGAGAAAGGGTAAGAATTTCAGTTTTAAGAAATCTGGTGCCAGACCGACGGACACCATCAACGGTCCGTCACCAGACACACAGACAGTATGGTTGAGTTCATTGATTGGCCAACCAATTTTCCAAAATGTTAAGTTCCAGTGCTTGTTTAACGGTCTAACAGGATGGTCCATCATTCAATGTATGAATCGTAGGTAGGTCTCGTAGGTGAGCCCCATACTTAGACAAAATTCAGGATCAAAAGTTAGGATCCACGGCCTGGACCAACAGACCATCGTTAGATTCATGGTCTGTGGATGGGTTCCGCCGATCAAGGCCACAGGTGTAACACCTCGGATTCGAGAAGGGAAAGACAACAATTTTCAAAAGTTGAAGGTGCCATCAGACGAAGGCCAACCACGGCACGTGGATGGGATCACGGACTGTAGGTGTAGTCCGTGGATTTGTCACCCAATTTATGCTTTGAAACCGAAAACCACGGCCTGGACCAATGGAGCTTTGTTGGTTCCATGGTTCCTCGGTCAAGGGTCCGTAGGTCAGGACCCGTCAATCCTAGTTTATGATGGAGAACGATGGTGATACAAGACGGACCGTCAGTCAATCCATGGTCCTTCGATCGAGGGTCGTCGATGGTATGTCGATAATTATTTTAAGGGCAGCTGGGTCTTTTCCTATTTAGTGTAGCCTTATACTATTTCATTTTGCCCTTCATCTATAGACCTATATAAGTGATTTAAACCCCCAAATTAGTTCATTCACATCATTTTTTTCAAATTCACCAAAAAGAAGAACAAGTCTCTTCTTCAAAATATTTTTCTCTCTAGAAGCTTGAAGATGATGGGTTCAACCTAGGGTTTCAAATCAAGTCTCTAATTCCACTATTGAATATAAGCAATTGGCTTTGAGGAATGATAGTTTTCATCCATACATTCCTTCTATTCACGGAGTTCCCAAATTCTCTTATTTTCAAAGTTAGAAATCCCCAATTGAGTTAGGGTTTCATTCAATTGTCATGGTTTCTCTTGATTATTGATTTAAATGATTGAATTAGGATATGTTATGCATGAATTGATGAAATACTGTGATTTTATGATGATTCCCCTATGAAACCATGTAATCCCCATGTTTCCCAAGTTATGATCATATGATGTGGGATTTTGATTATGAAGGAAGAGTTTTATGAAATCAAGCATGTATTGATAGAATTACATGAATTTATGATGAAATCTATATCTAACCCATGTTTTCTAAATGTTGATGATTGAAAGTGGGTTTTGAACATTGAAAGGTGAATTATAGAATTATGCATGTTCTTATGAAACCTATCTAAATGTTTTAAGGATGCTTTAAGAGTAAAGTATCAATGATGATGTTGTTGTTGTGTTGTTGAAAGGATTTTCTCATAAACACATGAAATAATGATGTGAAAGGTTTTGTTACATAATAAAGGATTCTAAGGTTGAAAGGTCTTCTCACCTAATTCAATCAAAGATTAAGAGTTATCCTAATGAAACCTATCTTGGATTGGTTATTGAATGATACCTTTCCATGGATGAATTATGATCATATTGTAACACCCCGTATCCGAAAAAGGGAAATGAAGAAAATTTTGGAAAGTTGTAGGGTCCAGCCACAGAGGCCAACCACGGCCTGTGGGTAGGACCACAGACGGTAGTGTGGTCCGTGGACTGGCCACCTTGCCAAGATTGTAGAGGCTCAGGACCATGGTCCGTGGTTGGGGCCCATGGTTCACTGGCCAGAAATCAAGCTACTGACCACAAACGACGGACGTGCGGGACGGTCCGACATCCTGACCATTGTCCGTCGGCAGTGGTCGTAGGTCATAGCTGGCAGTTAAGTTGCAGGGGCAGTAGGATCTTTTCCTAATTAATTAACTCCTATACTACGTCGTTTTACCCTTCACTAAGACCCTTATATAAGCATTTTCAACCACCAAATTAGCCCATTCACTTCATTCTTCCAAAATCATAAAAGAAGATCAATTCTCCTCTCCAAAATATTTCTCTCTCTAGAAACTTGAAGAAGAATAAGAATTCAACCTAGGGTTTCAAGTCAAGCCTCAATTCCTCCATTGAAGGCTAGCATTTGGATTCAAGGTATGATAGTATTCATCCATGGATTCATTCCATCCACGGAGTTCCCAAATTCCTCTATTTCCAAAGTTAGAAATCTCCAATTGAGTTAGGGTTTTCTTCAATTACCATGTGTTCTTTAGATTATTGATTTATATGATTGAATTATGATCTCTTATGCATGAATTGATGAAATATTATGATTTTATGATGATTTCCCCCATGAACCCATGCAATCCCCATGTTTTCAAGTTATCATCATTTGATGTGGGATTTTGGTTACAAAGGAAAAGTTTTATGAACTAAAGCATGTATTGGTAGCTTTGCATGAATTTATTATGAAATCAATATCTAGCCCATCTTTTCTAAGTGTTGATGATTAAAAGTGGGTTTTGAAACTCAAGAGGTAAATTATGGATTTATGCATTTTCTTATGAAATATATGCAAATGTTTTAAGGATACTTTGAGAGTAAAGAATCAATGATGATGATCATGATGTGTTATTGAAAGGATTTTCTCATGTACACATAAGAGTAAGATGTCAAAGGTTTTCTCACATAGAAAGGATTTTTATGTTGAAAGGTTTTCTCACCTAAGAGAATCAAAGAGTAAGAGTTATCCTAATGAAACTAGCTTGGATTGGTTATCCTAGGATGCCTTTACATGAATAATAAGGTCAAGTAAGAATGACTATTCCGTGAGATTTATGCTTAGCATCGAGAGGATATTGAGATGGAGGCTCTCGTGTTAGTAGACGTCGGATTTGTAGAAGGAATCTCCTTATTCCATACCTATGTGCACCCATAGGATGATTTTCTTAGATAGACATTAGCTAGTGGATCTACATAAACTAGAAGTTTATGGTTCTACCTTGGCAAGTAGGACAACCCTTTTCGGGGTGGGAGACACCGGGGGATCATGTTATAGCTCAAATGGTCTCTATGTCGGTTAAGGCTAATCCCCCACATTAATAATGAACTGAGGTTACTTCAAGAAGTATCTCACACGAGTTCAAAGGTTTAAAGATGATGTTAGGTTGCATTGACCTTTGTTTTATGACTTATGTTTTCAAACTCTCTTATATCATGTTTTAGCTTGGTCAATTGCATGTCATGAAATGAAAATTCCCTTTTAGCAGGATTTAAATGTCCTCAAGAGTTTATTGATGAGGTCTATAAGTTTTTGATGATCATGGGAATTATGCCGGTGGAAAAGGCAGAGTTGGCCGCTTATCAACTAAAAGGTGTGAAATTTGGTATAACCAATGGAAGGAGTATGCTCCATCAGTGGTTGCCGATTCAAGGGCTGAGATGAGTAAGTTCATTTCAGGTGTGTCTGAAATGGTGGTTAAAGAGTGCCGAACCACCATGCTCATTAATGACATGGAAATCTCTCGTGTCATGGTTCATGCACAATAAATTGAGGAGGAGAAAATTAAGGAAAAGTCTAGAGAGGTATAGAAGGCTAAGACCGGTGATGGTAATTTCTCACATGCAAGGTCCGATGGACATGGTCATCCTAGGTTTTGACAAAGGTTTTCCGGTAAAGATTTCTGCAATGCTTCTCCTAAGTTAAACAAATGTAGGGTGTCTAACCCTAAACCCCAAGGAGGTAATGGTAGTGGATCTTCATTGCCTAGGTCTACTTGTACTAAGTGTGGAAGGAAGCACGAGGGTAAGTGCCAAGCCGGCATAGATGGTTTTTTTAGTTGTGGTAAAAGTTGTCAAAAAATAAGGGATTGCCCGATGCTCATGGATAAAAGAAGAGAGGTAAAACAAGCTCCTCCTAGTGGTTCACATTCTAATGCTAATAATCAAAACCAATCCTATGCACTTCAGACTCGAGGTGAACAAGAGGGTTCTCCCGATGTGGTTACCGGTATGTTGAAAGTTTTCCAACTTGATGTTTATGGTTTACTTGATCCCGGTGCTACCTTGTCTTTTGTGACGCCATATGTGGCTATGAGATTTGATGTGCTCCCTGATGTGTTGTTAGAACCTTTTTCTTTCTTTACTCATGTCGGTGATTCTATTGTGGCTAAGAGGGTCTAAAGAAATTGTCCCGTTTCCTTGTCCCATAGAGTTACTCTTGTTAACTTGGTAGAGCTTGATATGTTAGATTTTGATGTTATTCTTGGTATGGATTGGTTGCACTTATGTTATACTTCTATTGTTATAGAACTTGTGTAGTCAAGTTTCAATTCCTGAATTAGCCTGTCCTAAAGTGGAATGGGGGAAATTCTATGCCTAAGGGTC
Organism: Solanum etuberosum; assembly: GCA_029582245.1. NCBI lineage: Eukaryota > Viridiplantae > Streptophyta > Magnoliopsida > Solanales > Solanaceae > Solanum > Solanum etuberosum. The sequence goes on from JAJONR010000344.1 coordinate 180,564, forward strand.
AGTTTTTCTCTTGTCTTAAAGCTAGAAAGATGATATCTAAGGGTTGCATTTATCATATAGTTAAGGAGAGGGATGTAGATTCCTAAACCCCTTCTCTCGAGTCCGTCCCCGTTGTTAATGAGTTTCTGGAAGTGTTCCTAGATGATCTACCTGGTATTCCTCCCGAGCGGGAAATAGACTTTGGTATTGACCTTATCCAGATACGCAACCTATTTCTATTCCTCCTTACAGTATGGCTCCGACAGAACTTAAGGAGTTACAAGAACAATTGAAAGATTTGTAGGATATGGGTTATATCCGACCGAGTATCTCTCCATGGGGTGTTCCATTTTTGTTTGTTAGAAAGAAATATAGCTTTCTTCGTATGTGTATTGCCTATCGTTAGTTGAAAAAGGTGACCATTAATAATAAGTTTCATCAGTTAGTACATTGTTTTGTACTGACTCATAATCTTGTCCGATAGTCAGGGTCATAAGTTTTGTAGCTAGTGGTTGACTTCGAGATTTCCGAGATTTGGTGAGTTCTCATGCTTCGAGGAATGAGTTTATTGTTTCACTTTCTTTCATGTATTTCTCTTTTGGACATGATGTATGGGGTAGGCCCAATTTCATTCTATTGTATTAGATGGCGATGATGAGACAAGTGTTTTAGACTTCTACTTTTCTTTTATAAAAACTATTGGACTTGCACTATTTTTTTACTCTTATTGTTCTATTTTTTATTTTATGAGAGCTAAATGGCTTTTATGGAGTCCTTCGGGGTTCTAGACGCCCTATTACATCTAGGGGTATCCCTGCGTTGTGACACATATTATTTGGGATTTTTATTATAAAGAAAGAGTTTTATTAAATCAAGCATGTATTGATAGAATTACATGAATTTATGATGATATCCATATCGAACCCATGTTTTCTAAATGTTGTTAATTGAAAGTGAGTTTTGAACCTTGAAAGGTGAATTATGGAATGATGCATGTTCTTATAAAACCTATGTAAATGTTTTAAGAATGCTTTTAGAGTAAGTATCAATGATGATGTTGTTCTTGTGTTGTTGAAAGGATTTTCTCATATACACATGAAATCATGATGTGAATAGTTTTCTCACATAATAAAGGGTTCTAATGTTGAAAGGTCTTCTCACCTAATTTAATCAAAGATTAAAAGCTATCCTAATTAAACCTATCTTGGATTGGTTATTGAATGGTACCTTTCCATGTACGACTTATGACTTAGCTTGGATTGGCAAGATGACGTGCCCTTCCATGGATAATAAGAACAAGTAAGAAATGACAATTATGTGGGGTTTATGCTTAGCACCGAGAGGATATTGAGATTGAGGCTCTACTGTTAGTAGAGGATAGGTTTGTAGTAGCAATATCCTTATCCCTTACCTATGTGCCCCCCATAGGATGATTTTCTAGATAGACATTAGCTAGTGGATCAACTTAAGCTAGAAGTTCATGGTCCTTACCTTGGCAAGTAGGACAACACTTTTCGATGTGGGTGACACCGGGGTATCATGTTACAGATCACATGGTCTTTCTGTCGGTTAAGGCTAATTCCCACAATAATAATGAACTATGGTTACTTCAAGAAGTATCTCATATGTGTTCAAAAGCTTTAAAGATATTAGGTTGCATAGACCATATTTTATGACTTATGTTTTCTAACCCTTCTTATATCATCTTTAGCTTGGTCAATTTCATGTCATGAAATGTCCTCTTTTAGAATGATTTAAATGTTTTATGCATAACTATCATACTTGGTACATTATTTTGTACTAATGCATACTCTTGCCTACATTTCCCCAAATCTAAGGTTCGACAGTCAGGGTTATCAGTTTCGTGGTTAGTGGTTGATTGCGAGGTTTATGAGCTTTGGTGAGTCCTCATGCTTCGAGGATAAATTTTCATTGTTCTTACTTTCTTTCTTATCTCTAGTTTTGTACATGATGTATGGGCTAGGCCCAATTTCATTCTATTGTATTAGATGGCTATTGAGACATAGTGTTTAGACTTATACTTTACTTTTATAAAACATTTGGACTTGAAATGTTGTCTTTACCTCTTTTTTTCTATATCTTATCTTATGAATGCTAAGTGGCTTGTATGGGGTCTCTCGGGGTCCTATACGCCATGTTACATCTAGTGTGTACCCTTAGGTAGTGACAAACTTGGTAATCAGAGCACAAGGTTTAAAATGGTCCTAGGATTTGTCATAAGCCACGTCGAGTAGAGTCTTGTTCATGAGTGTGAAGCGCGCCACATTTATGAATGAGAGGTTACAAGATGTTTAGGAAACTCCACTTCTTTCATTACTCTAAAAATGGTACGATATAGTTTAACTCTATAAGGTCTCTCTCTTAATCCTTATCTGATGTTCTATAGGATATGGCTACTTGAAGAGCTTATGCTAGAAGGAACTTGAGGAAGAATGCGGAAGAAGAAGATCCTCCCCAAGCTCCTCAAGTTTTGGTCGATCCTTTGGCCGAGCAAGTGACTAATGTAGAGTTTAGGGCTACTTTTCAAGTGTTGGCTCAAGCCGTGATGGCCCAAGAAAATAGGGAGGTTGCGGTTCCCGTGAACCCAAATGTGGGTACAATGGCATATAGAGTAAGGGACTTCACTAGGATGAATCCTCCAGAGCTTCATGGTTCTAAGGTTGAAGAAGATCCTCAAGAGTTCATTGAAGAGGTTTAAAAGGTGTTGATGATCATGGGAGTGACACCGGTGGAAAAGGTGGAGATGCGGGTCCTCTTTATTCAAAGAAGTTTAAGGCTGCTTTTCTTGAAAGGTTGTTTCCCCTTGAGATGAGGGAAGCAAAGGTGCTTGAGTTCATCAACGTTCATCAAAGAGGTATGAGTGTGAGGGAATATGCTTCGAAGTTCACACAATTGTCTAAATATGCTCCAACAATGGTTGCATATCCTAGGGCAAGGATGAGTAGGTTCGTTTTTGGTGTCTTCGAAATGGTGGTTAAAGAGTGTCGTACGACCATGCTCATTAATGACGTGGCTCGTCTCATGGTTCATGCTCAACAGATCAAAGAGGTGAAACTTAAGGAAAAGTGTAGGGAGACAAAGAGGGCTAAGACCGGTGATGGTAATTTCTCTCATGCTAGGTTCGATGGACATGGTCGTTCTAGATTTCTACAATGTTTTTCCAGTGAAGGTTCCTCCAATGCTCCTCCTAAGTTCAAAAAAAATAGGGTGTCTAATCCTAAGCCTCAAGGAGGGAATGATAGTGGATCTGCATTGCCTATATCTACTTGTGCTAGGTGTGGAAAGAAGCACAAGGGTAAGTGCCTAGCTGGCAGGGATGGTTGCTTTGATTGTCGCAAAAGTGGTCATAAGATGAGGGATCTCCCAACGCTTACGGCTAAAGGAAGATAGGGCAAGCAAGCTCCTCCTAGATTTTCGGGTTCCAATGCTCCCACATAAAACCGATTCTATGAAATTCAGACTCGTGGTGAACAAGAGGTTTCTTCCTATGTAGTTACCAGTATGTTGAAAGTTTTCAAACTTGATGTATATGATTTGCTTGATCCCAGTTCTAACTTGTCTTTTATGACGCCATATGTGGCTATGAGGTATGATGTTCTTCCGGATGTATTGTTAGATCCTTTTTCTATCTCTACTCCTGTTTGTGATTCAGTTGTGGCTAAGAGGGTCTACAGAAACTGTCCCGTCTCATTTTCCCATAGAGTTACTCTTGTTGACTTGGTAGAGCTTGATTTAGATTTTCATGTTATCCTTGGTATGGATTAGTTGCACTCATGTTATGCTTTTATTAATAGTAGAACTTATGTAGTTAAGTTTCGGTTCCCGAATGAGCCTGTCGTAGAGTTGAAAGAGGGAAATTATATGCCTAAGGGTCAGTTTGTTTCTTGCCTTAAAGCTAGAAAGATGATTTCTAAGGGTTGCATTTACCATCTAGTTAGGCTGAGGGATGTGGATTCTGAAACCCCTACTCTTGAGTCGGTCCCCATTTTTAATGAGTTCCTGGAAGTGTTCCCAAATGATTTACCCGGTATTCCTCCCAAAAGGGAAATAGACTTCGGTATAGACCTTCTCCAAATACGCACCCTATTTCTATTCCTCCTTATTGAATGGATCTGACAGAATTATAGGAGTGGAAAGAGCGACTGAAATATTTGTTGGATAAGGTTTTCATACGACCGAGTATCTCTCCATGAGGCTCTCTGGTTTTTTTGTTAGAAAGAATTATGGTTCTCTTCGTATGTGTGTTGACTACCGTCAATTGAACAAGGTGACTATTAAGAATAAGTATCCCATTCCAAGGATAGATGAATTATTTGACAAACTTCATGGAGCGAGTTACTTCTCTAAGATTGACCTTCGGTCGGTTTATCACCAATTGAGGGTGAAGGAAGATGATATTCCGAAAATGGGTTTTCAAAATCGGTATTGACATTATATGTTTTTGGTAATGTCATTTGGGTTGACTAATGCTCCAGCGGCGTTTATGGATTTGATGAATAGGGTTTTTATACAATACCTTGATATATTTGTGATTGTGTTCATTGATGATATATTGATCTATTCAAGAAGTGAGAATGAGAATATTGATCATTTGAGCATCGTGTTGCAAATTCTTAAGGACCAACAACTCTTTGCGAAATTTAGCAAGTGTGAGTTTGGTTAAGGTTTCTAGCTTTCCTTGGCCATATTGTTTCAAGTAAGGGTATTGAGGTAGATCCTAAGAAGACGGATGCGTTCAAGAGTTGGCCTAGACCTCTAACTTCCTTAGATATTATAAGTTTCTTAGGTTTAGCCGGTTACTACAGAAGGTTTGTTGATGGGTTTTCTTCGATTGCCTCTTCTTTGATGGGTTCTACTTAAAAGAAGGCTAAGTTCATATGGTCTGAAGCATGTGAGAAGAGTTTTCCAGAATTGAAGGATAGACTTACTTTCGCTCCTGTATTGACTTTACCGGAAGGGACTGATGGTTTTATTGTTTATTGTGATGCCTCTAGAAAAATGGGAAAGTCATGGCCTATGCCTATTCATGAGAAGAATTATCCTACCCATGACCTTGAACTAGCGGTGGTTGTTTTTGCCGTAAAGATTTGGAGGCATTATTTGTATGGTGTGCACGTAGATGTGTTTACCGACCACAAGAGTTTGTAATATGTGTTTAATCAGAAGGATATAAATCTTCACCAAAGAAGGTGGCTTGATTTATTGAAGGATTATGATATGAGTTTTCTCTATCACCCCGATAAAGCAAATATAATGGTAGATGCTCTTAGTCGGTTGTCTATGGGTAGTTTTTTTCATATTGAAGAAGAAAAGAAGGAGTTGGTTCAAGATGTTCATAGATTGGCCCGATTAGGTGTTCAGTTAGTGGACTCTACCAAGGGTGCTGTTATGGTCCACAATGGTTCAGAATCGCCTTTAGTGGCAGATGTTAAGGCCAAGCAAGGTCTTCATAAAATTTTGGTTGACTTAAAGGAAGCGGTGCTTAAGAAATCCGTTGAGGCTTTCTCCCAAGGGGGAGATGGTGTACTTAGATATCAAGGTCATTTGTGTGTTCCAAATGTTGATGACTTGAGGGAACAGATCTTGTAAGAAGCCCATAGTTCTCGGTATTCTATTCAACCAGGATCCACCAATATGTACCATAATTTATGGGAGGTCTATTGGTGTAATGGGATGAAGACGGATATTGAGAAATTTGTGGCTAAGTGTCCTAATTGTATAAAGTTGAGCATCAGAAGCAGGGAGGTTTATCCCAAGACATTAGCATTCCTACTTGGAAGTGGAAAGATTTGGACATGGACTTTATTGTTGGTTTACCTCGCACCGGCGACAACATGACTCGATTTGGGTTATAGTACATCGAATGATGAAATCGGCTCATTTTATTCTCGTCAAGGTTTCCTATTCGGTGGAGGATTATGCTAAGTTGTACGTAAGAGAAATGGTAAAGTTGCATGGAGTGGCTTTGTCCATTATTTCCGATCGTGGTACCCAATTCACTTCTCAGTTTTGGAAGTCTTTCCAAAAGGGTCTTGGTACTGGTGTCAAGCTTAGTACGGCCTTTCATCCCCAAACCGATGGGCAAGCGGAGCTTACTATCAAAACTTTGGAAGATATGTTGAGAGCTTGTGTGATTGATTTTAAGGGTAATTGGGATGACTACTAGCCGTTGATTGAGTTTTCTTATAACAATAGCTATCACTCGAGTATTGATATGGCTCCATTTAAGGCATTGTACGGTAGGAGGTGTAGATCTCCTATAGGTTTTGTTGAGGAGAGTGACGTTTCCCTAATAGATCCCGAGTTGTTACATGAGTCCATAGAGAAGGTTTGGCTTATTAGAGAAAGGTTGAAAACGGCTCAAAGTCAGCAAAAGTCATATGTCGATGAAAGAAGAAGAGATCTTGAGTTTGACGTTCATGATTGGGTTTACTTGAAAATTTCACCTATGAAGGGTGTAATGAGGTTTGGTAAGAAAGGGAAGCTTAGTCCACGTTATGTAGGCCCATATCAAATTTTGAGACCTGTTGGTAAGGTTGCTTATTAACTAGATTTACCTAGTGATTTGGCACCAGTGCATCGAATTTTCCAGGTCTCTATGTTAAAAAAAATGTGTTGGTGATCCGACATCCATAGTTCCCTTAGAAGTTTTGGGAGTTAAGAACAATCTTTCTTATGAAGAAGTTCCGGTCGAGATTTTAGACGGGAAAGTCAAGAAGTTAAGAAATAAAGAAGTTGCTTCCGTGAAAGTGTTGTGGAGAAATCAGTTAGTTGAGGGTGCTACTTGGGAGGCCGAGGCCGATTTGATGTCCCGATATTCTCAGATCTTTCCTTCTACCCATACTCTAGCTTGAGGTGAGTTCCTCATGGTTCACTCTTAGTTTTTGAAGTCATATGTCTTAAATGTTTCCATGATTTCCTTACTATACATGATTCATGAAAAGTTTAAGTTTTGAGAAAATGAGTTTATTTGATTGATGTCTACATGTTTATGTGCATTAAGTACGAGTTGCATATAGACTTCATGGTGTGATTTCTTGTGATGTGTTGAGCATGAAGTTGATGTTTCCTTCTCAGATATGTGTATTGCATGCATGATGGTATGTTAGATTTAGTTCCACCCTTCTTATGATGTTTTAGTTACGTCCCAGCTTGGAGTCGATATTTCCTCCCTGGTTATATCCATTTAGATGAAGTTTCATTGATTAGTGGGTTGTTAGTTTCTCTCCTACTCCTTTCATACTAGGTTGAATCTCATTAGAGGACGAATGATCCCAAGGGGGAGATATTGTAACACCCCAGATTTGAGAAGGTCAAGACGATAATTTTCAGAAGTTGCAGGTTCCATCCGACGGAGGCCAACCACGGACCGTATTTGTGGTCTGTTGATTGGTCCCCCCATTTATGCTCAAAAGCCCAGACCCACGACCTGGACAAACGGACCATTGTTGGGTCCACAGTCCTTCAGTCGAGAGTCCGTAGGTCAAGACCACCTAAATCTTAGTTTCTGACAGAGAACGACGGTGATGCATGATGGACCATCGATCAGTCCATGATCCGTCGGTCGAGGGTCATCGACTCTAGGTCGAGAGTTATTTTAAGGGAAGTTGGGTCTTTTCCTAATTATTCTACCCTTATACTATGTCGTTTTACCGTTCATCTATAGACCTGTATAAGTGTTTTCAACCCCCAAATTGGTTTATTCACTTCATTCTCTTCAAATTCACCAAAAAGAAGAACAAGTCTCCTCTCCAAAATATTTTTCTCTCTAGAAGCTTGAAGAAGAAGGGTTCAACCTAGGGTTTTAAGGCAAGTTTCCAATTCCACCATTGAAGATAAGAAATTGTCTTTGAGGTATGATAGTTTTCATCCATGGATTCCATCCATTCATGGAGTTCCCAAATTCTCCTATTTTCAAAGTTAGAAATCCTCAAATGAGTTAGGGTATCCTTCAATTTTCATGGGTTCTCTTGATTATCTATTGAAATGATTGAATTATGATTGCTTATGGATGAATTGATGAAATACTATGATTTTATGATAATTTCCCTATAACCCCATGTAATCCCAATGTTTTTCAACTTATGATCATATGATGTAGGATTTTGATTAAGAAGGAAGTTTTCAATGAAATCAAGCATGTATTGATAGAATTACATGAATTTATGATGAAATCCATATCTAACCCATGTTTTCTAAATGTTGATCATTGAAAGTGGGTTTTGAACCTTGAAAGGTGAATCATGGAACTATGCATGTTCTTATGAAACCTATGTAAATGTTTTAAGGATGCTTTAAGAGTAAAGTATCAATGATGATGTTGTCGTTGAAAGGATTTTCTCATACACACATGAAAGCATGATTTGAGAAGTTTTGTCACATAATAAAGGGTTCTAAGGTTGAAAGGTCTTCTCACCTAATTGAATCAAGGATTAAGAGCTATCCTAATGAAACCTAGCTTGGATTGGTTATTGAATGATAACTGTCCATGGTTGACTTGTGACTTAACTTGGATTGGCAAGATTATGTGCCCTTCCATGGATAATAAGAACAAGTAAGAAATGACTATTTTGTGGGATTTATGCTTAGCACCGAGAGGATATTGAGATGAATGCTCTCCCGTTAGTAGAGGCTGGGTTTCTAGAAGCAGTCTCCTTATCCCTTACCTATATTCCCCAATAGGAATATTTTCTAGATGGACATTAGCTAGTCGATCCACTTAAGCTTGAAGTTCATGGTCCTTACTTGGCAAGTAGGACAACCATTTTTGGTGTGAGAGACACGGGGGGATCATGTTATAGATCACATGGTCTCTATGTTGGTTAAGGATAATTCCCACAATAATATTGAAGTAAGGTTACTTCAAGAAGTATCTCATACGTGTTCAAAGGCTAAAAAGATGTTAGCTTGCATTGCCAATATTTTATGACGTATGCTTTCTAACCCTTCTTATATCATGTTTAGCTTGGTCAATTGCATATCATGAAATGTACTCTTTTAGCATGATTTAAATGTCTTTTGCATAGGCATCATACTTGGTACATTGTTTTGTACTAACAGATACTCTTGCCTATATTTTCCTAAATGTAGGGTCCGATTGTCAGGGTTATCAGTTTTGTGGCTAGTGGTTGATTGCGATGTTTTCAAGCTTTGGCGAGTTCTCATGCTTCGAGGATGGATTTTCATTGTTCTTAGTTTCTTTCTTATTTCCAGTTTTGCACATGATGTATGGGCTAGGCTAAATTTTATTCTATTGTATTAGATGGCTATTGAGACAAAGTGTTTAGACTTCCGCTTTACTTTTATAAAACTTTTAGACTTGAAAGGTTGTCTTTACCTCTTTTGTTCTATTTATTATGTTATGAATGCTAAGTGGTTTGTATGGGGTCTCTCGGGGTCCTATACGCCATGTTACAACTAGGGTGTACTCCTGGGTCGTGACAACAGGACCTGACCTCTATTCCAAATGACGCCCTAACAGGACGGTCTATGGTCTGACCAACGGACCGTCGGTATGGCCATCGTCTGGGTCGGCAGTTATTATTTTTAGGGGCTATTGGTTCTTTTCCCAATTATTTTATCCTAATACTATGTCGTTTTACCCTTCACGAAACCCATATATAAAAAATTTAACCCCAAAATTTGCACAATAGAAATCAGTCTCTCAAATTCACAAAAGAAAACCTCTCAAAATATTTCTAAATCTAGAAGTTGAAGAAGGGAAGGGTCCAATCTAGGATTTCAAGCCAAGTCTCAAATTCCTCCATTGAAGTTAAGAAATTGGCATTGAGGTATGATAGTTTTCATCCATGGAAGCCTTTCCTTCATAGAGTTCCCAGCTTCTCCAATTTTAAAAATTATAATTCCCCAATTGAGTTAGAGTTTTCGTATATGTTATAGGTTCTCTTAATTATTGATTTGATTGATTGAATTATGATATCTTATGCATGAATTGAGTTAATCTCATTTTTTATGATTATCCCCCATGAACCCATGTAATCCCCATGTTTTTCCAAGTTATGAGTATATCATGTGGGTTTTGGATTATGGAGAAGTTTATGAAATCAAGCATGTTCTCATGAAATCTATGTAAATGTTTTAAGGATGCTTTGAGATTGAAGTATCAATGATGTTGCTATTGTTGTGTTGTTGAACAGATTTCTCATATACACATGTAAACATGAATTGTGAAAGGTTTTCTCACATGATAAGGGTTCTTAGGGTTGAAAGTCTTTCTCACCTAAAATGAACAAATGATAAGGAGCTATTCTAATGATGAGGCAAGAGGCAATTACCCATGCATTCTAATTTAAAGACAAGATGCGATTACCCATGTCATATGATGTAAGGGCAAGAAGCAATTACCCATGTTCCTTTAAGAGCTATGATGAATATGAATAAGAACTATTCCGTGGAAGTTAAGCTTAGCACCGAGTGAAAAAACGGCGATTACCCATGTCCCATAAACTACGTGCCAACATAGGATTATCTAGATAGACATTAGCTAGTGGATCCCCATAAGCTAGAAGTTCATGGTCCTTACATTGGCAAGTAGGAAAACTCTTTTCGGCGTGGGAGACACCAGATTCCATGATGATAGCTCTCATGGTCTTATATGTCGGTTAAGGTTACTTCCCACAAGAAAGTTAAGATGAACTAAGGTTACTTTAAGGAAGTATCTCATGCTCCGTGGACGGACATTTATTGTTTTCAGTCTTTCCTTATTTTTAGTTTTTGAACATGATGTACGGTCCTCGCCCAGACTTATTCTTATGTACTAGATGGCTTTGAGATTAATATTTTAGACTTCCGTTTAACTTATTTAAAATGGTTTGGACAGGAAATGCTCTTTTTTGACTCTTTTATTCTATTTTTCGTATGATAAAAACTAAGTGGCTTGTATGGGGCCTTTCGGAGTCTTATACGTCATGTTACACCTAGAGGCTACATTGGGTCGTGAAAACTTGGTAATTAGAGCACAAGGTTTATAAAGGTCCTAGGAAGTCTCATAAGCCATGTCGAGGAGAGTCTTGTTCATCAGTGTGAAGCGCACCACATTTATGAATAAGAGGCTACGAGATGTTTAGGAATCTCAACTTATTTCATTACTCTAACGTCGTGTGATAGAGTTCAACTCTATAAAGTCACTCACCTAATCCTTATTTGATGCTCTATCGGGAATGGCTACTCGAAGAGCTTATGCTAGAAGCAACATGAGGGAGAATGCGGAACAAGAAGCTCCTCCTCAAGATCCTCAAGTTTCGGTCGATCCTTTGGCCGAGCAAGTGACTAATATGGAGTTTAGGGTTGGTTTTCAAGTGTTTTCCCAAGCCGTGATGGCTCAAGACAATAGGGAGGTTGCGGTTTTCGTGAACCCAAATGTGGGTACGATGACATCTAGAGTGAGGGACTTCACTAGAATGAATCCTCCAGAGTTTCATGGGTCTAAGGTTGAGCATGACCCTCAAGAGTTCATTGATGTGCTTTACAAGGTGTTGATGATCATGGGAGTGACGCTGGTGGAAAAGGCGGAGTTTGCCTCTTATCAACTTAGGGTGTTGCTCAAATATGGTACAACCAATGGAAAGAGGGGAGGCCAGAAAATGTGGGTCCTCTTGATTGGGAAAAGTTTAAGGTTGCTTTCCTTGATATTTTCTTTCCCCTTGAGATGAGGGAGGCAAAGGTGCTTGAGTTCATCAACCTTCATCAAGGAAGGATGTATGTAAAGGAATATGCTTTGAAGTTTACACAATTGTCTCGATAGCTCCTACTATGATTGCCGATTCTAGGGCAAGGATGAGAAAGTTTCTTTGGCGTGTGTCCGAAATGGTGGTTAAGGAATGTCATACCGCCATTCTTGTTAATGATATGGATATCTCTCGTCTCATGATTCATGCCCAACAAATTGAAGAGAAGAAACTTAAGGAAAAGTCTAAGGAGGCAAAGCGGGCTAAGACTGGAGATGTTAACTTTTCTCATTCAAGGTCCAATGGACATGGTCGTTCTAAGTTTCGACAAAGGTGTTCCGCTCAAGATTCCTCCAATGCTCCTTCTAAGTTCAACAAAGATAGGGTGTCTAACCCTAAGTCTCAAGGAGGAAATGGTAGTGGGTCTTTATTGCCTACTTGTGCTAAATGTGGAAGGAAGCATGAAGGTAAATGTCTAGCGGGTTCCAATCCTTGTTTTGGTTGTGGTAACATGGACCACAAGATAAGAGATTGTCTTTGAGTTCCTAAGAATGAACGAGATAATCACCGAATGGCTCAACCTAATCCTTCATCCGGTCCAAGTGGTTAGGGTCCAAATGCTCCCAAGCAAAATAGATTTTATGTACTTCAGACTCGTGATTACCAAGAGGGTTCTCCCAATGTGGTTACCGGTATGTTGAAAGTCATTAAATTGGTGTTTATGATTTACTTGACCCCGGTGCTACCTTATCTTTTGTGACGCCGTAAGTGGCTATGAGGTTTGATATTCTTCCGGATGTGTTGTTAGATCCCTTTTTTGTCTCTACTCCTGTTGGTGACTCTATTGTGGCTAAGAGGGTCTATAAAAAGTATCCCGTCTCCTTGTCCGAAGAGTTAATCTTGTTGACTTGGTAGAACTTGACATGCTAGATTTTGATGTTATTCTTGGTATGGATTGGCTGCACACATGTTATGCTTCTATTGATTGTAGAAATTGTTGGGTTTTAGCTGTTAGAATGATCCAAATTAGATTATCATATGGTTGCCTAGTTCCTTGCATGAAATTCAGAACCCTAGTGGTGTAGATTCGTTTAGTTCATGAATTACACTAGCTAGGCCAGTTCAAACAGATATACATGCTTCAGAATTCAAATGTTTCATATCAGTTATAAATGTCGCATTCTCAGTTAGCATGTCAGAATAATGAGCTATCCAGTATAATTCAATTATATTACATTGTTCATATTTGTAGTTGGGAGTAGACTTAGACCGAGTGGACTACGGTTCAGCATACCCGAATAGTCAAAGAACTACGCGCCTCTGTAGGTTTATAAGTTCCCTCTGTGGGAAATACATTTAGTGATCACACCAGTCATGCCTCTATACCCTTGGCATGGTATATTGGGTCCTCTCGATGGGGAGTATAGATCGGACTCCACGTTTAGCTTACATGGTTTTATATCGATTATTCGTAGCTCCCACAGTCAGATTCTAGTGCATTTGACCAGGTTCCTAGTTACATTTCAGTATTCAGTTTCAGCATGTTATGTACTTGGTCATTGCAATCAATTAGCTCAGTATTAAGTATATTTCAATATTTCCATCATGTTCAGATTATATCATTGATCAGTATGCCTTATTCAGTTATGTATATATTGTTCAGTTTTATTCTATCCTTTATGCTCAGTATCTTTCAAGTACTGACGCATACTCTGCGCTAGATCTTCTAGTGATGTAGGTTCAGGTCCTCAGCATTCAGATCACGCATAGATCAGTTTCTGATCTCCAGTTCAGCAGCTTCAGTGGTGAGTCCTCATTCTTCGAGGACAATAGACATGTTTTCTATTCAGTCTTCCCTTTTTAGTTTCAGTTTTGCTAGAGTTAGCTGGGGGCATGTCCCAGCATCTCTAGTCAGTTAGAGGCTTATATTAAGACATAGTTAGATTCAGTCTTAGATGTGAGTTTGATCTTTCAGTTGTTATTAAACTCATAGTTTCTTTATATTCAGACAGTATTGGGTATTCCCCATCATTTCAGTTATCTCATGATTTAGCTTCCTCATTAGTTATGTTTTCGTAGATATATTTAGTTTTCTTATGATATGCCAGCTCACGGTTAGCTTGGGGTAACTCGTGATCCTAGGTCTCGTGTTTACGTCAAGGAGGTATCCTCGGGGCATCACAACAAGCTAATATCTTTAAAAGCTTCGTGAGATACTTGTACAAGTAACCTTATGTCATTCTTAAGGAGATTTACCTTTAATATTAACTCATCTTATCATTATGGGACATGGGTAATCACCTCATGTCTTATTATTATGGAACATGGGTAATCGCCTCTTGTCTTATCAGTATGGGGATTATTTCATATATAATGATCTATTCAATATATTATATCTCCGTTTATCAATAGATCTTACAGACCCACTTAGTACTACTCAAGAATTTCTTTAGGTATAGATAAGATATTAATTTAAAGAATTCATGATAACTTATATTAGAAAGAATTCGTTATCAGTTTCTGACTAAATAAGAGATTGATACTTAATATATTTTCTTATAACTCTTCTATTATTGTGTTTGATAAATATTTTATCTCTTGTGGTATATTGATGCATGGATTATTTTTTTTGGTTTGATGTCTCATGAATCAAATAATATAGATTTATCTTGTAAGATAAAAATGTTTTACATTGAATGAAACTTATCTATACACTAGAAACTACGTCATTTATTCTGGATAGAACTTTGAGGTTAGTTAAAAGATTTATATAACGGTTCATTGAAAGTGAAGTAACTACAAATATGTGAGTCATGTTTAGAAGAAAAAATGACTAAGAGACTATTCCTTTCAAAAAGGAAATAGAGGTACTAATAAATTAGAATTAATCTATTCTGATTTGTGCGGTAAATGAACATTCAGGGAAGAGGTAGATTTGACTATTTTGAGATTTTCACAAAAGGTTACTCAAAATACGAATATATATATGTTGATGTTCTGTAAGTGTGAATGTCTAGATAAACACAAAAAATTTAAGACAAAAATTAAAATAGCATCATGAAAAAATATAAAGCCACAACAATTTGATTGTAATGACGTATTTCTCACTACAAAGCTCGTGATTTACTTATCTGACAGAATAATTGAATTTCAATTATCTACGTCATGGAATCTATATTAGATTGGTGTAAAGGAAAAAAGAAATAGACTCTTATGAAGATGAGATGAATAATTATAGCTAGTCATAGTTGTTTTATTTTTTTCGGATGTGTTCTAAGAACTCCATATCACATTCTGAATTCAATTACTTTCAAAATTATTACCTTGGATAACTATCGAACTAGAGTAGATTTGATATAAGTCTAATTTATTACATGTTCAGATATAGAATTGTCCAACAAATGCGCTGAGAGGGAGAATAAAAAAAGTAAAATTAAGAATGGAATGTGTGGATTAACAAGATATCCACAAAGAATGAAAGAAGGTTTATTTAATTGTCCTAAAGAAAATAAGGAAATTGTTAATATAATTGTTTGATTTCTAGAAAAGGACTATTTAGTAAAATATGTTCCTAGAAGTAATCTAGATTTACAGGAACTAGACAAAGAAGTAACAAATGATTCAATTGTAAATTCAGACGCTTAAGAACATCTAACTTCTATGAAAGAATAGATGTTCCATTGCATTTATGTAGTGGGAGAAACGTTACTAGACATAAGATGATCTTTTACTTTATGTAGTCTTAGTGATGTTGATAAAATTAAATAATATTACATGAAATTTTTTTAATATTTCAACACCGTAAGGTTTTAAAGAAAATATTATGACTCAAGAACACATAAGTATGATTACAACAATAGTACTTAGTCAAATTGGGAGAATCTTAACGAAGCTTCAGGTTTTGTATGCTTGAGAGGATCTTCTTGATCAAACCCTTGAAAAGAAGTACACTCTTAGAGGATTTAATGTTAAGGTCCCTCAAGATCTAGTACAAAATCGATTTACTACGACAAAGCACCACCAGACGAAATTGCGTGAGAAACTAACTTGGTAAATTTCTTTTGATAAGAAATATAGGAATGCCAGTAAAAGTTGCAAATACATAGTTAATAGACTATGTGGGAGATTGTTAGGGTATATACTATTAATCATATGTTAAGACATAGTATTCTATGAATTTTCAATATTAAGCATCTATGTGAGAGATTGTTAGGGTATATACTATTAACACTACATTTAGATATAGTACATTATAACAATTGTGATGGTTAAAAGTCTAAGTAAGATTATTGGGATATATGTACTATTAACCATATGTTTAGATGTAGTATTTATTTTAGAATAATTTTTTATTCAGTTTTAATAAAAGTTTTAATAGATCATATATTCGTTTATGCTGTCTGTTTACTTATATAGTAAATGATTTTATTATATAGAGTTTTAGCTTATATAGAGAAGATTATATCATCAGTTTTTATAAGTATAAGGTTTCTCATTCACAATCTAAGATGACAATAAAACATGTCATCAATACGATTGTAGCACAAGATTATATATAATTTATCTTGATTATGGGAATCATATAGTTCCAATTTCTTGTGCTAGTGCATTTTGAAGTATTGAATGGAACCAAGTAAAAATAATTGCTCTAGACTGACTAATAAAAGCATATTTTTAAAACTGTTAAATATACTTATATTCTTAATCCTGATATAACTATTATGATATGTATATACTAATTATGATTTTTATTTATTATAATGTGAGATTCTTAGAAGTGTCAGTATTCCTAGTAATTGGATGATAATATTATATATATTGGTGAAATAATAAGTTAGTCGATGAAATTCATGTCTCAATATAGATTTTGATGATATGGCTTTTTGTCACGACCCAAACAAGGTCTGTGACTGGTGCGAAGGGTAAAGAATCCCAAAGAAAGCCTTAACAAATTATTCAAAATATCGGACAGAGTTTCCTTTGTTTGTGGGCCAATCCAAAATTTACCTATATCATAGATCAATTACACAGCCAACCAATCTCATCAATAATTTACCTTATACACTCATAGATTACTCGAAGTATAGAAATACTAAGTCCATTTCCAAGAACATATGCAGTCTAATATTGGACACAAGTTCACAATATTAACGAATACTCATAAGTCTAATAAAAGAAATTACTATGGAGCGACTCTAAGAATTCCAGAAAATGTCTATAACAACTAATAAGCTTCTTGTCTACGCGAACAAGTGCGGGGCTCACCAGAAATTATCAACTCGTAAGCTCAAGATAAAGAAGTCCTTACCAATGTCACCTGCATTCAAAATAGTGAGTAATAACATTTAACTACAACTGTTTTAATGAGGGACAAGTCAAAAATATGCTAGTCTGATAATCAAAATCATGTAATAAATTCCATTTCAGAAGACGATAACAATACTCAATCTCATATGTCTCGTGTAAGAAAAATCAATGTAAACATTTAGAAATAAAATCAGAAAAACACTATCATATCAATCTTATATCTGGGAGGTTTCCAAGGATGAATCTGTAATCAGTGTGGCCTCTTCTTTAAGAGGTAACCAATAACGTTGAACTCCTCATAAAGGAGTTAAATATTCATATCATTAGATCTCTACTCGAGAGATATCGATAACGGTATGGTAGTTCTACCTTCCCACTAGCAAGTGCTTTATCGATAATCTGTAACTACAAGGCGCACCAGGTCTAACGAACCCGGCGTTAGCTACGGGATACATCAAGGTCTACTCCCATTTCTATTTTTCTTGTAATCTGTAGAAGCATTTTAAAATCGAATAGAAAATTTAAATCTTATCATATCATACCATTTCAAAGTTTAACAATCACATGTCAAAATACCATTTCTCAAATAAGTGGAAAACTCTTCCAATAACGGTATTCATATCTTATAAAGATGAGATTATCCCAAATAATCTTTTTAGTATCATATCAAGTAAAAAACATGTCCCACATGCAAGTTAAAAACATTCAGTAACACATTTAATTTATAAAACGTGTAAAAATCATGAAATTTAAGAAATACAAATTGTGGTAAGATTACTACTCACAGTATTTGTGATGAAATACTAAAATTGACACCTCAAGCAATTCGTAAGCCTTCACTGTTCAATTTATAATCACATCATATCGATCTCGTGTTAAAATCTCGTTTAAGTTGATACACAATAAATGTAGAATACCCAAACCTCGAGGTTTCAAGCACACCTCATCCAATTCTAGGTGCACACGATCGTTAAGCAGTATAAAACCCAACAATTGAGTTGGGATCGAATCCCACAGGGAGCGGTACGTGTTCAAATTTGACTATGAAGTACAAATGTGATCTAACTAGCTATAGGAATAGATATTATCGGAAAAGGACCCATTACAAACCAAAGGGGTGACATCAAATGTCAGATGGGGGTTTTAATTTGCAATTATCAACTACAAAGCAGAGAAATAGCAATGAGATAACAATAAGGAGTGGAATTCTCGAGATGTGATCGATTATAGGTAAATTTCGATATATGGGTAATTGAAACTACTAGTAAACAGCTAAATATCAGTGGGTAGGCTAGACTATAATTGAAATAGCTTTCTCTCGAACAACTATTCCACTTCAAGTGATTTCTCTTGAACATCAACAAGCATAGCAATTAAGAACAACACAAAACCTTAATACATCTTTTCTCTCGAGCAAGATGGGTAGGACTGTGTTTAGGATTCACTCTCTCCAGCTGAACCCAAATCAACCCAATACATACGAATCATTAATAAATAATTTTATTTCTAAAACCTCTCTCTCGAGCAAGCCAAGAACACTAAAATAGAACTACATTTACAACTACAATTCATAAATTAAACCAGAATTAATGATTAAACCCACTTCAAAATAGCATTTAAACTAGTAATTAACAATACCCACACACTAATTCAACCCATAATCACATGATCATACCCTAAGAGTTGGGGTTTTATCCGAACATCATAAAAAGATAAAAACCGTCACCGAATCAATTAGACATCAACTGGGTAAGAGGAATTCAAGTTTTACAATGCTCCAATTCGAAGAAAAATCAAAACGCTCTTGCGAAATCTCCAAGTTGAGTCTCAAAACCTTCAAGTCTACTTAACAACTTCAGAGAAAACTGTTCTACCCTAAGATTGATTAAAAATTTGATACTAAATTAATGTTCAAAATCTTATTTATAGTCGCCAAAAATAAGCCACGAAGGGCCACTCGGTGAAGTAAGTCAGGCTCGCCGAACCACTCGGCAAGCCGCCCTTTGACCTCTTCCATCGCGTTTTCGCCTTAGCATTCAGTATCCTCGAGGTCTGTAACTTTGGGCGATCTATCTTTGCTTCGCAGAACGACTCGGCTATTCGCCGACTACTCCTTTTCATCGCCGACTTGGTTTCTTCCTTCAGGGCTTGGCACACTTGAACTTTAGGCGGTGAGATTAGCCACTCTTGGCTATCTTTAGGCTCTCCCCTCTTCATTTATTCATCTTGTTTTGTTCCTCTTTCCCTGTTAGTGTCCTTGCTTTGCTCCTTAATCCATATACCTGAAAATCAAGGCATTAACATCAGTTTATAGAATAAATTAGGCATTTGAGGACACTAAATCTATTAAAATAAAGCCCTAAATGAGTCCAAATCTCGAACTCATCAACACCCCCAACTTAAACTTTTGCTAGTCCTCAAGTAAAACTCAAGATCAGCAGTTCAAAAAAGATGTCTCAAACAGTGCTGCATAAGACTCAACATGAATGCACGCAACAATGCTCAATTTACTCATGCAATGATCATTGTGCACTCAAAGATTCAAATTGTGAATCACCATTACCAAAGATGCTCAAGTTCATAATACTTGCTTCAAATGCAAGTCCAAGCTCAACAAGGGTACTAAAATGCCCTCACCACAAAGATGATTCCATATTCACACACTATTTCTCAGCAATTTAATGTTCCGAAATCACATACAACTCTCACACTCACAAAGATGAACACATACATGACTTTACCCTTAGGTTTGCCCTTATTTTCCAATCAACATTTGTTTCAGCTCACTCAAGATCACAAAGGTCTTTTCATGGCTTGTAATGGGGCTGAGTGTGAAGGTATGGTCATTTAGGCTCAGTGGCTGCTACCTCCATGAAGTGTGGCCTGAATCATCACTTTCTTCCTTTTCTTTAACAACTCAAACATGCTCATAATCCACCTCATTATTCAACTTCATATGAATTATCGGATACCCCATTTCTTTTGCAATTTTCATCACTTTATTTCACAACTTTTTCATTCTTTTTCTTTGCTTCTTTTCTCTTTTCTTTTCTTCTCTTTTTTTAAAAGAAGGGTTCCATCTTTTTCAAAACCATTCTCAAAGGCGGGTTTTTTTTTTTTTACACTTCTTGATTTTCCTCCTCTTTTCACCACACCCCCCCAACTTAGGCTTTTGGCCTAAGTTGGCTATTCACACAAACCACAGTTCATGAAAGTTATGGGTAGATGGATAAAGAGGGATCACAATTGTTCAAGTTTCTTCCAAGAAAAGGGTCAGACTCAATAGGGTTCAAGCAAGGTTCACATATCTCACAAGGTTGGCCACAAAAGAGGTATATTGTCAAATTGTTTCACACTTTAAATCGTTGCCTAAGATCATATCAAGTGCTTGCATCACTTAGTCAATCGAACCAACGGGGCAAATTCTAGGTGTCATCACACAATTGTTCAAAGTAATCTCAACAAACCAGGCATTGACACCAATATCAAACAAGACTTCACACTTTTGCTAGTGTGCAATGTTCATCACAAGAGGCTCTTTCGATAACCGGCTAGTCACAATGAGATGCTAAAAGTTCACACATTGCTTATGCAACTTCATTTGCCACATTGTAGCCGCACATTCATTTTGTTCAATTAAGAGCACTATTCAAGTAATCAGTCTTGATCATAATCGATACTCAAATTTGCACAAGAACAGACACAAGCCACAGTCACAAACAATAGGGGTGGCATAAAATTTTAAAATAGGTCAAAACCATTTCCATTCAAAATAAGGAGCCACAAGCTCAACCATCCACAAGATAAAAATCAAAACACATATATAGCTCAAAATACCCAAAATTCACAAATAAAACAGAATCACCAGTGGTAGGTAAGGAAATACCTCACCCCACCTACAAAAGAAAATAAGTTGTCCTCAAATGCAACTAAAAACAAAAAAATAACAAAATCAACAGAGAGGGAGGTAAAGAATGATCTTGTCTACACAGTCGCTCCATCTATCGGAGCATCAGTGCCCGGGGTCACAAAAATCACAACAGCACCACTGGCTCCACTACAGCTTGGCATGGAAGTCTCTCTAACGAAGCCTTTCGGGCACTCTCAATCATGGCACCCTCTAGGTCTGCCAGATCATCATATACAACAACATCCCACTCCTCATCAGTCTCGGCCTCAGACTCATCAGCAGCAACATCCTTCATAATATCATCTCCGGTGGGAGCCGGAGGTACCTCGGTATGGCTGGAATCTCAGCACTCGGATCCTCGGGGATCTCAACTGACCCAAACAGTGAAGTGAAGTCTCTGGACTTAAGATGGTCTACATCCTTCCTAAGCTCAGAATCCTTGGGTTTCAAAGCCGTAACTTCAGTAGTCACCCCCTGTCCTCTCTCACGAGTCACTACTCTCGTAGTAAGAGCATCAATGCCAGCCTGAAGAGGTGTGAGTGAAACTGTGATGGCTCGCTTAATCATCCAGGGCACCTCGGCCTCCAGCCTGGAAGCTCGCACATCGGCAGAATGAGCTAGGTGCCCCATCTTGAGGAGCATGGCCTTAGTGATCGGAGGCCTGGAGGCAGTGGTACCTGAAGCAGCTCTAGGAGGCTGGGAAGGAGTGAAAGTAGATGTACTTGAAGGCCCGGAGGGCGGAGTATGCAAAGATGCCTCTACAGGTATATAATTAGCATCAACCTCCGGGGATGTGTCCAATGGAGCTGCTCTCCTAATATCTACCTCGTCCCGTGTGTACTAGGCCTCTATGCGTCGAGTGTCGGTGGAGGATGTGGGCGTGACCTCAACGTCCCTCTTCTCGTCAAGAGGAACTCCAGCCCTCCGACACGACTCTGTAATAAGCACTGGGAAAGGCAGGGATGTCTGGCGTTGTTTGGCCTTCATTGCCATCTGATGCTCTATCATCAGCCCTAGGTTCAAACTCTTCCTGGTTCTAGAAGATCCGAGACATGCCACCTTTAGGTTGCAGAGAATGGACTCGTTCTTTGACGGCATGATCGAGCTACTAATGAAACTAAACCTATACCGGGCTTCTATGGTCAAGTCCTTTTTCTCGATAGGGGCTCCGGCCTCAATCCACCTCAGGGTGGTGTCAGAGTTGAGGGGAGCTAGCCAGCCCTTTAGGTAATCGAGAGTTTGTGAAGTCGTCATCCTCTGGTACTCATGCGCAAAACCTGTAGCTCTATCTAGTACAACATTTATATGATCGTTGTTGCATCCCAATGTCTTACCTCGAACTACAACAGACTCCACCGGTCTGAAGGCACTGTCCTTCTTCTTCCCCTGGGGTACCAAGTCACCATATGTAATGTAGAACTCTGTAACCCAGGTGGGGATGTATGGGCCACGGGGCCTGGTGAACATGTCGAACCTGTGGTATAAAAGTGTGTCCTACACAAGAAGGTACCTGTCCACCACACCATCCGTGGACAATCGCTTCTCCTCTAGGATGGTCCTCAATCCCTCAGCCTTTAACAAGTTAATTAACCGGGAAGGAGGACCCTGAACTGGTGGCGCTGGAACCACCGTCTGTGCCGGAGCCGGCACTATATCAGCAGTAGGAGGGGTAGACTCTGGGATCCTAGATCGATCTTGCCGTACCCTTGCACAAATTTCTGCTCACTGGGCCTGTAGTGGTTGGTCATCTTTAGGCTCGGAGAGTGAGACCTGAGAGTCAAACCAATACCCCTCACTGCCAGAGTTACGCTCCAGTCTCTCATCTACGGGCGCTTTGCCTCCCTTCGGAGATGCTTTCTTATCTTTTTGTGTGGAAGCAGCTTCTCCCTCCTATATTATGATGCCCCGTGCTCGTTTGCGAGGTGGCATGCCACTTTCATATAAGTCGGTCCTAGCCATATCTGCAAAACACATTAGAAAGAGTTAGAAAAATTTCAAGAAAAATGTACAGAATTAAGGTTTTTGATGAACTCGCTGAACCAATCGGCGAGTCGCCGAGTCACTTTGGGGAGCCAGATCGGGCTCACCGAAAGGATTGTTTTGAAAAAATTCCAGAAACAAGGCAGGTCGGTGATGTGGAGGGCCCTTCGGTGAATCGCCGACATCACTCGGCGAGCTTAGACTAGCCTGCCGAAATTAACAGTGTGTTTTGGGGGTTAGGGGTGCAGAAAGGGCGATCAAAGGAAACATTCGGTGTTACAGACTCTAACTAAACCAAATTACGAAATTAAGGGCGATCAAGGGGGACGTTGGCAAACCGCCGAACCGTTCGGCGAGCTCGACCCAGCTAGCCAAACTTCCCAACGTGCCAAATTTCAACTCCAATTTCAAAAATTTAGCCCGCAGCCCCTGAAATCAAAATCAAAAACACACATTATGCAATTCATACAAAACCCATAAGACCTATGCCTCCGGGGTATTCAGACTTCCCCTAATTTGGCTAAAATTGGCCATTTGACGACTTTTGCCCTTAAGAATGACGTCAAACGCTCCATCATTAGGCAAAGTACGTCATTTAGCACAATTGGGAGTTACTTAGTCTTCACCCAACATAAAATAACCGCAACCCAACAATTTAGAATCAATTTTAAAAGATGAAACTCGGGAAATTATCTTTTTAAGCAATTAGGTGCAATTTCGAAACACTAAATAAGAAATCAAACACGATTTAAGCACAGACCCAACACAATTTATCGAATGCATTCAAGTTCAACCACTAATCAAGAGTTCGGGGTTTGGAAAACCAACCTGGATATTGAATTTAGAATTTGATAAGCTAGGCGGCAATGCAATCCAAATCCAAACACGATATCTAGAGCACAAAGAAAGTTAAATAGCAAAAATATGGGAAATCAAAAGTGCGGGTGTGAGTGCACGGGGATAGAAATGGAAGAATATGAAAGATTTTAAAATTTTAAACCATTTGGCCTTTTAAAACATTTTGGTTCGCGGCCCTTTTGGTGGTTTAAGTTGTCCACACCGAATCACTCGGCGATGCACCGAGTGGTAACTTACCTCGCCGAGTTTTACAGGACTCCCAGTTATCTTGGTGTCCAAACGGCAGACAAAATTGGGCTCGCTGACCTGTTCGGTGCGTCACCGATTAATTTATTGGCCCACCGAGTTTTACAGACCTCCACCTAAAGTTTTTTTGGTCCAACGGCGGTCCAAGTCGAGCTCGCTGACCTCTTCGGCAAGACACTGACTGGACTCTATGGCTCACCAAACTGCACATTCTCAAACACACTCCACTTTTAAACCTGCATAATCAACACCCATTATTCAAAATCAAACTGAAAGCATTAAAAACTTGTGTTGCCTCCCAAGAAGTGCCCTAGTTAACGTCGTGGCACGATGAAAATACCCATTTAAGCTTCATTCTTGGGGTTTGCCATTGTATCACTAGGCAATCCCCCTTATTGTCTTGGATTCTAATGAAAAGAAATTTGACCCATTTGGGTCTCTAGCTGCTTAATAGAGACTGAGTGAGAGGTCACGGGTATGGTTGAGAGTCCAACCTTCCTCTTTCATATCTTTCAACACTTTGTCGGAACCTTCAATTTTGGTGAGAATTCATGAAAGCATATCTTCTATCTAACCACCCTCAGAATCCTTGAGCTTTTGACGTTTATGGAGAGGAACATATCTATCCTTCTCCCCCTCTCTTTCTGTCCAACCTTTATTTCCACCCGTCCTTGGGTGGTTTGCACGATCACCTCTTCCTTGATTGGCTAGAAAGTTTACTTCCTCATTGTATAACGCTTCAGATTCCCTGACACTTTTGGCTAATATACCCAGCTGGGTTATCATTTTGGCCATATTCTGGTCTCTCTCTTGATCCTTTTCAAACTGTGCTTTTGTCGTTTTACAAGTAAGAGGAGAGACTCATTCTTTGTGAGTATACCATGCCCTGCTGGTCTTGGTTATGCAATCAATGAGTTGGGACGCTATTGCATAGGCCTGTTGCATTATACCACCTGATGAAAATTGATCAACCACTCCTTTTTTTACCAAATCAAGGCCTCTATAGAAAAATTCCAGCAGCACCTTATTTGGAAGTTCGTGAGTCGGGCACTAAAGCATCAGCTTCTTAAATCTCAGCCATGTTTCATGGATTGGCTCACCTTCCAAGCATTTGTAACCTTGGATTTCATCCCTTAGAGTCATCATCTTCGATGGGTGAAGAGACTAAATGGTTGGCTGAGTTACCAAGGGACTCTAGTGCGATTGTACTTGTTATGTGGAAAACAACTTTTCCTTCAGCTGGAGGTGAACGAATGGCACCAACACCACCCACTTGGTTGGGATCATTGACGTCATTGAGGTTTCCAATGTCATCTTGGTGGCCCACTTGGCTACCATTACATTCGTTGACGCTCATCTCCTCCTCTGATTTACACAAATAACACAAAACTAAAAACAAAAATAAGTAGACTCAACTATAACTACAAAGATCACAATTCAATTTCAATAAATTAATTTCAAACAACACCACTCCCCGGCAGCGGCGCCATTTTGATTAATGTTTCAAGTACACCTCATCCAATTCTAGGTGCAAACGATCGTTAAGAAGTATAAAACCAAATAATTGAGTTGGGGTCGAATCCCACAGGGAGTGGTCGTGTTCAAATTCGACTATGAAGTACAAATGTGATCTAACTAGCTATAGGAATAGATATTATCGGAAAAGGACACATTACAAATCAAAGGGGTGACATCTAATGTCAGATGGGGGTTTTGATTTGCAATTATCAACTACAAAGCAGTGAAATAGCAATGAGATAACAATAAGGAGAGGAATTCTCAGGATGTGATCGATTATAGAAATTTTTTGATATATGGGTAATTGAAACTACTAGCAAATAGCTAAATATCAGTGGGTAGGCTAGACTATAATTGAAATAGCTTTCTCTCGAACAACTTTTCCGCTTCAAGTGATTTCTCTCTAACATCAACAAGCATAGCAACTAAGAAAAGCCCAAAACCTTAATACATCTTCTCTCTCGAGCAAGATAGGTAGGACTGGGTTTAGGATTCACACTTTCGAGCTGAACCCAAATCAACCCAATACATACGAATCATTAATCATTAGCCACTCGATGACACGCCGAGTGCTCTTGGCTATCTTCAGGCTCGCCCTTCTTCATTTCTTCAGCTTGTTTTGTTCCTTTTTGCCTGAAAGTGTCCTTGATTTGCTCCTCAATTCATGTACCTGAAAATCAAGGCATTAACAGCAATTTATAGCATAAATTAGGCATTTGAAGACACTAAATCTATCAAAACAAAGCCCTTAAATTATTCCAAATCTCGGACTCACAACACCCCCAAATTAAAATTTTGCTTGTCCTCTAGTAAAACTAAAGATCAGCAGTTCAAAAGGGATGTCTTAAATAGTGCTGCATAAGACTCAACATGAATGCACACAACAATGCTAAATTTACTCATGCAATGATCAATTGTGCACTCAAAGATTCAAATGGTGACTTACCATTACCAAAGATGTTCAAGTTCACAATACTTGCTTCAAATGCAAGTTCAAGCTCAACAAAGGTACTAAAATGCCCTCACAACAAAGATGATGCCATATTCACACACTATTTCTCAGTAATTAAAAGTTCCGAAATCACATACAACTCTCACATTCACAAAGATGAACACATGCATGACTTCACCCTTAGGTTTGCCTTATTTTCCAATCAACATTTGTTTTAGCTCTCTCAAGATAATAAAGGTCTTTTCATGGCTTGTAATGGAGCTGAGTGTCAAGGTATGGTCATTTAAGCTCAGTGGCTGCTACCTCCATGAAGTGTGGCCTGAATAATCACTTTCTTCCTTTTCTTTAACAACCTAAACATGCTCATAATCTACCCCAATATTCAACTTCATATGGATTACCGGATACCCCATCCTTTTTTTTTGTTTATTTTCTCTTTTCTTTTCTTCTCTTTTTTTAATGGAGGGGTTCCATCTTTTTCAAAAACATTCTCAAAGGGGGATTTTTTTTTTTCACACTTCTTGATTTTCCTCCTCTTTTCACTACACCCCCAACTTAGGCTTTTGGCCTAAGTTGGCTATTCACACAAACCACACTTCATGAAAGTTATGGGTAGATGGATAAAGAGGGATCACAATTGTTCAAATTTTTTCCAATAAAAGGGTCAGGCTCAATAGTGTTCAATCAAGGTTCACACATCTCACAAGGTTGGCCACAAAAGAGGTATTGTCAAATTGTTTCACTCTTCAAAATCATTGCCTAAGATCATATCAAGTACTTGCATCACTTAGTCAACCAGACTAACGGGGTAAATTCTAGGTGTCATCACACAATTGTTCAAAGTAATCTCAGCACACCAGGCATTGGCACCAATATCAAACAAGACTCCACACTTTTGCTAGTGTTCAATGTTCATCACAAGAGGCTTATTCGATAACCGGCTAGTCACAACGAGATGCTAAAAGTTTACACATTGTTTATGCAACTTCGTTGGCCTAATTGTAGCCGCACATTCATTTTGTTCAATTGAGAGCACTATTCAAGTCATCGGTATTGATCATAAACGATACTCAAATTTGCACAAGAACATCCACAACCCACAATCACAAACAATAGGGGTGACATAAAATTTTAAAATAGGTCAAAACCATTTCCATTAAAAACAAGGAGCCACAAGCTCAACCATCCACAAGATAAAAATCAAAACACATATATAGCTCAAAATTCACAAATTTATTCTAATAAACTTATTATGAATTGTTATAACTCACGCATGAGTAGGTAAGTCCACAACTATGTTTGTTGGAACCATGAGGAATTAACAATGTAAACCTTATAATTTATAATTCTTGAATAGTGTTTATGCATGTATTGTTGATTTTTTTTTTTTGATTTCTTTTGAACGCTGTGTAATGTTAGAACCCGCCTTATTCCTGCTTACCCGACGAAGGAAGTAATGAATAGGAAAATAGATATTACAATAACGATTTAGCGAGAGAATCCGTTGTCTAATAGTTTGAACCATATTTGTGAAGGCTAATCTGGGGTCAAAGGTAATGGTTAGTAAAGCACACACTTGTAGACTGGAAGTAGCATGGTGAAATTCTTTATTTGGACGACAAATAACATAGGAGATACAAAACTTATCGGCTTTGCATTTTAAACACTAGCCAGGGGTAGGAGATACAAAACTAATCAACTTTGCATGTTAAACACTAGCCATGGTACTATTATAAGGCTTACAACATTAAGAACTTGTGGGGAACACATACTCTCTAGCTTCACCTTTTATTGAC
This sequence comes from Solanum etuberosum, assembly GCA_029582245.1. Taxonomy (NCBI): domain Eukaryota; kingdom Viridiplantae; phylum Streptophyta; class Magnoliopsida; order Solanales; family Solanaceae; genus Solanum; species Solanum etuberosum. Next base: position 208,818 of record JAJONR010000344.1, read on the forward strand.
TTAACAAAACATTAAATCATGTTTACTTGATTACTTGCTATTTAACTGAATAAATATAGCTTTTTGTTACAAAAGCCCCCTTTTACGGAAATAATCTAACTTAAAGTAAAATCAACAGTTAATTAACCTAAGTCTAGACATCATTCCTCGTGGGATCAACCCTAACCTCTATTAGATTCTTTATTTGAACAACGACCACTTATACTTCTCTAGAGAGCTATATTTTGGTCTTATAAGAGTGTTAGGTTGGTCTAGGACCTTTGGCACAAATCCCTAAGCTTTTGGGCTCATCTTGTGCCCCCTTGTGGACTTTTTCTTAAAACAATGTTTGGATATGGAACACACTTTTTATCGATATGAGCTTTGTTTTAAATTTTGTTATCTCTGTTGAGTCTAGAATACCAGAATTGTTTAAGTAGTATATCTCGTTTGTATGCATGTGGTTCTGAATGATTCTCAAGCACCCCATTGAGAATTTTGTGGACGCGAGGGTGAGTTTATGACATTTTGGATTTTGTATGTCTCCATGTATTTTGTTAGAGTTCTCTTTTTTCATTTTGAGACGAGTTAGTATATATTTTTCGGTCCACTTTTGGTTGTTGTACTCATTTGTAGCATCTTTGAACATGTGACTCTTATAATTTGGGTTTGATCTCTTATTGTAAATATTATGTGGGATTTATCTCTTATCTTTCATTGTTTCCGTTAAGTTATATCCTATCTTTCCTATTATTTTTTGTACCTACCGTTAATGTCTATTACTAGTTGTTCTAGATTATGATTTGGCTTACCTAATTGTGGGATATAGTAGGTTCCATCATGACTCGTGTCTTCAGTTCGTGATAGTAGTCGCATCCTATAGGTGACTTCATTTAGCGCGATCGTGAGGAAGCCTCCACTATTATGGAGGGTCACTACACCGGGTAGTAGTAATTGTGTGGCCTCTTGGCAACTATTGCGGTATGTTATTGTGTAACAATTTTTTGTTAGCCTGATTGTGGGGGTTGACCTTCGCAATCGCACAAGCCATTTAATTGGTGGGCCGCGATCATGACCCTCTCTCCCACGAACGCGATGTGTTGTCTAACTTGTCTTTTTAAATAAAGACTAGTGGTGAATTAAGAAAATGGGGTGATATTGAAAAAGCATTTTTCTTAAACTCCAAACCAAGAATCGAGGTGAATTCAAGTGCTCAGGCTCCACATTCTATGTGGTGTTGTGGTGGAGTGTTTGGGCAATGCTCGGGAGATATTGGTTTGAGTTAAATTCCATCGAAAAGGGTGCTATTCATGTAAATTTGATAGAGTTTTTGTTGCTGCACTACCAAGCCCTAAATCATGTCCCATTTTGTGAACAAGCTCAGTAAGTCTAATTAAACCTTTTAACGGAGTTAATTTTGGGTTTCTCGGTGCTAGTCCCACAATACTATTTTAAACTCAATTTTAGGTCCATCTCCAATTGTTTTTTTTTGTGTCAAAACGTTTGTTTTTATGTTGTGATTGAGTTTTGATGCACTGAAAGCGATCAAGGCCAATTCGAAAGGAAAAAGCTACAAAATCATGATTTTGTAGCTTGTAGTATTTTGCTTTTAGGTAGGTTATTGCTTCCTAGTCTTCAGATTAATCTGACGATTATAAATTCATGTAGAATTGCTGAAATTGGGGTTGGGTTGAAGTTGATCATGCCTCCCTTGTTAGAAATCATTCTTTAGGCATTATTTTTGGGTTTTAGTGATTTTGGTATGCTTATTCTTGGATGTGATAATTCCTTAACTTGTGGTTGTGTATTTGTAGTTGATTGTGATTTTGAATAGCTCTTTATTGGCTTTAGCAAAGGTTTTGGCTAGTGTAGTTTTAGACTCGCGTTTCGAGATGATAGGCCTTATAATATATCTAAGGTTTCTTTGGACGGCTTAACTCCCTATAGACTGACGTAGCAGACCTGGGATGATAGTTTGATCTACAGCTAGGTGATAATTCGGCTATGATGACCTTTTATCAAAAAATTACTCTTGTGATCGACTCAGATGTGTTCATAGGTTATTTCAGGCTTCACCTGGCTTTCTAGGGTGGAGTCATCTATTTTGAGATGTAGTGGTTTCAGGTGATTTCGAAGGTCGTTCCTCTCTATGATTTGGATTGGCTGATATTTAGCAAAAGATATCGTAGATTTTAGGAGTTTATTTTCTTAATTTGAGATCCATGTGCTTCTTGTTTTCTTGGGTTCGAGGCCGATGCATCCTTTTTTCTTATCCAGGTTTGAAGCTCTAGTGTACCTTCTATTTAGCTGGGTTCAAGGCCTAGGCGTACATCCTTAGTCAAAGTTTGAGGCCCTGGCACATATGTAGCCTCGGTTTGTGTTTTGGTGCACCCCTATTATGTAAGGTTTGACTCTTGACTAAGTGGTTCTCTTTAGGGTCTTTGGTTGCCTTTACCGTGGTTGGAGTACGTAGAAGGTTGTGGCAGTCTTGGAAGTGTTTTGAGGTTCTTCTAGTAGTTCCTTAGCTCTTTTATATATCTGGAGTAAAATGACATTGAAGCTACTGTCATTAAGGTTGACAAAAAGTCAAAAATATCTATGGCAAAAAATCTAGTGCAACATGGTCCTAGCAAGAATATAAATGTGAAGTTTCACTCAATCAGGCAACTAGAGAAGGATGGCAAAGTTCAAATTGTTCATTGCAGCTTAGATCAACAGATTTCACACATCATGACAAAGGCTTTTCCTAAGGGGAAATTTGAACTTCTAAGGGCTAAGTTGGGAGTATCCAAGAAAACTCTCAAGGAGGAGTGTTAGAAAATGAGATATTTCTATATAGTCTTTTATGATGGTTTCTTTTTAAATATTATGTTTAGTTGGTAAAGGGAAGGTAGTCTTTGTTTTATGGAATATGTTTTATAAGAAAGTCAATAGTTGTTGGATAGGTATGGTACTCTAGTAACTTTGGAAAAGCTAATGTATATATATGTGTGTATGCCTTTTGAAATTTGTATAAATGAAAAAAGTACTTCTACTGAACCTTATCTTTTCTTTCAAGTTTCTAATACTAACAGTTATGAGATTCCAATTTGTTATAATACTTCAGTTCATCAATTAAAACATGAATAAAGAATTGAAACCATATCAAAACAACATTAAATTCAGCAATTAACAAAACCCATAATATAATTTATGTATTCGATTAAATGATCACACCCCTAAGGGAAGGGGTTTTATCCAAACATAACAAAAAGTAAGAAATATTTACCAAAAAGATTATCCATCCAAATTGTTAACAATCTGCAATGCTCAATACCAAAATTAAGACTAGAATCCTAAATCCTAAAATCCAAGATCCAAATCCTCTCCAAGAGTGTTCTATATTGTAAAAAAAATATGTAACAAGATCTCAAAACATGGCAATACACTCTATGGGAACTTCTTTCCTCTTTTCCGAAAATTAATTTATATGTTTTCAAAAACTTCCTAAAGTCTCAGCACGGAGTCCAATCGGCGGCATTAGTCGGGATCACCAAACGAATCAGCGATCCGCCGAAGTGCAAGTCTTCTCACCTTTTAGCTTGACTCTTGTGTCCAATTGTTCTGGAAGATTTGGCGAGCTGGATCGCTATCACCGTTCCATTCGGCACGTTGCCGAAGTGTATTTTCACTCTATGAGTTGTCTTGATCCATGGGCTACTTTGCTGGAAGATTTGGCGAGCTGGAGGCTCAGTGGGTGAGCCGCCGAGTGGCTTTGGTGAGCTTTAGCTTCTCTTTTCTTCAGCTTTTCCAATTTTTTCACTCATTTTCTTATTGTAATGTCCTTGTTCTTATGCCTTCATTCCATCATATAAACACATTAACATCAGTTAAAAAGGAGACACTTAGACAAATAGGGGACGATGGACGACACTTCAGAATCCAATCACACACGAAGACACCCATGAAATTAAAACTAAAAAGATAATATATAGTTTGATTAAAAGAGTACAGGAGTCGAAAAGTTCAAATAAATGAAAGATTTTGAATTTAAAATGGTTGGAGGGTTCTTGACCCTTAAGTCTGATCCCCTATCAGTGAGGCTTTTTAATGTCGCTGATCTACTCTGTGAGTCGCTGAGTAGACCTTAGTCCGCCAAATTGGGTAGAAAACCATCCCTTCAGTTGGTACAAAAGGTGAGCTGGATAACGCTCACCGAGCCACTCGGTGAATCATCGAGTGAGCTATGAGCTCATCCAATTGCCTTTCCTCCAAAATTCAAATTTCAACTTGCGTATCCAACAAACATTATTAAAATATCAAAAAGTAAAACTTGGGTTGCCTCCCAAGAAGTGCCTTATGTAATATCATTCTAACACCTTAGGTTCGAAAACGGTAGAATTTGCAGCTTTTGAAGGATCTGGTGCCACTTACGACGGAGCCACCTACGTCCCGTGGAGTGACTCACGGTCCGTAGATCAGCTCCATGGCTGGCAAGCCCCAGATCCAAAAATATAAAGTTTCAGTGCTTGTTTGACGGTTCACTAGGACAGTTCATCATTCAATGTACGAGCCATAGGTAGGGTTCGTAGGTGAGTCCAGACTTGGATAAATTTTTGGGTTAAAGTTGAAACCAACGGTTGGGACCCACGACCCGTGGGTGGGTTCCTTCATTCAAAGTCCAAAAATCTAGTCTTTGACCCCAAATGACGGCTAACCAGTACGGTACGTGGTCTGACCAACGGATCGTAGGTCATGTCGTTGATGGGGGTCGGCAGTTATTTTCTTTGGGGATTTAGGGTTTTTTCCTAATTATTCTAGTCGAATTCTATGTCGTTTTACCCTTCATCTAAGCCCCTAAATAAGTATTTTTTCCTCCGAATTTCCCCAATTGAAATCATTCTTTCAATTTCATAAAAGAAGAAGAAGTCTTCCTCTTCAAAATATTTATCTCAAGAAAGCTTGAGGAAGAAGGAGTCAACCTAGGGTTTTAAGTCAAGCCTCCAATTAAACCATTAATGGCAAGCTTTTGGTATTGAGGTATGTTAGTTTTCATCCATGGAGCCCCTTCCTCCATTGAGTTCCCAAATTCTCCAGTTTGTGAAGTTAGAATTCCCCAATTGAATTAGGATTTTCTTATATGTGATGGATTTTTTTCAATATTGATATAATTTAGTGTTTTATGAAGTATTATGCATAAATTGAAATAATCCTATGTTTCAAAGATGAATCCCCATGAACCCATGCATACCCCATGTTTTCCAACTTATGAATGTGGATTTTGAATTATGGAAGATGAGTTTATGAAATTATGCATGATCTTATGAGATCAATGTAAATATTTTAAGCATTCTTTGAGAGTGAAGTATCAATTTGTCATTGTTGTATCGTGAAAGTTTTCCTCATATACACATGAAAGTATTATTGTGAAAGGATTTTCTCACATAAATGATTCTAAGGTTGAAAGGTCTTCTAATAAAAAATGAATCAAAGTTAAGGAGCTATTCTAATGAAACCTAGCTTCAATTGGTTGCATAATGGTGTATTTCCATGGATGACATATGTCATAGCTTGGATTTGCAATATGACGTGCCTTCCATGGATAATAAAGACAAGTTAAGAAAATGACTATTCCGTGGGATTTACGCTTAGCACCGAGTAGATATTGAGATGGAAGGTCCCTTGTTAGTAGAGGTCAGGTTTCTAGTAGCAATCTCCTTATCCTATACCTCTGTGCCCCCATAGGATGATTGTCTTAGATAGATATTATCTAGTGGATGAATAATAGCTAGAAGTTCATGGTCTTACGTTGAAAAGTATGACACCCTTTTATTGTGTGGGGTATATACCAGATTCAGTGTTGATAGCTCACATGGTCTTATATGTCGGTTAAAGGTAAATCTTCAACAATAATGAACTAAGGTTACTTCAAGAAGTATCTCGCAAATGTTTTAAAGATGTAACCTTGCATTGACCATATTTTATTTATGACTCATGTTTTCAAACTCTCCTTATCATGTTTTAGCTTGGTCATTGCATGTCACGAAAAGTTCTTTTAAGAATGTTTTAAAACGTTTCATGCATGGATATCATACTTGGTACATATTTGTACTAACGCATAATCTTACCTACATTTCCCCAAATGTAGGGACCGACCTTACAGATTCGCACTTCCGTGACTAGGGATCCCATATAGAAGATTGAAGATTGGTGAGTCTTCATCCTCCAAGGACCGATCTTGGCTTTCCTGTTTATATTTACTTCATTTTTTGGAACTTCATGTACGGGCTACGCCCCGATAAACTCAAATGTACTAGATAACTTGGAGACGATATTTTGATTTCCGCTTTTCTCTATAAAGCTTTTATATGTTGAAACTGTCTTTTAAATCTCTTTATTCTATTATCTTGTATGATGAATGTTAAGTGGCTTGTATGAGGCCTCTCGGGGTCTTATACGCCATGTAACACCTAGGGGCTACCTTGCGTCGTGACCAAACTTGGTAAACAGAGCACTAGGTTTAGAAAGGTCCTAGGAAGTCTCATAATCCACGTCGAGTAGAGTCTTATTCATGATTGTGAAGCGTGCCACATATATGAATAAGAGGCTATAATATGTTTAGGAAGCTCCACTTCTTTCATTACTCTAAAGTCATGCGATAGAGTTTAACTCTATAAGGTCTCACTCCTAATCCTTATCCGATGCTTCACAGAATATGGCTACCGGAAGAGCATATGCTAGAAGGAATGTGGGAGAGGATGTGGAAAAAGAAGCTCCTCGTCAAGCTCCTCAAGTTCTAGTTGACCTTTTTGCCGAGCAAGTGACTAATGCGGAGTTTAGGGAAGCTTTTCAAGTGTTGGCTAAAGCCATGATGGCCCAAGCCAATAGGAAGGTTGCGGTTCCCGTGAACCCAAATTTTGGTACGACGGCATCTAGAGTAAGAAATTTCACTAGGATTAATCCTCCAGAGCTTTATGGTTCTAAGGTTGAAAAAGAGCCTCAACAGTTCTTTAATGAGGTGTATAAGGTGTTGACGATCATGGCAGTCACGCCGGTGGAAATGGTGAAATTGGCCGCTTATTAACTTATGGGTGCTCCTCAAATATGGTTCAACCAATGGATAAAAGGGAGAGCGGAAGATGCAGGTCCTCTTGATTGGGAAAAGTTCAAAGTTGCTTTCCTAGAAAGGTTCTTTCCCCTTGAGATGAAAGAGGCAAAGGTGCTTGAATTCATCAACCTTCCTCAAGGAAATATGAGTGTAAAGGAATATTCTTTGAAGTTCACACAACTGTCTAGATATGCTCCTATTATAGTTGAGGATCCTAGGGCAAGAATGAGTAAGTTCATTTCAGGAGTGTCCGAGATGGTGATTAAGGAATGTCGTATTGCTATGCTTATCAATGATATGGACATTTCTCTTCTCATGGTTCATGCTCAACAAATCGAAGAGAAAAAACTTAAGGAAAGGTCTAGGGAGGCAAAGAGGGCTAAGATCGGTGATGATAACCTCTCACATTCAAGCTCAGATGGACATGGTCGTTCTAAGATTCAACAAAGGTTTTTCGGCCAAGGCTTCTCCAATGATCCTTCTAAGTTCAACAAAGATTGGGTATTTAACACTAAGCCTCAAGGAGGGAATGGTACTGTATCTTCATTACCTATGTCTACTGGTGCTAGGTGTTGAAAGAAGCACGAGGGTAAGTGTTTAGCCGCCACAGATGGTTGATTCGGCTGTGGTAAAAGTGGTCATAAGATGAGGGATTGCCCGATGCTTATGGCTAAAGGAAGAGAGGGTAAGCAACCTTCTCCTAGTGGTTCAGGTTCCAATGCTCCAATGCAAAATCGATTCTATGCACTTTAGACTCGTAGTGAACAAGAGGGTTCTCCCGATGTGGTTACCGGTATGTTGAAAGACTTCCAACTTGATGTGTATGCTTTACTTGATCCTGGTGGTACCTTGTCTTTTGTGACGCCATATTTTGCTGTGAGGTTTGATATTCTTCCAGATGTGTTGATAGATCTTTTTTATGTCTCCACTCCTGTTGGTGATTTTGTTGTGGCTAGAAGGGTCTACAGAAAGTGTCCTGTCTCCTTATCCCATAGAGTAACTCATGTTGACCTTGTAGAGCTTGATATGCTAGATTTTGATGTTATCCCTTGTATAGATTGGTTGCATTAATGTTATGCCTCTATTGATTGTAGAAACCGTGTAGTTAAGTTTCAGTTTCCAAATGAACCCATCCTAGAGTGGGAAGGGGGAAATATGATGCCTAAGTGTCAGTTTGTCTATTGTCATAAAGCTAGAAAGATGATTTCTAAAGGTTGCATGTATCATCTAGTTAGGTTGAGGGATATAGATTCCGAGACCCCTACTCTTGAGCCGGTCCCCGTTGTTAATGAGTTTCCAGAAGTGTTTCCAGATAATCTGCCTGGTATTCCTCCCAAAAGAGAAATAGACTTCGGTATTGACCTTCTCCCAAATACGCAACCTATCTCTATTCCTCATTATCATATGGATCTGGATAAATATAAGGAATTAAATGAGCAATAAAATAAATTGTTGGATAAGGGTTTCATCCGACTAAGTATCTCTCAATGGGGTGCTCAGATTTTATTTGTTAGAAAGAGAGATGGTTCGCTCTGTATGTGTATTGACTACCGGCAATTGAACAGGTTACCATTAATAATAAGTATCCTCTCCCAATGATAGATGATTTATTTGACCAACTTGAAGGAGCAAGTTAATTTTCTAAGATTAACCTCCAGTACGGTAATCACCAATTGAGGCTGAAAAAAGATGACATTCCGAAGATGGGATTTCGAACTCGGTATGGTCATTATGAATTTTCGGTAATGTCGTTTGGTTTGACTAATACTCCGGCAGTATTTATGGATTTGATGAATAGGGTGTTTTGGCAATACCTGGACATTTTTGTGATTGTATTAATTAATGATATATTGGTCTATTCGTGAAGTGAAGACCAGCATACCGATCATTTGAGGATTGTATTGTAAGTCCTCAAGGACTAACAATTGTTTGCAAAATTTTGTAAATGTGAGTTTTGGATAAGGTCTGTGGGTTTTCTTAGTCAATTGTGTCCGTTAAGGGTATTGAAGTAGATCCTAAGAAGGCGAATGCGGTCCAGAGTTGGCCTAGTCCTCTATCCCCTTCAGATATTCGAAGTTTCTTGGGTTTCGTCGGCTACGATAAAAGGTTTGTTGAAGGATTTTCTTCTATCGCCTATCCATTGATGGCATTGACCCAAAAGAAGTTTAAGTTCATATGGTCGGAAGCGTGTGAACAGAGTTTCTTGAATTGAAAGATAGACTTACTTCCGCTGCGATGTTGAACTTACCGGAAGGGGCAGCTGGTTTTGTCGTTTATAGTGATGCCTCGAGAATTGGGTTAGGATGTGTCCTTATGCAAATTGGGAAAGTCATTGCATATACTTCAAAGCAACTTAAGGTTCAAGAAAAGAATTATTCCACCCATGACCTTGAGCTAGCGGCGGGTGTTTTTGCCTTAATGATTTGGAAGCATTATTTGTGTGATGTTCATGTAGATGTCTTGACCGACCACAAGAGTTTGCAATATGCGTTTAACCAGAAGGATCTAAATCTCCGCCAAAAGATATGGCTTGAATTATTGAAAGACTATGACATGAGTGTTCTCTATCACCCCTGTAAGGCGAATGTGGTGGTGGATGCTCTTAGTCGGTTATCAATTGGCAATGTTACTCATATTGAGGATGGTAAAAAGGAATTGGTTTGAGATGTTCATAGAATGGCCTTATTGGGTGTACGGTTGGTTGACTCTACCAAGGGTGGTGTTATGGTTAAAAATGGTTTAGAATAGTCTTTTGTGGTGGATGTAAAAGCCAAGAAAGGTCTTGATCCGACTTTGGTTGGATTAAAGGAAGCGGTGCTTAAAATTTTTGTAGAGGCTTTCTCCCAAGGGGGAGATGGAGTACTTAGATATCAAGGTCGTTTGTGTGTTCAAAACTTTGATGACTTCAGAGAGCAAATCTTGTCATAAGCCCATAGTTCTTGATATTCCATTCACTCGGGAGCCACAAAGATGTACCGTGACTTGCGAGAGATCTATTGGTGGAATGAAATGAGGAAGGATATTTTTGAATTCGTGGCTAAATGTCCTAATTGTCAACAAGTGAAAGCTGATCATCAAATGCCGGGAGGTCTATCTCAAGATATTAGAATTCCTACTTGGAAGTGGGAAGATTTGAACATGGACTTCATTGTTGGTTTACCACGCACCCGGCGACAACATCACTGATTTGGGTTATTTTAGACCGAATGAAAAAATTGGCTCATTTCATCCCCGTCAAAGTTTCTTATTCGGCGGAGGACTATGCCAAGTTGTATTTGAAGGAAATGGTGAGGTTGCATGAAGTTTCCTTATCCATTATCTCCGATCGTGGTGCTTAATTCACTTCTCAGTTTTGGAAATCATTCCAAAAGAGTATTGGTACTAGGGGTGGCAAATGGGTGGACTGGATCGGATTTGGATGGATTGAATATGGATTGAGTTAAAATGGATTGGATCACAATCAACCCATATAAAATATGGGTAAATATGGATTTGGTCAGATATGGTTTGGGTAAAATGGTTGTAACCCACTTTAATCTCCTAAAGCCAAAAAATATTAAATCAAAGCTAAGTTGTTAATACCTCAACCCCTACCATCTGACCCAACCACCCCACCCCTGTACCCCACCCAAAATAAATAAATTTATAAAGCCTTTATTTTATGATTTTTTTTTTGAAAAAAAAAATTGGCAACCCCCCACGCCCACTTGTCCCCACCCCAAAAAAAATTTAGTAAAACTTTTTTTTCGATAAATAAAAATTTAATTTTTTTTAAAATATATTTTTTGCCAACCCTACCCCTCCCCCCAACCCTGTACCCCCCATCCCCACCCCCATAAAAAATTAAAAAGACTCTTTTTTCTAAAAAAAATTTGGCAACCCCTACCACCCACCCCGCCACCCCGACCTGCCCTCATCCCCAAAAAAAAATTTAAATAAAAAATATATTTTTTTGGAAAAATAAAATTTATAATTTTAAAAAAAATATATATTTTTTTGCCAACTTT